>ML789889.1:35738-86149 GCA_009831015.1 Picea engelmannii | reverse complement strand
AATCCAGTATTGCTCTTAGCACAGTGGAAGAAGAGTACATTGATGCATGTTCTGCTAGTTGCGAAGCTATATGGCTTCGAAATTTGTTGACAGGCCTATTTGATTTGGAGATGAGAGAAACCGCAATTCTATGTGATAATCAAAGCTGTATTAAAATGACAGAGAATCCTGTGTTCCACGACAGGTCGAAGCACATAGAGATCCGCTATCATTTCATCCGTGACATGGTACAAAGAGGAGCCCTGAAGCTCCAGTACATTAGCACGGATGAACAGGTTGCTGATGTGATGACTAAGCCTCTATCTCGTGTAAAGTTTGAACACTTTCGAGATAAGCTTGGTATTGTCCGAAAGGACCTTCCCTGAAAGGGGGAGTAGATGTGATTCCTTGCTTCTGACCTAGTTGTTAGACGTAAAGAAAGATGAGTCATACTTCTGACCTCGTTGTTAGATGTAAAGTATGATGCTGTGTGATCCTTGATTTTGACCTAGTTGTTAGACGTAAAGCAAGATGAGTCATGCTTCTGACCTCGTTGTTAGACGTAAAGCATGACGTCATGTGTTCCTTTCTTCTGACCTAGTTGTTAGACGTAAAGCAAGATGAGTCATGCTTCTGACCTAGTTGTTAGATGTAAAGCATGACGTTGTGATTCCTCACTTTTGACCTAGTTGTTAGACGTAAAGAGAGATGATGACATTACTTGCTTCTGACCTAGTTGTTAGACGTAAAGCAAGATGTGACTGACACTATGCTACCAGCTTAACCGCTGTGACATTGAGCTAGTGTAGTACTGTGATTTGATGTGATTGACACTGAGCTACCAGCTTAACCGCTGTGACATTGAGCTAGTGTAGTACTGTGATGTGACAACCTTGTGCTGTGATGAGGTATCATTTTTTACTGATACATATTTGATGCAGATGATGATAGCATTCTTTCAAGAATGATGATGTTGCTGATGAAGAAAACTTCTGATGACTCTTAAATGTGCTAGACAATTGTTCAAGATGATATTGACAATACTATCCTCGAGATGCCACCGATGATGCAAACCTCTCTTGCCTGATGCTGATGAAGACTGATGAAGAATACCCTTCTTGCTAAGGGGGAGTGTTGAAATAATGTAACTGCGAAGAGCATTCTTATTATTTTTTTATTGGATTAAATCCCCATTGTGGATTAATCATGTCATTATTATTATTTTTATTATTAGGTTAATCCCCATTGGGGATTAACCAAGTCGGTAATTGTATAAGGACCAAATCCCCTTTTGCAGATTGGTCATCGAACAATTATAATGTAAAGAATAAGAAGTCGGCCCCAACAGTTATAATGAAAGGGCCATATTTAATTAAAGATGGATTTACCCACCCAGTGAGAGAGGTCGGCCTTGCCAAGATGGTGACTCTTCACACGTGCCAGTTTAGTATAAATAAGAGGCTAGCGCCTCACTTCTAACACACTTCACTTGCTCATGTTCTTATGAGGAAAGGTGACATTTCAAGTTGGTGAAAGAAGAAGAAGGGTGGCGCATCTCTTAGAGGAGGATTTTCTGTATTGGTTGAGTTATCTCTTGAACTCTTGATAAGCTATTTATGATAAGGAAGTTTTTGCTGGGTTTTCTTCCCCTAGAGGGTTTCCCAGGATAAATGTTGTGTCTATTGTGGATGTGTATTTCTTAGTGATCTTGTTTATATTATGCTCTTATCTTATGAAATGCAAAGAACTATAATATCAGCATAAAACATTAACAGATCATAGAGCTTATCCTCTAACCTTACCTTTTGTCAAGTTAGCATATTGTCTTAGTACTGAAGATAGGTTAAAGAAAGCACTCGTCACTTGAGTGAAGGAGACCTAGAAGAAAAGCAATAACTCACTCTTGAGGACAAGGCTCCAGGTTTGATTAATCGAGATTCAAAGGTACACATGACAAGCTGATGACTTTAGTTGAGATAGCAATTGTCGTAAAATATTATACTTGATAACATGTGAGAATATAGATGTAAATACTTTGCCTGATATGACTAACACCTCCTTTAGGAGAAACCTCGTGTGTTAGTTCCAGATTGCCATGGAAGAATGCTTGGTCACAACACTATGAGAGTTTTGACCTCATTTCGTATTGTATTCCTTACCTTTAATCTTTGCTTCAGATAAATTATAAGTGATAGCTCGAAAGGAGCTACTGTGATGATTGTTCCTGCTATTGCCTTATATAAGAAGGATATTATTCTTTCTTGTTGTTTTGTTGACCTTGCTCCAAGTCAAATGAGGAAGCTATAGCGAAGGTTGTAGAAGGCAACATGCTAAAGGAGAGATCATAAATGAAGCAATCATCAGTGCAAAAGAAGAAGGTGGGTCACTCAGAAGCTACCATGACCCACGCTATTGAAGAATCCATGTGAACTCTAGAAGATTAGCTCACATCAACTACAAGGTGCTACCATACATATGCAAAGCTGTCATAAGTTTACCATAACTCAAGGTTGATCAAGAAGGCATATGCAATGGATGTGCGCAAGGGAAGAACATCAAGAACCCTTTTCCAAAGAGGGACAACAAAGCAGAAGGAGCATTGGAACTCATCAATTTAGATGTGTGTGGCCCAATGCCAACATCCTCCATTAGCGGGTATGTATACTATGTATCATTTATTGATGATTATTCTCGTAAGAACTGGATATATTTCTTAAAATCTAAAGATGAAGTATTCAGTAAATTCAAGGAATTCAAAGCCTTGATAGAGAAGCTTTCCGAAAGAAATATTAAGATACTCAGGTCAGATAATGGAGGAGAATATACCTCAAAGGAGTTCGTAAACTTCTGTAGAGATGTTGGGATCAAGAGGGAACTCACTACTCCCTATAATCCTCAACAAAACGGTGTAGCTGAAAGGAAGAATAGAACAATTATGGAAGATGTAAAGACCATGATTCATGATCAAGATCTTCCTATGTGCTTATGGACAGAAGCAACAATGGCAGTTGTTTATGTGTAGAACAGATTATCCCATAGTGCACTTGGGTTCAAGACCCCAGAAGAAATGTTTACCAGAAAGAAGCCAGAGGTAAGCCATCTCAAAATATTTGTTGTCCAGTATTTATTCATATACCAAAAGAGAAAAGAAACAAGTTGGAACCCTCTGGAAAGAAGGGAATATTTGTGGGATACTGTGAGGTATCCAAGGCCTTTAGAATATACATACCTAGTCACCACCATATTGAGATCAGCAGGGACGCGACCTTTGATGAAGAAGCAACACTTAAGAAATCAAGAAGATGCCAGCTTGAAGAAGTATATGAAGAGGAACCTGTAAATCCCAGGACTACAGAATCCATGAGGGAAGTTCCCAGAGCTGCAGAACCTGTAAGGGAAGTCATAACTTCCCCTGATGAGGATACTCCTAAAGATCATGACATCATAGAAGTTCAAAGAACCTCCTCAAATGACCTTCTCCCATAAAAGAAAGCCTTCTTGGGCAAGAGAGCTTATTCAATATGGAGAGAAGTATGGTGTTCCTGAAGGAACCACAAGACAGGTGAAGAAACCAAAGCCATTCTCCAGTTACACGGCTTTAATGTGAAATCTACTTGATGAGGAAACTACATGTTTTGAAGAAGCCATCCAAAAGAAGGAATGGGTCGATGCCATGAAAAAGGAATACCAATCCATAATAAAGAATGATGTATGGGAAATTGTCCCTAGACCAAAAGGTAGGGATGTGGTATCATCAAAATGGCTCTTCAAGATAAAACATGCTGCTGATGGAAGTATTGAGAAATATAAAGAAAGATTTGTTGCTCATGGATTTTCCCAAAAGGAAGGTATTGACTATGAAGAGACATTCGCTCCTATGGCCAGATACACTTCTATCAAAACCATTATATCTCTTGCTTCCAAGATGAAATGGAAGTTGCACCAGATGGACGTGAAGACATCTTTCCTGAATGGTGTTATCGAAGAGGAAGTGTATATAGAGCAACCCGAAGGATTTGAGGTTGAAGATAGGAAGTCTCATGTAAACCGATTGAAGAAAGCCTTATACGGATTGAGGCAAGCTCCCAGAGCTTGGTATGGACATATAAATAGTTTCTTGACGAGCTTGGGCTTTACCAAGAGTAAAGGAGATTCAAATCTCTACTTCAATATCATGGATAATGTACCAGTAATACTATTATTGTATGTGGATGACTTATTCTTAACTAGAGAAGAAAAGCTCATCGCCAAATGTAAACAAAGACTTGCCACTGAATTTGAAATGAAAGACCTTGGCCTAATGCATTACTTCTTAGGTCTTGAGGTATGGCAGAGTTTGAAAAGAATCTTCCTTAACTAGGGGAAGTACACGGTCGAAATCTTGAAGAGAATCAACATGCTCGAATGCAAGTCCATGAATACACCCATGGAAGCAAAGCTGAATATGTTGCTCGATACTTTGTTAGATTTGATAGATGCCACTCTGTATAGACAGATTATTGGATTGCTGATGTACCTGACGAACACCAGACCAGACATTTGTTTTGCAGTGAACACCTTGAGTCACTTTCTGGTAGAGCCCAGACGTGTTCATCTAGTGGCTACAAAACATGTGATGAGGTACCTTAAAGGTACAATGGATTATGGTCTCAACTATGATGGAGATCATGAATTCACACTAAGTGGATATACTGATGCAGATTGGGCAGGAAGCATTTCTAATAGAAAAAGAAATTCTGAATGTTGTTTCAGTTTGGGATCAGCTATGATCTCATGGCAGAGTAGGAAGCAATCCAGTATTTCTCTTAGCATAGCGGAAGCAGAGTACATTGCCGCATGTTCTTCTAGCTGCGAAGTTATATGGATTTGAAAGTTGCTAACATGCCTATTTGATTTGGAGATGAGAGCAACCGCGATTCTATGTGACAATCAAAGATGTATTAAAATGACAGAGAATCCTGTGTTCCACGATAGGTTGAAGCACATAGAGATCCGTTATCATTTCATCCATGACATGGTACAGAGAGGAGCCTTGAAGCTGTAGTACATTAGCATGGACGAATAGGTTGCTGATGTGATGACTAAGCCTCTATCTCGTGTAAAGTTTGAACACTTTTGAGATAAGCTTGGTATTGTCCGAAAGGACCTTCCCTGAAAGGGGGAGTAGATGTATTCCTTGCTTCTGACCTCACTGTTAGACATAAAGCAAGATGAGTCATGCTTCTGACCTCGCTGTTAGACGTAAAGCATGACGTCGTGTGATCCTTGCTTCTGACCTCACTGTTAGACGTAAAGCAAGATGAGTCATGATTCTAACCTCATTGTTAGACATAAAGCATGTCGCCATGTGATCCTTTCTTCTAACCTCACTGTTAGACGTAAAGCAAGATGAGTTATGCTTCTGACCTAGTTGTTAGACGTAAAGCATAACGTTGTTGATTCCTTGCTTCTGACCTAGTTGTTAGATGTAAAGCATGATGAGTCATTCTTCTGACCTCGTTGTTAGACGTAAAGCATGACACTATGTGATCCTTTCTTCTGACCTCGTTGTTATATGTAAAGCATGACACTATGTGATCCTTTCTTCTGACCTCGTTGTTAGACGTAAATCAAGATGAGTTATTCTTTTGACCTAGTTGTTAGACGTAAAGAATAATGCCGATGATTCCTCGCTTCTGACCTCGTTGTTAGATGTAAAGCGAGATGTTGATGTGTTTCTTACTTCTGAACTTGTTGTTAGATGTAAAGTAAGATGATTCATGTTTCCGACCTAGTTGTTAGACGTAAAGCATGACGTTGTGATTCCTCGCTTCTGACCTAGTTGTTAGACGTAAAGCGAGATGATGATATTACTTGCTTTTGACCTAGTTGTTATATGTAAAGCAAGATGTGACTGACACTGAGCTACCATCTTAACAACTATGACATTGAGCCAGTGTAGTACTGCTAGCCTAGTGCTGTGATGAGGTATCATTTTTTTACTGATACATATTTGATGCATATAATGATAGCATTCTTTCGAGAATGATGATGTTGTCGATGAAGAAAACTTCCGATGACTCATAAATATGATAGCCAATGTTTCAAGATGATATTGACGATACTATCCTCCTGATGCCACTGATGATGCAGACCTCTCTCGCCTGATGTTGATGAAAATACCCTTCCTTTTAAGGGGGAGTGTTGAAATAATGTAATTTCGAAGAGTATTCTTATTATTATTGTTATTTTATTATTAATATTAATCCCCATTGTGGATTAATCATGTCGGTAATTGTATTAGTACCAAATCCCCTTTTGCGGATTGGTCATTGGACAATTATAATGGGCAGAATAAGAAGTCGGCCCCAGCAGTTATTATTGAGACCCTGAATTAATTTAAAGGTGGGTTTACCCATCCAGAGTGAGAGGTCGGACCTGCTAGTGAAACCCTCTCACACGTGCCAGTCTTGTATATATAGAAGGCTAGCGCCTCACTTTATCACAAAACTCACTTGCTCATTATCTTATAAGGAAAGATGCAATTACCAGTTCGAGAGAGGAGA
Source organism: Picea engelmannii (assembly GCA_009831015.1). Classification (NCBI taxonomy): domain Eukaryota; kingdom Viridiplantae; phylum Streptophyta; class Pinopsida; order Pinales; family Pinaceae; genus Picea; species Picea engelmannii. The sequence continues at coordinate 79,625 of ML789889.1, read as the reverse complement.
AGAAGAGTGGYGCATCTCTTGGGGAGGACTATCTGTATTGGTTTGAGTTATCTCTTGAACATTGTATAAGCTATTTATTATAAGGAAGTTTTTGCTGGGTTTTCTTCCCCTAGAGGGTTTCCTAGGATAAATGTTGTGTCTCTTGTGAATGTGTATTTCTCAATGATCTTGTTCTTATGATGCTCTTATCTATTGAAATGCAAAGAACTATAATAATGGCATAAACATTAACAATGAGTCCTATGGCCACCGATAGAATCCATCTCGGGTGAGACTACATAGTTCACTCGGTGCATTGTGTTTCCTTCTGGTATCTAGAAGGGTCGATGGTAGAAGGGCTTGTTGGGTATATTGTAGTTAGAACCTGGGTCATCCCATAGTAAGCCAACGATGGTTTCGTTGTCGGTTGGAACTCAAAAGAATAGATAATGAGGGATGTATCATGCACTATAGTTTGAGGGCTTAAGAAAGGGGATGCTTATAGGTTGGAACCCCACGAAAGTGGATATTTAAATATGGTTGACAGTTCAGAAGCTAGAGTTTTCCCATAAAGATAACATAAGCTCTAGGTTTAAGCCAAGACAATATTTGGAGAGATACATATTTATCAAAATACATGAGAGTTTCTTTAGTGAGTTTCCCACGCTATTAAAGGATTGGATAACATAGTTGAAAGATACCCATATGACGAATAGAGTTAGATCAGTGGAGTGGATGGAAGAAATTATCATGCGGTTGAAAAGGGTAAATAATAAATTCACACAAACAATAGATTTTTGGCTAGAAAGCACTGTAGTGGGGTATATTACTGAGTTTGAAGTAGATACATCAAAGTCTTATAGTCTAGTAGAGTAGGAGTTTCTTAAGGGCCCAAGGGGAAGGTACATCAGGATGTTGTACACTTCAATAAAAATATTATTACATGATAAAGGGCTATTAACCATGGAATCAAAGAGCTAAACTACCCTATGTGCATGGGGGAGTTAGGGGAAACATTGAAAAAGGTCCGAGATGGAGGGGGAAATGGATAGAGAAGAGAATAGTAATGAGCAATATCCTTTTATAATGAAATAGGAGATCCAAGAAATTATGAAGAAGGCAGGAATGATGCATAGTGGAAGACCCTACCAATATAAGATTAATAGGAATAAAAGAGCAGTAGTCGAGAGGGAAGGATTGGAAAGTGATGAGGAAGAGGTAGAGGATATCCATGTTGTGGATCACATTGAAGAAATATTGCATTCCACATATGAAATAAAGACTAGAGGAGCGTGATATAATGAGGAAGTAGATATCCCTGTCTAGATCTGAATCAGTGTAGAACCTACAACCTCATGTATGACTAATACATCACCAAAGAGATAATTGTTTAGAGAGCCAGTGACTAACAGTCAGAAGAATCTAGGAGATCAGACTAGAAGTGAGGGTACAAGTGGAAGTACTAGTAGAAATATAGGTAGTGGTACAAGTGGAAGTACTAGTAGAAACACCAGTGGGAGTTCAATTCTGAACAATAGTAAACTGATAGTAGTACCACACACAGCAGGTACAACACATTCAACAATGGCAGGCATAGATCCAACGATAACATTACCATAGTTTCATGGGGATGGATTAGAAGCCCCCGAGAAGCACCTATTCATGTGTGAGTGAATATGGGAAGTGAAAAGATTCATTGATGAGGAAAAAAAGGTAGCTCGGCTAGAAATAACATTCAAAAACCATGCGTTGGAATGCTATATGAGTCTCACAACAAACAATACATGGGGTGCACTAGAAAAAGTAGCAGTGATCAAGCAGGAATTTATCACCGAGTTTCATAGGCCAAAATTGGAGGATCAGTTTATGAATGAGATGGTTGAGGTTAGAAAAAAAAGAAAAAGAATCTGTATGGGACATCAATCATAATTTCAAGAAATTGAAAGGTAAATTGAAGTATCCCATTTTTGGCATGCAACACAAACAATTATTTATAAATTATCTGTTACCACACTTTAAATATCCATTAAAACGACATAAATTTAAAAACTAGGTAGAGGCACGGCAAGCAGCGATGCAGTTATAGGATAATCAATATAAGCCGATAGATCTAGCCATAGAGGAGTTGAAAGAACATGTGAAAAAATTCACAGTGTAGTTGAACCAGAACAAGAGTCGGGAGAAAAGAGAAGCAGTGTGGTGTACCCTGTGCAGATCAAAGGGACATCACAAGAACGAGTGTCCTACATTTATGCAATACCTAGAAGTATGGATTCCAAACCCATTGCCTACAAGAGGGCCTTGGTGTGAAATATGCAAGACACATGGGCATGATCCTTATCACTACCCTATGATGTAGAAGTACAAGAAAAAACAAAAGAGCAATTTCTGTAACTTTTGTAAATCAGTGGGCCATGAAGAGAAAAATTGTAGAAATATGGAGTTAATGAACGAAAGAACCTAAGATGCATAGAGGATGTAGGCTGAGGTAATGGAAGGACATACTACACCACATTTTGGTAACGCACAACAATTTCAAGAAGTGCCACATTTTCAGCAACCCCCAAAGAATAATTAGGCACCACAGTATCATCAACTGAACATGGATCCACAGGGGAACAGAGGAGGATTCATAGGTAGAGGAAGAGGAAGAATGGGGAGAGGCAAAGGGTGTATTATCTTCCATAACTATCAACAAAAAGGACACTATGCCAGAGATTTTCCTCAAGCAACAGCAACATGTTTTTACTATCGCGCAACAAAAGAGTTCCCAAAGTTAATGGCAAAGATCCAAGAGAAGAGAAATATAAATAACCATAATGTTCAGTGCATTGTTGAAAAAATAAGGGATCCTAGGAGGAATATCAATATAGTCACTAGAGGAGGAGTTAATACAGGAGTAGATGTGCATGATCGGAAGAAGGAATCTTAATGTTGGATTCATAAGAACAGTTAGCCACAACAACAGTTTGATTCAAAGAAGGAAAAGGAAATTTACATGGAAGAAAAGAAGGAGATTTTGAAGGAGAATGAAGGCTCCACATCAAACACTACGCAGAGGTATGATACTCCTACTTTTGATATGCATCAGTCTTGGGATCATAATTACAAAGGAGAACAAACAGATAAAGAAATTAACTTAAATAATTTCTTGGAATCTTTCTTTAAATTACTTAAAGATAAGAATTCCATGGATTTGTTCAAAAATATTCTTGAGAAATACAATATAGAAGAAGGGATAGGAAAAGAACCAAAGAATATCAATAAATTCCATAGAAAGAAAAGAACTAGTAGAGAGTTTAGATTGAATGAAAATATAAGAGACTTTAATATGAGAATTGGTATCCTAGACTTAGGATCAGATGTCAACATCTTTCCAAAGAAGACTTGGGATGCAATGGGGGAATCGACACTAGTTTATTCCAATATCCAGTTGAAGTTAGAAAACCAGCAGAGAGTGATTCCCATAGGCATCTTGAATAATACCACAATGGATCTAGATGGTGTGCGCACCACAACAATTTTTGAAGTAATGGATTTAGTGGATGAGTCTATACCATTTCCAACACTATTAGGAATTGATTGGGCCTTTGATAATCATGCAATAATTAAATTGAAGACTAGAAAGATGATATTTGAAGTTGGTAATTTCATGGTAGTAGCACCTTTAGATCCATCAGATTGTGAAAGATGTGTAGAACCTGTGCCTTACAATTTTCTAGAGGATTATGTCAACTAGTTGTATAGGACTACTACACGAGCAGAATACTATGTGAATCCAACTGTAGATGGAGTAAAAAGTTGGAGGAGTATCGATTCTTGTTAGAACTAAGACAACAAAGCATAACAAAAGTGTCTTTTTATTTTTTTAGTTAGGATAAAAGCTAGATCTGATAATCAGAAAACATGTCTACATTACTTGAATAGAGAAAACACACATGTGTACTCAGATTTGAAGGGTCTAATAGATCTAATCTACAATGCTAGAATAAAACTTAAACAGATCTATATATCTAAGCTCAAAATGAAAACACAATCTGATCATGAGTAGTGAATCACAACTTTAGAAACAAGAGGTAAACTCAATATACAATTCAAATCTAAAAGGTGTCAATGTTGATACACAAATCTATATAGATCAAATAGTACTGAAGTCAAAACAAAGTTCAGATCTAAAAGTGATTAGTAGATAGCTTTCCTTGTTTTGAAACCTTACCTCTGAATAAGTCACAGCCACCATAAGGGATGCATAACCAATTGTAATTATGCTCAGGTAAAGTCCATCTCATAGATCCACCATATAGGTTGGATATCTTGCCAAGAGATGAAGGAACTTTCTTGCCTTGCCAAGAGATGAAGGAACTTTCTTGCCACCAAGGGAATAGGGCCACAAACACTTCCCACAGTCAAACCCTCACACAAACAGTAGGTAAGACACTCAAAACCTCACACAGACTTTATGTGGACAAAAACCTTTACACAGAAAAGCCAATAACCAAAGAGAAAGGTCATAGTCTGAACACAAGAGCAAACACCCCACAGTAGAAATGGAGGGTGGCACACATAGTCATATCCCAACAATCATTTGGATAGGGGCCGTACCATAGTCACCCCAAACAACAGCAATCAGGAGTGTCCGCACCTCACTTAAAATCATACAAGGAGGGGCCGCACCACAGTCAACTCACACAACAATCACAAGGAGGGGCCGCACCACAGTCATCCTTCACACAACAGTCACAAGGAGGGGCCACACCATAGTCATCCCTCACAACAGTTACAATAAGAGGCTTCACCATTGTTAGCCCACACAATAGTATATAGAAGAGGGCCACGCCACATACAATCCTCAAAGGCAGTCACAACCACACTAACAATCATCCAACAACACATAACAAGAGCCGCAACAAGGAGATGATCCACTCACATTAGAGGCACAAGATCACAAGATCACAAGTGTATATTTAAAGGGGTTAAGGGGCATTTTAATTTATAGTTTAGGCTAGGGTAATAAAATTAAATTAAAATAATTTTTATTAAGAATATCATGTTTAAATTAAATAATTTAAACATGATATAACTAACCTTTTAATTTAAAACTTTATTTAACCGTTGAGACAAAACAACATAAAACCCCAAATCACACAAGAAAGGGTAAGAGAGGATTAAGGAGGGTTTACAAGGTGACAATACTCGTTCTTTCATTTTCATGGTGATCTTATTACTTTATCATCATTGCATATGGAACACATCCCTTATGTGTTCATGTCATCCTTCAAGGAGGGTCATAAATCAGCAAAATACTTGATCGAGGATCAAGTTGCCTGAGAAATTTTTCTGAGGTTTTATCCACCAAGGATCAACCCATGCCCTAGGCATGGGTACCCTGGACCATGTCCAGGGGCCCTAGACTTATCTAGGGGCTTTAACTGCTTGGTTCTAGACCAAGAACCCCAATCGTATATTGGGGGCCTTCTCAGAGGTCTTTACTGCTTGGTACTAGACCAAGAACCCCACTCATCTACTGGGGGCCCTCTCAGGGGTCTTAACCACCAAGGTACAAGACCAAGGATCAACCCATGCCCCAAGCATGGGTACCCTGGACCATGTCCAGGGACCCTAGACTTATCTAGGGGCTTTAACTGCTTGGTCCTAGACCAAGAACCCCAGTCATATACTGGGGGCCCTCTCAGGGGTCTTTTGCCATGGAACTGACTATTTGGTTCCAGACCAAGAAACCCCAAGGGTGCACTTGGGGGGCCTAGATCTCAGCTAAGGTCTTTTCCATCCTCCTGGAGAATGGCTCTTGTAGTTGCTATAAATTTAACACTCCCTCTCAGCAAGAGAGGCATTCTCAGCTACACCAAGCTTGTCATGAAAGTATACAAACTTTGTCAGGGACAGTGGTTTGGTGAAAATATATGTTGTCTGTTCTGCTATCAGAACATACTGAATGCTGAGAATGTTCTTCTAAACCATGTACCAGACATAGTAATATCTCATCTCAATGTGTTTCGATCTGTCGTGAAAAACTAAATTCTCAATGAACTTTACACAACTCTGATTGTCACAGTGAATGACTGTGGGTTCAAGCTCTTACCTGAATAAGTTAGAAAGTAGCTTCCCAAGCCACACTTCTTTTCTACTTGCAACAATGTCTTCTAACTCTTCATTGCTTTGGGCTATGGAGCCCTGTTTCCTATAGGATAAGGAAATCATTTCTGAACCCACAATGAAGCAAAATATGGAAGTTCTCTTCTGATTCACTGTATTGCCCATCTAGACTGAATTTGTAAAAACATGGAGCATTACACCTCCATTGAAAACATATCTCAGAATATGCTTCATGGTAACTCTAATTAAATGCGTCGGTTCACACATGAACTGGCTGAGATCATCTACCGCATAACAAATGTCTAGTCTCGTATGTACGAGATAAATCAATGATCTGTCGATATAAGGTGGGATCTTTTGGATCTAAACCTGTGGCCTGATCTCATATTTTCTTTAGATTAGAGATCATTTGTGTGCTCATGGACTTGCAGTCCATCATGCCAAATTTGCGAAGAACATCAACTTCATATTTACCCTGTGAGAGAAATATATCTCCTGATTTCTGCCAAAAACTTCAAGCTCAAAAAGTAATTTAAAAGATTCAAGTCTTACATTCCCACTTATATTGAAGAGCTCCCTCTTAGTCTGAGCTATATATACAAATTTCCTTTACTATAAGGAAGAAAAGAAGATTTTGGACAATCTTCTGTCAATGCTTTCATACCAATCTCTCGGAGCTTGTTATAGTCTATGGGAATCTTTCCCATGAATAACCTCTTTCTCAAATTCACTATTAAGAAGTATCCAAAAATAAAATTGCGACAAACAATCCTGATGGAAGTTAGAGTCTAGTCATAAATAATCCTTTCTTTCACGAGTCACAACTTTAACCTCAATACAACCATCTGTTGTAGACTTTATCTCATAAGGCCAATTGAGGTCACCACTAATTTTTTGCAAGGTCTTTGAAACACTGACCATACATCATTTTTCTATCACAGTATCTTCCCACATTTCATAAGTGGAAGATTCTGAATCAATCACAAGATTCAATTTCTTTCTTCTTTCTTTGAAAAAAAGTCCTTGGATGCTTGAAAGATTTTCTGCTTCCTTTAGTGTTTCTTGACACCAGGCTGGTTTCCCTTTAAAGAAACTAATAGTGTCCCTGGATTCTACTAAGCTGTCAGTTTTGTTGTAGGTCAAGAACTAATTCATATACAGTGACTGCTCCCTCTGAGTCTCATAACAAGTCTTCCTTTCTGTCATATGCAAAATTGCTCCCTCTGAACCTATACAAACTTTTGACTCTGATCTAGTGTTCATATTGTTTCAAGATGTTCTTGGTGTCAGTACCAAGTTCAATATGTAAATTTGAGTCAGACTTCAGAGCTCCTATGCCAATGGCTCAAATTTAATGAAAAGGGATAGGATTCTCAAAACAGAGATACCCCAAATGTCAAGGTAAAAGGTTGGACTCCTTAACCAGTAGTCCAAAGTTACATGTCGTTTTTCATAACAAACCAAACAAACAGTTGGGCTTCCAACCAAGGAGAAAGACTTAGCTTAAATCCAAAATAAGTACATCTTTCTTTGGTCATAAAATTACACATGAGATTTTGATAGTATTCCATTGAGACATGGATACAGGAAGGTAAACATATCTCACTTGTGTTATTTGTAGTCACAAAGAATGTCCATGACCAATGTTTAGTCTTTAAGACATACTTGAACTTTAATTTCATAAAAATTTGTTAGTTCAAGTAATTTCAATATTCTTAAGTGGTTATCCTATGGATAAAGAAAAACTCATCCATATGCAAAACAATGAAAGATGAGCACTTACCAAGCATTAATAGAAAAAAAACTTTAAGCCTATCATCTTAATATGATGATTTCATTCCAAGCATTTGTATCATACCTTTGATTAACATGACCTAACTCAGTAGTGAGAGAGAGGGAATGAGTTTATCAACAAATTTCAGTTAAACCAAAAAAAAAACTTGGAAATCAATAGATGATCAAGGGTAAACTAGAGGATTTACTAAGAGTCCCTTCCAAAGATAAGGGACCCTAGCCTCTAGATTTTCCTAATAAGGAAAACTCTCCCAACTTTCATTGGTCACCCCACCAAAGATCCAAATAGGTATTCTTTGGCACCCAAACTTGCATCTCACAAGTGTACAAGACTATAAACAAGAGTCTTCATGTCAATTAGTCAAAATAAAGAAGTACAAAATATCTTCTTGTCATAGGGGTAGTTCCAACAGAGAGAAACATAGTGTGGTGAATAGGCTTTGTAAAAACAAAGGTCAAACTAGAGAACTTAGATCATAGAGCTTGCCACAGTCATTCAGATTTTATTTTCCGAATAGAAACAGAGTCAATAACCTCCAAAACTTCTGAAGTCTATTAGTGACATGAAGATTTAAATAAGTAGAAACAGTTTCCAAGGAGTACCTTCTGTTGATAAAGATATATGCTAGGAGAGGTCTATAAACCAATTCTGATGCTTGCAACATAGCATGAAAAAAATAGTGAGGTATCATTCTTGGACCTTGACTAACAATGCATAATGAAGAGATTGAACTTTCTTATGTTCAATCTGTTCTAGTCATTTTCTAACAATTAGAAATGGAAATAATTCAAGTTCTTTTCCAAAGAATAAATGACCAATAAACAGTTTCCTTTTCAAATGAGGTAATAGGACTGCTAAAGGTATTTTCTTACCTTGTAGCTTAACCAAAATTGAAAACATGTTTCCTTCTCAAATCTACACAGGAAGCCATTCCTTACTTTTGATCTGCAAAACAAACTTTAAGAGAGGATCTTTGTAGGCTCAAGTATGAAAGTCTTGATCTCTTTACGCCCTACGCTCTGATAACGTGTTAGAATTAGGACAACAAAGTAGAACAAAAGTGTCTTTTTATTTTTTCAGTTAGGATAACAACTAGATCTGATAATCAGAAAACAAGTCTACATTACTTGAACAGAGAAAACACACATGTGTACTCAGATCTGAAGGGTCTAATAGATATGATCTACAATGATACAATAAAACTTAAACATATCTATAGATCTAAGCTCAAAATGAAAACACAATCAGATCATGAGTAGTGAATCACAACTTTAGAAACAAGAGGTAAACTCAATAGACAATTCAGATCTAAAAGGTGTCAATGCTGATACACAAATCTATATAGATCAAATAGTACTGAAGTCAAAACAAAGTTTAGATCTGAAAGTGATTAGTATATATCTTGCCTTGTTATGAAACCTTACCTCTGAAGAAGCCACAACCACCACAAGGGATGCATAACTAATTGTAATTATGCTCAGCTAAAGTCTAGCTCATAGATCCACCATATAGGTTGGATCTCTTACCAAGAGATGAAGTAAATTTCTTTCCACCAAGGTAATAGGTCCTCAAACACTTCCACAGTCAAACCCTCACACAAATATTACGTAAGACACTCAAAACCTCACACAGAATTTATGTGGAGAAAAACCTTTACACAGGAAAGCCAATAACCAAAGAGAAAGGTCACAGTTTGAACACAAGAGCAAACACCCCATAACAAAAATGGAGGGCGGAACCCACAGTCATATCCCAACAGTCATTTGGACAGGGGCCGTACCACAATCACCCTAAACAACATCAATCAGGAGAGGCCAGACCTTACACAACATCATACAAGGAGGGGCCGCACCACAGTCATCTCACACAATAGTCACAAGGAGGGGTCTCACCACAGTCAACCCTCACATAGCAGTCACAAGGAAGGGCTGCACCACAGTTAGCCCTCACAACAGTTACAAGAAGAGGTTGCACCACTGTTAGCCCACACAGTAGTATATAGAAGAGGGCCGCACCACATACAATCCTCAAAGGGAGCCGCAACCACACCAAAAATCATCCAACAACACATAACAAGATCCGCAACAAGGAGAGGATCCACTCACATTAGAGGCACAAGATCACAAGATCACAAGTGTAGATTTAAAGGGGTTATGGGGGGTTTTAATTTATAGTTTAGGCTAGGGTAATAAAATTAAATTAAAATAATTTTTATTAAGAATATCATGTTTAAATTAAATAATTTAAACATGATATAATTAACCTTTTAATTTAAAACTTTACTTAACCTTTAAGACAAAACAACATAAAACCCAAAATCACACAAGAAAGGGTAAGATAAGTTTAAGGAGGGTTTACTAGTTGGAAATACTCGTTCATTCATTTTCATGGTGATCTTATTACTTTATCATCATTGCATATGGAACACATCCCTTATGTGTTCATGTCCTCCTTCAAGGAGGGTCATACACCAAAAAAATACTTGATCGAGGATCAAGTTTCCCTAGAAATTTTTCTGAGGTCTTATCCAACAAGGTTCAAGACCAAGGATCAACCCATGCCCCAGGCATGGGTACCCTGAACCATGTCCAGGGGCCCTAGACTTATCTAAGGGATTTAACTGCTTGGTTCTAGACCAAGAACCCCAGTCGTATACTGGGGGCCCTCTCAGGGGTCTTTACTACTTGGTACCAGACCAAGAACCCCACTCATCTACTGGGGGCCCTCTCAATGGTCTTAACCACCAAGGTACAAGACCAAAGATCAACCCATGCCCCAGGCATGGGTACCCTGGACCATGTCCAGGGGCCCTAGTCTTATCTAGGGGCTTTAACTACTTGGTCCTAAAAAAAGAACCCCAATCATATATTGGGGTCCCTCTCAAGGGTATTTTTCCATGGCATTGACTATTTGATTTCAGACCAAGAAATCCCAGGGGTTCACTTGGGGGCCCTAGATCTCAGCTAGGTTCTTTGTCGTCCTCCTGGAGAATTGCTCATGTAGCTACTATAAATTTAACAATTCTAATATGTTAGATTCATATATTGGAGTAGAAAAATGGAAGCAAAGATTTCATAAAGTATCTACTAGATGGTGCACCATATTTACACATGCAGTAAGATGGGTTGGGACAAAAGTAAGAGAGTTTCCCACATTTACTAAAGAGAACAATTTAGAAAACTTTTTGACATAATTTTAATCAGAGGTTTTGGATAGTCAGAGATTATTAGTGTTGGATATAGAACTAATGGACACGCCAGGGGAATGGATGCATTACTTTATTCGTACATTAGAAGGAATACCAATTAGTTGGTACAAAGAGTAGGAATTGTGCAGAGAAACTGTGAGTTAGGGTACAGTGCAACAAAAATTTATTAATACCTTTTCATTTGAAAGTGAGAATCCATGGGTGGATCCAGCATTACAAAGAATGAAAAGGAATATATTTGAAGAATATGGGATAGATACAGTGACAATACATCAATATTATAGAAACGAAACACTTGAGCAATTAGCTTACTGCTATCAAGTTGCAGAGGATGAAGAAGTATAAGAAAACCCACATGACATACATATAATAGAAGGGGAAGGAGAAAGAGGGTTAGAAGGACCTTAGTTACAATCAGAATAATTTATTGCACCAATGAGGATTAAGAAGGTCAATATTGGGACTGAAGAGAAACCCATTATAGTCAACATTGGAGACTACTGGGATAGTGAGAGAATGGAAAATATAACTGAATTACTCTGCGAATATAATGACTTATTCCAAGCCACATTTTCAGATATGAAAGGGGTAGCAAGAGAACTTGTAGAAATGAAGATACCCCTCAGACCAGATGCAATTCCAATTAGACATATACCATATAGATTAAACCCCATCTATAAGCACACGGTTAATACAGAACTTGATCGAATGTTAGGATCAAGAATCATATAACCTGTGGAAGAATTAGAGTGGATTAGTCCAATGGTGGTCCAGGAAAATAAGACTGGAGGGATTAGGATATGTGTGGATTTGAGAAAGTTAAATGATGCATGCCTGCATGATCCTTTTCTTACTCCATTTACATATGAAGTTTTAGAGAATGTGGGAGGACAGTAAGTCTACTCCTTTAGAGATGGATTTTGAGGTTACCATCATATCATAACTGATCCAGAGGACAGGTAAAAAACCACATTTGCAACAGAGTGGGGGTCATCTCAGTAAATAATAATTCCATTTGGTTTAAAGAATGCATCAACAATAATTTCCAGAGTATTAGTAGTTGCATTCAAGGATTTTATACATAAATTTTTAAAAGTTTATCTATATGATTGGACAATATTCATTCTATTGAAGGACCCTGTAGAAATTATGAGGTTAATGTTAGATATATGTAGGAAATTTCATATTTCCCTTAACATTAAGAAATGTATATTCAGTACATCATTTGGCATCCTACTTGGACACATTGTATGCAAACAGGGCTTGATAACAGACCCTGCAAAGATTGTTGTTATTGTCAATTCACCACCACCAAAATCAGTGCACTAGTTGAGAGCAACATTCGGCCACACAGGGTACTATAGAAAATTTATAAAGGGATATGCAAAGATTACTGCGCCCATGGAGAATTTATTAAAGAAAGACATTAGGTTTCAATGGAATGATGAATGCCAAGAGAGCCTGGACATATTGAAGGAGAAGATGGTGATAGAACCAATTTTGAGCTTTCCATATTGGACAAAACAATTTCATGTGCATGTGGACGCTTCATCCATTGCACTTCGAGCAGTAATGGCACAACCAGGTGAAGGAGACATTGATCACCCAATATATTTTTCTAGTATAAATTTATCTAAGTCTGAGAAGAACTATAATACTATAGAAAGGGAAGGTATGGCTATGGTATATGCCTGAAAGAAGTTTAAACATTATTTATTGGGTCAAAATTTTAAGATGTTTACACATCATTCTCCTTTGAAGTACCTAGTTAACAAGCTAGTGTTGAGGGGAAGGATCTGTAGATGGTTGTTATTGTTTCAGGAATATGATTTTGAAATCATAGTAAAAYGGGAGAAGCTGAATGCAAAACCAGATCATTTATCAAGAATTACTAATGGAGAGGGTCTAAGGAACTTGGAGGAGAATTTTCCTGATGCTAACATATTTTCTGTTCAAATTGTTAATGATTATTTTGCTGACATTGTTGTATTTTTTAGCACAAGAATGGCACCCAAGGAATTTACTGTCACGCAGAAAAATAGTTGGTAGTGCATGTTGTAGACTATCAACTCATTGCAGGTCATTTAAACAAGTTAGGTGCGGATGGAATTCTGAGAATATGTGTGATGGAGAATGAATGCTTCATGGTGCTAGAAGAAGCACACGAAGGGATAGATGGTGGGAACTATGCAGGAAATCCTACAACATAGAAGGTGTTGCGTGTAAGATTATGGTGGCCTATAATACATAAGGATGCAAAGGAATATTCTCAAACTTGTGATGTCTGTCAAAGGGTTGGGAAACCATCCATAAGGGATGAAATTCCACTTATGCATACATCATAACTACGAAAAAATACTTAACTAGGTGGGTAGAAGAAACCCCAGTGAAGGATTGCAGTGCAGAAACTACATCACAGTTTCTCTTTGAAAAAGTAGTGACCAGATTTGGATGTCCTATAATTTTGTTGACTGATCAGGGAACACATCATCAACATTATAATCAGATATATGACATAATAATTTGAGATACATCATCAGAAGAGAACACCTTACCACCCCCCTTAAAATGGTACAATAGAAGCTCTTAACAAGATTCTAGAGAATGCATTGACAAAGATTTGCAATATGAACAAGGATGATTGGGATTTGAAGGTATCAACAATATTATGGGCTTACAAGACTACATCCAAGAATCGTACATGAAAGACACCATTCAAACTAGTGTATGGGCAGGAAACAATTGTTGAAATAATGTAACTGTGAAGAGAATTCTTATTATTATTGTTATTATATTATTAGGATTAATCCCCATTGTGGATTAATCATGTCGGTAATTGTATTAGGAACAAATCCCCTTTTGTGGATTGGTCATTGGACAACTATAATAGGAAGAATAAGAATTCGGCCCCAATAGTTATTATTGAAGACCCAAAATTTATTAAAGGTGGGTTTACCCACCCAAAGTGAGAGGTCGGCCCTGCCAGTAAAACCCTTTCACATGTGCCATTCTTGTATATATAGGAGGCTAGTGCCTCACTTTAACACACAACTCACTTTCTCATTCTCTTATGAGGCAAGATGAAATTATCAGTTGGAGAGAGGAGAAGAAGAGTGGCACATATTTTGGGGAGGACTATCTATATTGGTTTGCGTTATCTCTTGAACATTGTATTGGCAATTTATGATAAGGAAGTTTTGTTGGGTTTTCTTCCCCTAGAGGGTTTCCCAGGATAAATGTTGTGTCTCTTGTGAATGTGTATTTCTCAGTGATATTGTTCTTATGATGCTCTTATCTATTGAAATGCAAAGAACTATAATAATGGAATAAACATTAACATGGTTTCAGAGCCAACCTGAAGGAAGCATATTTCGCAAAAGAAAAACGTCACTGTTGTAGTACCTGAAAATTAAGGTTTTTCAAAAGTGAATCTTTTCAGCTCTAAAACCACCTAGAAAGTTGTGCCCTCTCCCAAGGATCATTTTGGCACTTAGAGCGCACATTTTCAGTGGATAGATATCCGAAAAAGTGAAACCCTAGCTTCACAAAGTACTAGAAAACCAGAGTACCAGAAGTACCAGAAAACCAGAAGCACCAGAAAACTAGAAGCACCAGTCTAGAAATCTGCAGATCAAGTTTGAGGGGGTAAAAGTTGGATTTTCAAAATTCCGACTGCACCAGCTAACTCGCCTCAGCTCAGTGCATCTATCCCCTGGATCAGAATTTCAAAATTCGAAGTTTGAAAAATTAGGGTTTCCTCATAAAGCCCTAAGTTGCAGTTGCAATTGCAGTCTCAGAACCAATTGTAGTTGCAGTACCAGTTGCAGTTTTAGAACCAGTTGCAGTTGTAGCATCCATTGCAGTTACAGTCGTAAGACCAGTTGCAATCACCCTTGAAGTTTTCTTAAGAGTTGGTAATGATTACCGCTGCTACCAAATGGAGCCATTACCTGCAAATGTCATCATAGGTATGTACTCACAATTGTTTAATGGTTAAACCCTAAAGAGTATTTGCAAGAGAAGGGATCTCTTTCCATAGATCCAGAAGGATCTCAAGATCCAACACATTCAGAGGAATGATGCAACCCATGTGTGATTATTCTAATATCCATCTATTTGTTATGAAATTATCTTGATCAATGTTGCATGTTGAAGCTATGATCAAGTTATTAGAAGAATTAAAAGTTGATCATAGAGCTTATCCTCTAACCTAAACTTTTTTCAAGTTAGAGTATTGTCTTAAGTAATGAAAATAGGTTGAAGAAAGAACTCGTCACTTGCATGAAGGAGACCTGGAAGAAAAGAAATCACTCACTCTTGAGGACAAGACTCCAGGTTTGATTAATCAAGATTCAAAGGTACACATGAAAAACTGATGACTTTAGTTGAGATAGCAATCATCGTAAAGTATTATACTTGATAGCATGTGAGAATATAGATGTAAATACTTTTCCTAATATGACTAGCACTTCCTCAAAGGAGAAACCTTGTGTGTTAGTTCCAGGTTGCCATGGAACAATGCTTGGTCACAACACTATGAGAGTGTTGACCTCATTTCGTATTGTATTCCTTACCTTTAATCTTTGCTTCAGATAAATTATATGTGATAGCTCTAAAGGAGCTACTATGATGATTGTCCATGCTATTTCTTTATACTATCAATAAGGATATTATTCTTGCTTGTTGTTTTGTTGACCTTGCTCCAGGTCACATGAGGAAGATATAGTGAAGGTTGTAGAAGGCAACGTGCTAAAGGAGAGACAATAAATGAAGCAATCATCATTGGAAGAGAAGAAGGTGACTTACATAAGTTATAGGGTCACTCAGAAGCTGTGATGACCCACACCATTGAAGAATTTTGGCATCAAAGATTAGCTCACTTCAACTACAAGGTGCTACCATACATATGCAAAGTGGTCACAGGATTACCAGAACTCAAAGGTGACCATGAAGGCATATGCAATGGATGTGCACAAGGGAAGAACATCAATAACCCATTTTTGAAGAGGGACAACAAGATAGAAGGAGTCCCATAACTCATCCATTTAGATGTGTGCGGCCCAATACCATCATCCTCCATTAATGGGTATGTATACTATGTATCATTCATTAATGATTATTCTCATAAAAGACCTAGATATATTTGAAGTGTTCAACAAGATCGAGGAATTCAAAGCCTTGATAAGAGAACCCTTCTGTAAGGAAGATTAAGATACTTAGGTTAGATAATGGAGGAGAATATACCTCAAAATAGTTCGTGAACTTATGCAAAGATGTTGGGATCAAGATCCCCAACAAAACAGTGTAGCTGAGTGGAAGAACAGAACCATGTTAGAAGCTATGAAGACTATGATCAAGATCTTCCTATGTGCTTATGGGTAGAAGCAACAATGGCAGTTGTTTATGTGCAGAACAGATTATCCCATAGCGCACTTGGGTTCAAGACCTTGGAAGAAATGTTCATCGGAAAGAAGCCAGAGGTAAGCCATCTCAAAATATTTGGTTGTCCAGTGTTTATTCATATACCAAAAGAGAAAAGAAACAAGATGGAACCCTCCATAAAGAAGGGAATATTTGTGGGATACTATGAGGTATCCAAGGCCTTCAGAATCTACATATCTAGTCATCGCCATATTGAGATCAGCAGGGACATGACCTTTGATGAAGAAGAAGCACCTAAGAAATCAAGAAGATGTCAGCTTGAAGAAGTATATGAAGAGGAACCTGTAAATCCCAGGATTGTAGAATCCATGAGGGAAGTTCTTAGAGCTGCAGAACCAGAGAAGGATGTCATAACTTCCCCTGATGAGGAGACTCTTGAAGACCATGATATAACATAAGTTCAAGAACCTCCTCAAATGACCCTCTCTCATAAAAGAAAGCCTTCTTGGGCAAGAGAGCTTATTCAAGATGGAGAGAAGTATGGTGTTCCAGAAGGAAACTTGAGACAGGTGAAAAGACCAAAGCCATTCTCCAGTTACATGGCTTTGATGTGCAATCTACTTGATGAAGAACCTACATGATTTGAAGAGGTCATTCAAAATAAGGAATGGGCAGATGCCATGACAGAGGAATACCAATCCATAATAAAGAATGATGTATTGGAAATAGTTCCCAGACTAAAAAGTAAGGATATGGTATCATCAAAATGGCTCTTCAAAATAAAACATGTTGCTGATGGAATATTGAGAAATATAAAGAAATATTTGTCACTCGTGGATTTTCCCAGAAGGAAGGTATTGACTATGAAGAGACATTTGCTCCTGTGGCCAGATACACTTCGATCAGAACCATTATAGCTCTTGCTGCCAAGATAAAATGGAAGCTGCATTAGATGGACATGAAGACAGCTTTCCTGAATGGTGTTATCGAAGAGGGAGTGTATATAGAGAAACCCCAAGGATTTGAGGTTGAAGACAGGAAGTCTCATGTCTGTCAATTGAAGAAAGCATTATACGGATTGAAGTAAGCTCCCAGATCTTGGTATGGTCGTATAAACAGTTTCTTGACGACATTAGGCTTTACCAAGAGTAAAGCAGACTCAAATCTCTACTTCAAAATTATGGATAATGAACCAGTAATATTACTATTGTATGTGGATGACTTATTCTTAACTGGAGAAGAAAATCTCATCACTGAATGTAAACAGAGACTTGCCGCAAAATTTGAAATGAAATACCTTGGCCTAATGCATTACTTCTTAGGTCTTGAGGTATGGCAGAGTCCAGAAAGGATCCTCCTTAACCAAGGGAAGTACACGGTCGAAATATTAAAGAGATTCGACATGCTAGAATGCAAGTCCATGAATACTCCCATGGAAGCAAAGCTGAAGCTATTGGTCGATACTTCGTCCAATTTGTTAGATGCCACATTGTATAGACAGATTATTGGATCGTTGATGTACCTGAAAAACACTAGACCAGACATCTATTTTGTAGTGAACACCTTGAGTCAGTTTCTGGTAGAGCCCAGACGTGTTCACCTAGTGGCTATAAAACATGTGATGAGGTACCTTAAAGGTACCATGGATTATGGTCTCAGCTATGATGGAGATAATGACTTCACATTGAGTGGATATGCTGATGCAGATTGGGCAAGAAGTGTCGCAGACAGAAAAATCACTTCCAGATGTTGTTTCAGTTTGGGATCAGCCATGATCTCGTGGCAGAGTAGGAAGCAATCCAGTATTGCTCTCATCATAGTGGAAGTAGAGTACATTGCTGCATGTTCTTCTAGATGTGAATCTATATGGCTTCGAAAGTTGCTAACAGGCCTATTTGACTTGGAGATGAGAGAAACTGCGATTCTATGTGACAACCAGAGCTGCATAAAGATGACAGAGAATCCTGTATTCCATGACAGGTCGAAGAACATAGAGATCCGCTATCATTTCATCCATGACATGGTACAGAGAGGAGACTTGAAGCTCCAGTATATTAGCATGGATGAACAGGTTAATGACGTGTTGACTAAGCCTCTATGTCATGTAAAGTTTGAACACTTTTGAGATCAACTTGGTATAGTCCGAAAGGACCCTCCCTGAAAGGGGGAGTATATATATTTTCCTTGCTTCTGACCTCGCTATTAGACATAAAGCAAGATGAGTCATTGCTTCTGACCTCTCTATTAGACGTAAAGCAAGATGATTCATTGCTTCTAACCTCGCTATTAGACGTAAAGCATGATGTTGTGTGTTCCTTTCTTCTGACCTCGCTGTTAGACGTAAAGCAGGATGAGTCATTGCTTTTGACCTCGATGTTAGACGTAAAGCATGAAGTTGTGTGTTCCTTGCTTCTGACCTTGTTGTTAGACGTAAAGAAAGATGAGTCATTGCTTCTGACCTTGTTGTTAGACATAAAGCATGATGTTGTTGATTCCTTGCTTCTGACCTAGTTGTTGGACATAAAGCAAGATTATTCCTTGCTTCTTACCTAGTTGTTAGACATAAAGCGAGATGTTGATGTGTTCCTTGCTTCTAACCTCGTTGTTAGACATAAAGCAAGATGATTCCTCGCTTTTGACCTAGCTATTAGACGTAAAGCGAGATGATGATTTGTTCCTTGCGTCTGACCTAGTTGTTAGATGTACAACAAGATTATTCCTTGCTTCTGACCTCATTGTTAGACGTAAAGAATGATGTGACTGACACTGAGCTACCAGCTTAACCACTGTGACATTGAGCCAGTGTAGTATTGTGATGTGCCAGCCTAGGGCTGTGATGAGGTATCATTTTTACTGTTACATTTTGATGCAGATGATGATGGCATTATTTTGAGAATGATGATGTTGTTGATGAAGAAAAATTTCGATGACTCGTAAATATGCTAGCTAATGTTTCAAGATGATATTGACGATACTATCCTCCTGATGCCACTGATGATGTAGACCTCTCTTGCCTAATGCTGATGAAGAATACCCTTATTGTTAAGGGGGGGGGTGTTGAAATAATGTAAATGTGAAGAGCATTCTTATTATTATTATTATTTTATTATTAGGATTAATCCCCATTGTGGATTAATCATGTCAGTAATTGTATTAGGACCAAATCCCCTTTTGCGGATTGGTCATCAGACAATTGTAATAGGCTGAATAAGAAGTCATCCCCAACATTTATTATTGAAGACCCAGAATTAATTAAAGGTGGGTTTACCCACCCAGAGTGAGAGGTTATCCCTACCAGTAAAACCCTTTCACACGTGCCAATCTTGTATATATAGGAGGCTAGCACCTCACTTTAACACACAACTCACTTGCTCATTCTCTTATGAGGCATGCTGCAATTTCCAGTTGGAGAGAGGAGAAGAAGAGTAGCGCATATTTTGGGGAGGACTATCTGTATTGGTTTGAGTTATCTCTTGAACATTGTATTGGCAATTTCTGATAAGGAAGTTTTGCTGGGTTTTCTTCCCCTAGAGGGTTTCCCAGGATAAATGTTGTGTCTCTTGTGAATGTGTATTTCTCAGTGATATTGTTCTTATGATGCTCTTATCTATTGAAATGCAAAGAACTATAATAATGACATAAACATTAACAACAGTGGTCCCATTGGATTATTTAATACCTAGTTTGTGCATTGCAACAATCACCAACATTACAGAAGAAGGTGTTTCGCAGGAAATATTGGATCAGTTGATGAAGCTTGAAGAAGACAAGGTTTTAACAGGATTTCACCCAAAAGTAGAGAAAGAAAAGGAAAAATCTTGGCATGACAGACACATAAAGAAGAAAATATTTAAGGAAGGATATCTAGTTCTCCTCTATGACAAAAAATATCTACAATACCCTTAGAATTTTAAGATGCACTGGTTAGGGCCTTATTAGGTAGAGGCCATTACAAATGGAGGTGTTGTTGTTGGTTGTGAATCTTGATTATCTTCCTGATTCAGAGGTCCTTGCTTTCAGTCATGTTTATACCCCATGAAGACTTTACACCCTCAAATTGTGTACACTCTTCCATGCGGGGGAGTGCAGAGGGGGGTTACCCCTTGTAAAATTATATTGTAATTTCATTGTAAATCTGGACTGTTCATTATAAGGTCCCAGATCTAACGGTAGAAGTTATGTTAGGGTTTTTTTCCCTAGAAGGAAACCCTATCTTATGAGGGAAATGTATTGTGGCTATGTATCATAGCGAATATTGTAATGTGAGATAGGAAACTATGCGAAAAAGAAGAGGAAGTTACATCAGGTTTGTTGTAGGTTGTATCCCTTCATTTGCTGGATAATTTTAAAGGAAGGACATAGAAATTTCTCTAGTGGACGTAGCCCACACTGAGTGAACCATGTAAATATGTGTCTCTATTGTATTTTGTATCTTCTATGTTTTGTTTCTGCATTTGTTTTATTTTATTTCTCCACGGTCCCGTTTTTCTAACAACTGGTATTAGAGAGAAAGGTAACTCGCAGGAAAGGAGGGTTCCTAGTTTGATTCGGACCAATGGCGGAAGATGGAAAATTTAGGGTCGAGAAATTTAACGGCCAAAACTACTGGTTATGAAAGATGTGGATGGAAGATTATTTATATTAGAAGGTTCTATTCATACCATTAGGCAGAGTAGCAAAGAATTTGATGTCCATGAAGGATGAAGAATGGGAGATTCTTGACAGAAAGGCTCTAGGAATGATATGGTTGAGCCTAGCAATGTCAGTGGATTTCAATATTTTGAAAGAAAAGAAAATGAAGGCTTTGATGGATGCATTGGATAAATTGTATGAAAAACCCTCGGCATCCAATAAGGTATTTCTAATGAAGAGATTATTTAATATGAAGATGTCAAAAGGTGGTTATGTTGCAAATAATTTAAATGATTTTAATATGGTTACTAATAAAATAAGTTCTATAAAAGTGGACTTTGATGATGAGGTCAGGGCTCTTCTAATCTTGTGCTCATTTTCAGAAAGTTGGAACGAATTGGTCATGTTTGTAAGTAACTCTATCTCTGGTTCAAATACTTTAAAATTTGTTGATGTTGTTGGTGTTATCCTTAGTGAGCAAATGTGATGGAAAATCATAGGTGGGACATTAGGTAATGCATTGAACATGGAGAAAATGGGAAGACAAAAGGATAGAGGAAAGAGCCTAGGGAACCGCAGGAATTCTAGGAAGGGAAGATCCAAATCTAGACTTGGAAAGATATAGTGTTGGAATTGTGGGAAGAAAGGACATCTAAAGAAAGACTATAGATGATATGAAAATAGTGGGTTGACTTKTTATTCTATGCAAGCACCCTTTACTTCATTAAAATAAAACTTTACAGGACCTTGCTCCATGTGTTAAAATATGCAAGATAAATTATGTGTTAAGCTCATGCTTCTTTTAAATGGTTATGTGTGAGTTCTTTGCAAGATTAAATATGTTGTTTTCATAAATACAACAGAAAAAATAACTTGTAGCAAATAATAACCAGCAAACACTCACAACAATAACAATATGATAAAGGAGTTCACCCCTCTCTAGGATTAATTTGTCAAAAATTCTTTTACAAGTTGCTGCTCAACTCCAATGGAAATTATCACTGTACCATTGGGTTTATAATACGTAAAAACCAAAAAAATGACTAATAGAACTCTGAAAACGGATCATGGCTCATCCGGGCATGACCTCTTCTACATGTGGCCTTAAGCTTCCCTGAGCTTCTCTTTGGAAAAAACACCTATAAAAGTCCTCAAATAGATATGAAACCTATCCCAAAGTGTTTAGATCATAACAATTATCCAAAAATGATTATTCAATCACAGAAAACAAACATAGACTCATCTGTGCATGATCTCAAACAATGAGGGCTTCAATCTCCCTAGAGCTCTTTGAAACTTAAATGGTTAAAAACTTGCAAAAGAAGTCTTCAAATGGATTTAAAAATAGTGCCAATGGATTCAGAACGTCCAAAAACACCTAGTTGGGATTTTTCGGCACCTCATTTGGCCAAAAAATGAAGAAGATGGGCCTTCTTCCATTTTCTCCCTTCAAGCTTACTGTCTCTGGTTTGCCAAAACGCACCTCTGGGTGTTCAACCAAGAACACGCTCGAAATTCATGCTAAAACCTAGCACACACACATAACCACAAAACCATTCAAACTGTAGGACGGTTAGGACATGCCCAGCCCCTAACCGCCAAGGTCGTGGTCATGTGGGTAAGCACCCGAAACCATGGGTTAACTATTTAAAAAAAAAAACAAATTTCCCCCGGCACGCAAAAGCAAGGTCATATGGCGACCAGGGGCTAACCATTTTAAATGTACCAAACCCACACAAATGAACCATCGATCATATGCTATTGTGTATGTGATCACGGCTAGCTCCGTTTATAATATGCATGCCAAAACTCTGTATATACAATGGTCATATGTTACACATTACAACCGCGGGCTGGGGCTAAGCCCTAGCCCGACCCCGTGCCAACCATACACATGTACAAACTCAAATATTAATAAACTCGTTTATATAACAAATAACAATGTGTGGTGTTTTGGTAGGGTGGACTTTGTTAAAGCTTGGACGATATAGGAGATCCGGGGTTCGATCCCCACGGACTCCATTATATTTTAAACAACCAACCAATTACAATGGTTCCACGTGGCAGCCCATGACTTGGCCATGTGGAACCACACCATTTGTCCAATAAATGCCACGTGTCGCAATGACATTCGCCCTCAGCTACTGTTAATATTATGGTAGTTGTGGGAGGTATTTACCCCCATGTGTGAACCTGATGAGAATAGAAGACTTCGGGAAGCAAGAGAAACCCTAATGAGTTGGCTAATAACCCTAGAAGCCTTGTCAGCTCAAGAAGATAATTTATATTAGGTTATTAGCCTCCAAGAGAAGAAGTCGGCCCCAACAAACTGACAGGATTACTATAAATATAGGGCACCAGTTCTCATTTGTAGCATCTCAGGATTTCAATTTCCCAGTTGGTGCGCACTGCAGTTGCATTCTAGTGCATAGATTTGGAACATCTTATCAGTCTTTTGTGATGCGCTATCCTTGGGGATTGATGTGCTACTCTTTGTTTGGCTATCTAGCCTAGGGTTTTCTTCTGGAGGAATTCTCAGTCAAGGTTAAGGTGCTCAGAGGAAGGCTTTGGCCAATGGTTGGGTGATGAGGGTATCATCAATGGTAAAACGAGCACACCATATTATATATTCTAACAGGTTATCGGCCCATGACCCTTTAGTCAGCCTAAAAAGCTGGAAGGAAACATAGCCGCTAGACATTGAGCTCGTTGAGGAACTGTCGCTAGGGTTACTAGTAGAAGCAGTTGCAGAAACCCTAAACCTCTTGTTGAGGCACCTTAAGTGATGAGATTGACCTAATCTCCGGATAGATCAGTGCACCCTAGCCCAGTGAATCTCCTAGTACACTCAGAAGGCCAAGACATGAAGTTTGGATTTCCAGTCAAATCTAGGGTTTGACCAAGTCAAGCAAGTCATGACGAACTTTATGAAGTCTGAGAACAAGCTAGATGGAGCCTCTAACTTTAGAGCATGGAAGACAAGGATTGACCTCATCCTTGCTAAGAATAAAGTGCTAGATATTGTGAAAGGAAAGATCGTGAAGCCAGAGTTTAAAGAAGGAGAAGAGAAGGAACCTTAGAACATTGCAACTATGGAGAAGTTCAAAGACGTTGACATAAATGCCATGAGTATCATAGTGGATTCCATAAAAGACCACTTGATTCCCTACATCTCCCATCTTGACTCATCGAAGAAGATGTACGATGCCCTAACGAATCTCTTCTCAGTTAGA
This sequence comes from Picea engelmannii, assembly GCA_009831015.1. NCBI lineage: Eukaryota > Viridiplantae > Streptophyta > Pinopsida > Pinales > Pinaceae > Picea > Picea engelmannii. The sequence continues at coordinate 55,282 of ML789889.1, read as the reverse complement.
AACATTGGACAATTTATGAGTATGAAGAATGAGCTCCGTGACATGAAGATGAATGACGATGACAACATAACATCATACTTTGTAAGGATCTCCCAGTTAAGAGATCAACTACAAGCTATTGAAGAGATCACTTCAGAAAAGGAATTGGTGAACATATTACTCAATGGTCTTCCCAAGACATGGAATGCATTTGCCGCAAGCATGAGCACAAGGAAGGAGTACCCCACATTTGAAGAACTTTGGACTTGTTGTGCTCAAGAAGAATCAAGGATCAATGCAAAAGAGAAACCTCAAAAGAAGTACGATGATCAAGCCTTCATAGCAAGATTCAATAACTTTAGAGACAACAGAAAGTTTGATTCAAGGAGGAAGCCAAATCAAGAGAAAGACATTTCAGAAATACAATGCTTCAACTGTCAGAAGTACGGTCAGTACAGAAATCAGTGTCTCGAGCTAAAGAAAAAGAAGGAGAAACACGAAGCATCGATTGCTGAAGAAAAGGAACCGACAAAGAAGACTAAGCAGGATGAAAGAGACTTCTTCTACTAAAAGGTAACAACACTCTTCTTATTTTCTTGTACATATCTTGCTTGCATCATCTCTGTTCATATCTTGTATATCTATCTCTTGAGAGATAATGTGTTCCAAGAAGAACTATACCTATGAAAGAACAATAAGACAAGGATGAATATCATTAGATAATACATATGAAAGGATGAAATACAAATCATGTGGAAGACATTACAAGATAAGACCGAAATTAGAATCAATCTTGAAGAGACTTGGAAAAAGAAAAGACATAAAGCAGTCAACAATTGAAAGGAAACTGGAAAAAGACTCATGACATTCTATAGAAGACAACAAGATGGAAGCATGGATTCTGTTAGATAGGAAAGATGATTATATATATTGCGGAAGACAATAAGGATACAGATGGAAGCCTGGACTCTATTATATATTGTAGAAGACAATAAGGACAGGAGACAGAAGCATGGACTCAGTCAGACGAAGGGAGAAAATTATATGCACTTATACATGAAGCAAGGATCAGGAGGGAGCTAATCCTATGATCCATTGAAGATGATGAAATATATATATATATATATATATATATATATATATATCCATGGTAGCAGTCATGAAAGACAGTACATGTTCATCTCAACCACAGAAGAAGACTTCCTCATAAGCCTCAAAGTATTCCTAGTTGGCCATCCAGATCCGTGACCCTATGATGAAGGAAAGAAGTGGAATATCTAGGGCATGGAATCTATAAGAAACTCCATGGACCCAAAAGTAAAAGAAAAACATGAAGAGGAACATAAAGATTCCAAGAAAGAAAGAAGAACCAGAACAACCAGTGATTGTATCAAGAATCACAAGATTACCAGCCTAATATGAACTCACTAAAAGCAATCAAGCAAAAGAACTAAAAGTCGTGATGAAGAACAATGTATGGAAGACTTATGAATAAAATCATTGCAAGATCCAGAACCAGAGGTTCTCCTAGATGGAGGGAGAAGACTATGATAATTGATTGTTCCAGTACACCTGACTTATCTCTATATAAGTCATTATATTATCCGCAACATCCATAAGTTAGAATTCTACATCAGACAAATGCAAAGAATGTTCTCTAGAGAAATTGAATAAAGAGTGTATGAAGAGAAATCTCAAGAATTTGAGACATACCAGAAAGAGACTCCTGTATGCAGATAAGAAGAAGACAACTTGGTGGAGAACCTCTCATGCACAGCAGAATCGTGGTGAATATTTCCTATAGCATCAAGATGACTACTCAAAAGATCATATCTCATGATGACAGAAGAAGTATCACATGAATATGTTCCAGTTCTCCAACTATGATATACACTACTATTCAGATTTACATGAAGCCTTCACAGTGTTCCAGACTAAAGTACAAGCATTACACTATTCATGATGAAGTCCAAAAAGGAGAAAATGATTTCTGAAATACATATCTCCACGGATGAGTAGATAAGCATACATTTTAGTAAAGCCTCTATTCAAGATGAAAGAACTTGCATACTCAAGATAGAGCTCATGGAAATGACTCTCTTAGATGTAAGGGAAGACTCTCCAAACTAGAAGAAGGTACGCAAACATTTATTTTTGTGATTGAAATAACTCTCCATTTAGGAGGGAGCATTGAAAATATCATTTATCTTTGTAATTGAAAAATAGTCCAGATTGGACAGATGATTTCCTGTTCGGAAAGTGGATTGAGATTTTTGACGGACAGTGACTTCCCATTATAGTTAACATGGGAGGCAGACTGATTGCTGATGTATCATAGACAACGACTTCCCATTGTGGGGAGTGGTCTAGGACAATCATTCTTCTTGGCAGTCACTATGAGTAGTGGTCAAGTAGAATGGTCCACCTTGCCGGGCAGTCATTCTTTCAAAGTTCATAGTTATGAGTAGTTTCAAAGAATTGTCTGTTTTGGAGGTTGATGCAGGACAAACATTCCTCGAGGGTTATATATTCTCTCCAGGTTACACTTTGTTTAGTGTCGGAGGAATATCCCATGGTGGGGAATGGTCCGGACAGTTATTCCTCGAGGGCAGACTCATTCTCTCTAGGTTACACTTTGTTTAGTGTCAGAGAAATGGCCCAGGGTGGGGAATAGTCCAGGCCCAACAATCAGGGACAGTTATTCCTCGAGGGCAAACTCATTCTCTCCAGGTTACACTTTGTTTAATGTCGGAAGAATGGCCCAGGGTGGGGAATAGTCCAGGACAGTCATTCCATAGGGCAGACTCATTCTCTCTAGGTTACACTTTGTTAAGTGTCGGAGGAATGGCCCAGGGTAAGGAATGGTCCAAACATTTCTTGAGGGCAGACTCATTCTCTCCAGGTTACACTTTGTTTAGTTTCGGAAGAATGGCCCAGGGTGGGCAGTAGTCCAGGCTCAACAATCAAGGACAGTTATTCCTCGAGGGCAGACTCATTCTCTCTAGGTTACACTTTGCTTAGTGTCGGAAGAATGGCCCAGGGTGGGAAATAGTCCAGGATAGTCATTCCTTAGGGCAGACTCATTCCCTCCATGTTACACTTTGTTTAGTGTCGGAGGAATGGCCTAGGGTAAGGAATGGTCCAAACATTTCTTGAGGGAAGACTCATTCTTTCCAGGTTACACTTTGTTTAGTGTCGGAAGAATGGCCCAGGGTGGGAAATAGTCCAAGTTCAGAAATCAGAAACAATCATTCTTCCTTGGTTGAGAAGAATGGGGCATATAGCCCATTATTGATATTCTATGTTGAGGGAAGACATTCTTTCAGACCTCACAGATGTGAGTGAAAGATTGGTGCAGATGATTATTGTTGATATTCTATACTGAGGGTAGACATTCTTTCAGATCTCACAAACGTGAGTGAAAGATTGGCCCAGTTGGTTCATTTTTTATCATAACATTGTTTCTATGCAGATAAAGACTATTGTGGTGGCATACATTCTTTCAGATCTCACAGACATGAGTGAAATATTGGCCCAGATGATACAATTTTTATCATAACATTGTTTCTATGTAGGATGCTCTTGGATGTTTGTTATGAAGACTATATGATAGTAGATGAGGACTACTGTGGTGAATATGTTTCACTGTTTGCAACCATATGTTGCTGATCAAGTACTTGTGTGTTACTTGATGTGGTAGTTAACCACTGGATTGTAGTTGTGTACTACTATGAATAGACATAGGTGTGTTCTATCCTTGTTCTAATTTCCTTGAAGACTATCAGTAGTTTATTGGAGATAATGATCGTTTAGATGAATGATAAACAAAGATTTTCCAGATGGAAAATAGTTCAGAGCTTTTACTCCTCTTATATCACTCTATGGTGAGAGTGACTTATCCAACATCATATCTAACTACTCATATAAAGTATGGTTTCGAGATATGATGCAACTGATGGTGATGTTGATGTTCATGATCTAGTCATGAAATAGTCTAGATGACTATATTGATGCTACCGGGTAAATGGTGTGTTTTGTGCTCAAGTCCATTACCTGTAAATACCTCTCTAGCTAGGAGGGAGTGTTAATATTATTGTAGCTTCGGGAGGTATTTACCCCCACGTGTGAACCTGACGAGAATAGAAGACTCTGGGAAGCAAGAGAAACCCTAATGAGTTGTCTAATAACCCTAGAATCCTTGTCGGCTCAAGAAGATAATTCATATTAGGCTATTAGCCTCCAAGAGAAGAAGTCAGCCAGAATTAATAATAATATAATGAACAGACACATACCCAGAAGGAGAAGTTGGCCCAAACAAACTGGCAGTATTACTATAAATACAGAGCACCATTTCTCATTTGTAGCATCTCAGAATTGTAGTTTCCCAGTTGGTGCGCACTGCAGTTGCAGTCTGGTGCACAGGTTTGGAGGAGGGTTGCAGGTGCAGCTGCAGTAGCAGCTAGTTTCAGTATTGGCTTGGATATCTCTTGGCTATATTTTGGAACATCTGATCAGTCTTTTTTGATGTGCTATCCTTGGGGATTGATGCGCTACTTTTTCTTTGGCTATCTAGCCTAGGGTTTGCTTCTGGAGGAATTCTCAATCAAGGTTAAGGTGCTCGGAGGGAGGCTTCGGCCTGTGGTTGGGTGACGAGGGTATCGTCAATGGTAAAATGAGCACACCATCTTATATATTCTAATAGATACCATTCTGAAACTGCCACATCATCATATGCCACTTCAGTGTATGGACGTACATCCTCTGCCACGTCAGCATCCGTACGGACTGCACAGTCAACACTCATTTTTTTACTCATATGATGTCCATTTGAACCAAATCAATTGCATTGGGTTCATGATGACGAGGGATACGCTCCTGTTCATTTTGAGGCAATTCTGAGAACTTTGATTTTTGAGCTAAATTTTGACCCCTGGTCCAGATTTTGATCAACAGATCTCCAAAGAAACAAAGAGATGGACAACTAGAGAGAAATTACGAAGAAAATGTAACAGGTGATGTGTTACAAGATTATTTGATTCTTTCTATAGAAAATATTTTTGAGTCTTGGGTAGTATATTCAAGGGCTTCATTTCATGCCACACCCCATAGGAAACATTTTCTAGATTATGTTCAAGGTGATTTTGGACAAGTTCATTTGGGTGATGATGCATCATGCAAAATTGTTGGAATGGGAAAGGTAAAAATAAAGCAACGCAATCGAAACCAATGGTTGTTGAAAGAGGTAAGACATGTTCCATATTTAAGGAAAAATATAATTTCAACAGGGCAGTTGGCAAGTGAAGGTTGTATATCCATATTTATATATAAGACGTGGAAGGTCATCAAAAAATCATTGGTGATAGCAAAAGGAGAGAAGGTAGGTACATTGTATTTATGTACTAGGTACAAGAGTGGATACAACACTGTGGCCTCATAGGCTTGGATAGATGAGTGAGAAGGGGATGTAGATACTTCACAAAAGAAATTTGTTTCCAGATCTTAAATAAATTGATTTGGAATTCTGTGAGCATTGTGTTTATGGAAAACATAAGAGAGTCAGATTTCTCATAGTCGGAAAAGAAAAGAAAAATGAAAGGTTAGAGCTTGTGCATACATATGTATGGGGACCATATCAGGTATCATATCTTGGTGTATCTCGTTATTATGTTACTTTTATTGATGACGCAACTAGGAAAACTTGAGTTTATTGCATACAACAAAAATCTGATGTTTTTGATACTTTTAAGAAATGGAAATCTTTGGTTGAGAATGAGACAGGAAAAAGTTTGAAGTGTCTCAGATCATATAATGGAGGTGAATATTGCAACAATAAGTTTGATGATCACTATTCATACCATGAGATTCGCAGAGAGAAGATAGTTCCAAGAACAACACAAGAAAATGGTGTGTCAGAAAGGATGAATAGGACAATCATGGAGTGTGCAAGGAGTATGAGATTGCATGTTGGTTTGCCCTTACAATTCTGGGTAGATGTTAGAGATATTGTTGTTTACTTAATAAACAGAGGACCTTCAAGATCTTTGGATGGTATAATTCCAGAGGAGGAATGGACAAGAAAAAATGTAAGCTATTCTTTTTTGAAAACCTTCAGTTGTGAAACATTTGTCCATATTGATAAAGAAAACGGAACAAAGCTTGAGGCAAAATCAAAGAAGTGTACCTTTATTGCATACAGTGTTAATGATTTTAGTTATTGCTTATGGGATTATTAAAATAACAAAATCATTAGGAGTGGAGATGTCATATTCAATGAGAAGGTCATGTACAAAGATTAGTTGCAGGGAATGAAACAGGAAAAAGAAAAACAAGAATACACAGTGCTTGATGAGATCACTGAAAATGAAATTTCAAAGGAACCTGAAAATTGAAATGTACAACAATAGGAGAAACAGGTACCTCATACACCTACAAGTGTTGTTAGAAAATCTACCAGGTTAAGTATACCCCTTGAACGATACTCTCCTTCATTGTATTATTTATCGTTGATTGATTCTGGTGAACCAGAATGTTATGAAGATGCAATGTAGGTAGACACCAAAAAGAAGTGGGAGCAAGGGATGAAAGAGGAAATGGTTTCCTTGGTAAATAACCATACTTGGGACTTAGTTCATTTTCCTGCAAGAAAAAGAGAATTGAAGAATAAATGGGTTTACAAGTTGAAGGAAGAATATGGAGGAGAAAAACAGTACAAGGCTAGACTTGTTGTAAAGGGGTTTGCACAAAAGAAAGGTATAGATTTTGATGAAATATTTTCTCCTTTTGTTAAAATGACTTCAATTAGGACTATTTTGAGTTTCATGGTAGTAGAAGATTTTCTTCTTGAACAGCTAGATGTAAAAACAACTTTTCTTCATGGGGTTTTGGAGGAAGATATTTATATGCAGCAACCATAGGGGTATGAGGTGAAAGGGAAGGAGAATTTTGTATGGAGGTTGAAGAAGAGCTTGTATGGCCTAAAGAAATCTCCAAGGCAATGGTATTTGAAGTTTGATAGGTTTACGAAAGAACATGGTTATAGTAGATGTCATTCTGATCACTGTGTTTATTTCAAAAAGCTAGAAAATGGAAGCTATATTATCTTGCTATTGTATGTATATGACATTCTTGTTGCAGGGTCCAATATGTAGGATATAAATGTGCTCAAGGAAAAATTATCTAATTCACTTGTGATGAAGGATTTGGTTGCTGCAAAGAAAATCCTTAGTATGAGAATAACCAAAGATAGGAAAAAATGAAAATTGACATTGTCTCAGGGTGAGTACATAGAAAAGGTGTTGGAGAGGTTTAGAATGCAGAATGCAAAACCAGTTAGTATGTCTTTAGCCAACCATTTAAAATTAACTAAGGAAATGTGTCCCAAGACATAGGAGGAGATAGAATACATGTCCAGGGTCCCTTATTAATCAACAGTTGGCAGCTTGATGTATGCAATGGTTTGCACAAGACAAGATATTGCACATGCAGTGGGAGTTGTGAGAAGGTATATGAACGATCCAGGTAAAGAACATTGGGAGGAAGTAAAGTGGATTCTCATATATTTGAGAGGTACTGCTACTCATGCATTATGTTTTGTAGGTTTAGACACTTTTCTATAGGGACATGTTAATTCAGATATGGCATGTGATAAAGACAGCAGGAGGAGCACCACATGGTATGTTTTTACTATAGGTGGAACAATAGTAAGTTGGATTTCAAAACTACAAAAGGTTGTTGAAATTTCAACAACAGAGGCAGAATATGTTGCTGCTACAGAGGCTAGTAAAGAGATGATTTGGTTACAGAAGTTTGTGGAGGAATTGGGAAAGAAGAAGGAGAATAGCAGGTTGTACTATGATAGTGATAGTGTCATTCATCCTGCAAATAAATCATCCTTCCATTCAAATACTAAGCATATACAGTTGAGGTACCACTTCATACAATCTTCCTTAGAACATGGACATTTAAAGTTGGAAAAGATACACACTAGATAGAATCCTATAGACATGTTAACAAAGGGAGTAACCAGGGAGAAATTGAGTTCCTGCTAAGTTTTAGTTGGTATTCAAGAATGAAGATAAAGATGAGAAATTTTCCAGGTCCAAGAAGGTTCATATTCCACCATATACAACAACGGTGGAGTTATTAAGATCAATATCCAAGTGGGCGATTGTTGGTTGTGGATCTTGGTTATATTCCTGATTCAGAGGTCCTTGATTTCAGCCGTTTTTATAACCCATGAAGAATTTACACCCCAGAATTATGTACACTCTTCCACGGGGGGAAGTGCAGAGGGGGGTTACCCCTTGTAAAAGTATATTGTAATTTCATTTTAAATCTGGACCATTCATTATAAGGTCACAGATCTAACGATAGAAGTTATGTTAGGGTTTTTTTCCCTATAAAGAAACCCTCTCTTATGAGGTAAATGTATTGCAACTATGTATCATAGAGAATATCGTATTCTGAGATAGGAGACTGTGAGAGAAAGAAGAGGAAGTTACAATGGGTTTGTTGTAGTTTGTATCCCTTCATTTGTTGGATAATAATAAAGGAAGGACCTGGAAATTTCTTTGGTGGATGTAGCCCACACTGGGTAAACCACGTAAATCTATGTCTCTATTGTATTGTGTATCTTTTGTGTTTTGTTTCTGCATTTGTTTTATTTTATTGCTCCACGATCTTGTTTTTCTAACAGTTGTGCAATTGAGAGACATTGTAGGGAAGAATCTTAGAGGACTAGTGAATGGAATTCAATTGAAACTATATCAAGACAGTCGAGATAACAACCTGAGGTAAGAACAAAGAGAGAAGGTATGATTGTACATATTGTATATAGTAGATGTTATAATAAAGACAAAAAACCATAAAAAGAAGAAAGGTAACAAAAAGAAAAAAATATAGGAGAACATTAGAGGTTTTTATGTAATAGAATTGTTAGCATTAACAATTTCTCTACAAAATAACCATTGTTGAAGACACTATGCGCTGGAATAAGTGAAAAAGTGACAACTATTAGTGAAAAATACTTGTCAATACACTGTCCCGCTATAAAGCCGGAAAAGGGGTGAAATTTGGTCATTTGTTTTTTTTTCGCTAAGGAGAACACTGAAGAGAGAGAGTTGAGTTTGAGAGAGTGTCAAGTGATAACAACAAGTGGATATTTGTGGTGGGTAGTTCTAATTTCAGTAGGATGTCACAACCAAGAGTTGGAGCGTCGACCAGGTTCAAGTGGAACACGAGAAGTAGTGCTCGAGTGACACAAACATGGATGCAAGAGATGCCCACAATTCTGGATGTCATTCACACACCAGAGTATGAGCCTACTACCACAGATGTGGAGGAGGAAAAAAACCCAGCACAAGAGGYCGAGCATCTGGAGGAGGACACATAGAGGATAGAATCAGACATATCCGAAGGAAAAGGGTTGCAATAGGGAGAACATGCCATGGATTCAATGCAGTAGGGCCTAGAGCCAGAAGAAAAGAATGAAATGGAGTGCCAAGGAATATAAGAGGTTGGGGTGTCATCTCCACAAGGGAATAAGAAAGCATGAGTTGAGAGAAGTGCGCAAGGAATATCATGCACATAGGTGGAATTGGAAATCGTGATGCTAAAAATCCTCAAGGGAGTGAAGGTTGATGATGAAATGGTGGGAGTATTAGATACCATCACATACTATGATCATGATGTAGCATAAGTAGTAAAATTCCCATATTTGGTGCCAAAAACTATTTGGAGAGAAGGAGAGAAGGCCCATTAGGTGCTCCACTATTGGATCCCGCGTAGTGGATCCTAGGGCTCTACAACATGGGGATAATGAATTAATGCTATATAACACACTTTGAGCGCAGTAAAGACATCAATCGATGTGTGAAGAAACTCCTAGAAAGGGTGCATGGAGGAATTCTATGGATGGATAGGCTAGTTCCTATCAACGTTGATTTGATTGTAGAAATCATGGGGCTACCCATGAATGTGGAGAATCCAAAGCAGAGGAAAAAATGAAAGAAAAATTCATCTCCAACAAAATAAAGGCAAATTATGGTGTGGAGAGAGGTAATAGGGGAATCAGGCTCAGTGACATTAACAATCCTGCAATGAGATTTGTGACATGGCTGTTAGGTTGCAAATTAATGTGCAAGTGCATAAAGGAGGAAGTACCAATGAGAGTTGTAGCAACTACAACACAGTGCGTGAAGGGGATCTTGATGAGTTGGGGCTCTTATCTACTTATCTCGTTCTTGGAGTATTCCAAGGACATGCAGGATTGGGGCTTTGAGTTCCAATAATCATCGTTACTCATCCTCATTGCATTGGTAGGATGGAAAGAACCAACATACAATATGTTCCTGCAGAGGATAGGAAAGTGTAGCACAACCTACTACACATCGCTTCGAAGAACAATAGATCGAAAGGAAAAGAAAATAAACAACAACATATTCTATATTTACTTGACGGACATCCAGAACCATTTAGCATATACATGAAACATTTTCCCAAAAACTATCCAAAAGTTTGGATAGATAGCAAATTTCCAAGAATTGTGCCATAACATGTGGCTATAGAAAAAGAGGGATCCATCCAAGGAGTGGATATAGTTGATTTACTGTGCAATGACACAAGACATTCAGATGGAGGTCAAGGAGTGGCCTAAAGGAGTGGAAAGTTTCAATGATCCAAAAAAAAATGCCAACAATACAAACTTAGACACAAGGTAGTACAGTCCCCGCGCAACAGACAAGCAGGAATGACACTAGTAAGAAGAAGAAGATGACACAAGGTCTAGTGGGGAATAGAATCCCCATTCAAAATAAAATCAATGCATAGAAGATATCACAACGTGGTTCTACATAGGATCCACCATGCACAGAGTAGGAACCAAGGGAATCAACAGAGCATGTGCGTGCACAAGAAATAAGATTAGAGACACATGAGAAACCTATGGAGGAAGAAATTGGGTAGGATGCAGACATGGATACATAGATGCCAGAGGAATATGAACCATCAAATTCCCAAGATAAGAGGATAGGGGAGCAAGAAAGTGGCTCCATAAAGAAGGATAAGGCCCACAAAACTCCAATGCAAACATCACTGACAAAAAATGATGTGGAGATGATAGCCACCACATTCAAAGATAGACTATCAGAAGTATGGGAGAATGCTTATAATGATAAGGTGTCAATTCTAGAGTAGATACATAAAGTAAAAACTGCACTGGAGCAGTTGAAGATCAGGGACTAGCAACAACAGATAGATAAACCAGTGCAAACTAGAGAAGGAACACCTGTTGGAGAGACAATGCAGATCATTGAGTAGGGGAGTGTAAATTTCATCATAACACCTAAGATGTGTTTTATTGATGAGGATACAACACATAAGCCCTAAAATAAATTGAGACATTGGACTTGGATTTTCCCAAGATTCCAACAAAGGTGCTATATAAATTACATGTTAGTGTCGCACATGAGATTCAGTCTAGAGCAAGGTCTGATGTGACGAACTTACAGTTGGTGCAGGAAGACAACACCTCACTGAAGGAGGAAGTTAGAAAAGAAGGGAAAGTGAATAAGATAGCACAAAAAAAATTGGACAAGATGGAGAAACAAATAAATGTAGTATTTCAAGCCATCTCAGGCAGTGCAGAATCAGAGGGGGCATCTTTGAAAGAGAAGATAAGAAAAATAGTGCATGCTATGGAGTGGTATATGGACCAGATCAATGAGTTGGATGAGTGCACAATACCTACTACTCCTCCATAAGTCAGATTGCAAAGAGATAAGGACGCAATAGCATTCATAGAGAAAATCTCACATATCATACATAGAATGACAGAGTTTTGGGAAAAGAACGTCGAACTATGGAAACAACTCTTAGAGGATGGGAGTCTACAAGAGTTGCAAGGGAAGGAAGACAAATTGCATGCAAAAATGGCAGATGTAAAGAAATGACATAAGACAATGTCACTTCAAGAGAATATTAAGAAGGCTATAGAGATGAAGAGCCTACAGGCAGAGGAAAAAGCGGTGCAGACACAGAAGATGACAAGATAAGCTCAATTGGAGCCCTTGCAGGAGAAGGCGAAGCAATTGGTCGTGGAGATTGACATAGAGAAATTGAGCATAAAGAATATAGGCTTGGAGGGGGGAGATATATTTATACCTCCAATCACCACGCAGGTGGTAGAGGCCATGAAAGAGAAGGGAAACCAAGCTCAGGATCAATATCAATGGATATAAGAGATGTACGAATAACTAGCATAAACAGTGAAAGATGCTGGAGTCCGTGAGTGACTCGAGAGGCATGTTGGGGTAGACCAACTCTGGGAAAAATCAAATAACTTTTGAAGGAATTAAAGAAATGTAAAAAAAAAATGGGAGTGCACCAGAAATAAAGGAAAGGCGGTGCCGAAAAAAGAGGAAAAAAGAAGCGTCAAGAAAAGAAGTTACAAAGTGGAAAAATTGTTGCAAAGGAGTTGGAAAGTGGATAATCATCGACTTGGATCAATGGTTGGATCGAGGACTAGTTGAGATTAAGAAAAGGAGAAAGTGGAAAAACTAATCCACTTAGCATTAGGGTTTTTGTAAGGGCTTTGTCCCAGTTTTGTATAAGTAGAATGTATTAGGACTGAAAAGGTTGTTGTTGGCGAGTAGTGAATTTTTTGGGTATGTTTCATATTCTTTGCACAAGTTTCTGCCTCGGGAAACATGTCATGTATTTAGGTGGTTTTTTCGACACATGGTTTTTGCCGATGGTTTTCTATTTTCGGTTAAGGAATTACTGTTTTGGACTAATCCAAGTCATTGGGTTAGGGTTTTGGATGTCACTGGCTCCTATATATATATTGTATTGTAAGAAATGTATCATATGAATGAATATAGAATATGTTGGTTTTCCTGGTTTGGGTTTCCAGGGGAAAAATCTCTATGTCATGTTTGTATTTTCCATTATATCTGTTTTGTTCTTTTATAAATATCTATTTGCAGTAGATATTGTACAGGGTTAGAATTTACAGAATTAGCATTTTTAGACAGTTTGATAGTGGACGAGTGAAAGGTTCTTAGTGTTGTGAGAAATGTTGCGATCTAAGGAGATCCTATGTAATGGAGGGATAAATGTATAATGCACAACACTAGATTTTGTAGGAACATGAATAAAGAAAAGAAGAAAAAAATCTTTGTGGACGTAGCCCCAAAGGGGTAAACCACAATATATTTGTGTTTTATGTGTATGCAGTGTTTAGTGACTGTGTGCATTGTTTATGATTGCATTTACTTTATTGAGTTTTTATGATGAATATGTTGCTTGTTAAAGGAATGAACATTGTGCACTAAAAATGAACTAATGGAATCTACATAATAGCTATAAATAAATGAATTCTATAGCTAGTGCTTAGATCAGAATCGTGTTTTACCATAGATGAGTAATTGGTTATGATCAAATGCGGCTAGAATGATTAGTATTTTCTAGTAGAATAGTCGTGACACTGGGATTGAAGGTTAAAAATAAGTAGGTTAAATTCCTATGAGAGAAAAACATCCCATCCCCTTGCTGCAGACATCTCAGTCCTATGGCCACCCATAGAATCCATCTCAGGTGAGACTACGCAGTTCACTATGTGCGTTGTTTGAGGGGTATATTGTAGATATAACCTGGGTCATCCCATAGTAAGCCAACAAAATGTTAATTTTTAAGCCATAATTATAGTTCTTTTCATTTCATTAGATAACAATAACATAATACAAGATCACTGAGAAATACATAATCACAAGAGACAGAACATTTATCCTAGGAAACCCTCTAGGGGAAGAAAACCCAGCAAAACTTCCTTCTTATAGATAGCCAATACAATGCCAAGAGATAACTCAAACTAAAACAGAAGATCCTCTCGCAAAGATGCACCACTCTCTCTCCTTCTTCTCTAACTACAATTCTAAAACTTGTCTCTCAAATGAGCAAGTGAGTTGTGTGTCTAAGTGAGGTGCTAGCCTCCTTATTTATACAAACTGGCATGTGTGAAGTGTTTCTTCAATGGTAGGGCCAACTTCTCCAACTGGGTGGTTATAACCACCTTTAATATATTTCAGGGCATCTTTAGTATCTTCTGGGGCCGACTTCTTATTCTGCCTATTACAATTATCTTTTGACCAATCCGCAAAAGGGGATTTGGTCCTTTATAATAACTGACATGATAAATCTGCAATGGGGATTGATCCAATGAATAATATATCAAATAATAATAAGAATACACTTTGCAGTTACATTATTTTAACACTCCCCCTTAACAAGAAGGGTATTCTTCAACATCATGCAAGAGAGAGAGAGGCCTTTATCATCAACAACATCAAGTGGGTGAGAGGACAACATCATTAATATCATCTTGGAACACTGACTGGTGTATCTATAAGTCATCATAAGTTTTCTTCATTGACAACATCGTCATTCTCAAAGAAATGCAATCATCATCTGCATCAATATGTATTAGTGTAAAAATTGATACATCATCATCATCATCACAACATGAGGTTGGATCATCATAATAATATTAGACTGGCTTTATGTCACATCTATCCAGCCAGAAGCATAGTTCTAGTCTCATCTCATCGTGTTGCTTTACGTCACAGCTATCAAGATGGAAGCAAGATGCTCATCCTGCTTTATGTCACAACCATCGAGTCAGAAGCAGGATACTATACTGGCTTTACATCACAGCTATCCATCTGAAATCACAATACTAGTCACATCGTCATCTTTCTTCATGTCACAACCATCCGGTCAGAAGTAAGGTACTCGTCCTACTTTACGTCACAACCATCAGGTCGGAAGAAGCATACTAGACTGGCTTTACGTCACAACTATCCAGTCGGAAGAACAGTACTATTCACATCATCATCTTTCTTTACGTCACAACCATCTGGTCGGAAGCAAGGTACTCGTCCTACTTTACATCACAACCATCAAGTCGGAAGAAGGATACTAGACTGGCTTTACATCACAACTATCCAGCTGGAAGCACAATACTAGTCTCATCATCATCTTTCTTTACATCACAACCATCTGGTCGGAAGAAAGGTACTCGTCCTGCTTTACATCACAAACATCAGGTCAGAAGAAGGATACTAGACTGGCTTTACATCACAGCTATCTAGTCGAAAGCACAATACTAGTCTCATCACATCATATTGCTTTATGTCACAACCATCAGGTCGGAAGCAAGAAATGTCTCATCACAAAAACTACTCCCCCTTTCAAGGAAGGTCCTTTCGGACTATACCAAGCTTATCTCAAAAGTGCTCAAACTTTACACGAGATAGAGGCTTTATCAACACATCAGCAACATGTTCATCCGTGCTAATGTACTGGAGCTTTAAGGATCCTCTCTACACCATGTCACGGATGTAATGATATCGGATCTCTATGCGCTTCGACTTGTCGTGGAATACAGGATTCTTTGTCATCTTTATGCAGCTCTGGTTGTCACATAGGATCGTGGTTGCTTCCATCTCTAGGTCAAATAAACTGGTTAACAAATTTCGAAGCCATGTAGCTTCGCAGCTGGCAGAATATGCAGCAATGTATTCTACTTTCGTTGTGCTGAGAGCAATACTGGATTGCTTCCTACTCTACCATGAGATCATAGCTGATCCCAAACTGAAACAACATCTTGAAGTTATTTTCCTGTCAGAAACACTTCCTGCCCAATCTGCATTAGTATATCCACTCAATGTGAAATCATGATCTCCATCATAGTTGAGACCACAATCTATTGTACCCTTAAGGTACCTCATCACATGTTTTACAGCCACTAGGTGAACATATATGGGTTCTACCAGAAACTAACTCAAGGTGTTCACGACAAAACAAATTTCTGGTCTGGTGTTCATCAGGTACATCAACGATCCAATAATCTATCTGTACATTGTGGCATCAATCAACCCTGACAAAGTGTCCACCAGTAGCTTCAGCTTCACTTCCATGGGTGTATTCATGGGCTTGCACTCAAACACATCAAATCTCTTCAAGATTTTGATTGTATACTTCCCTTGGTTAAGGAAGATCTTCTCAGGACTCTACCATACCTCAAGACCTAAGAAATAATGCATTAGGCCAAGGTATTTCATTTCAAATTCTGAGGTAAGTCTCTTCTTACATTCAGTGATGAGATTTTCTTCTCTAGTTAAGAATAAGTCATCCATATATAGCTCATCCTTCATTCATGACCTTGAAGTAGAGGTTAGAGTCTGCTTGATTCTTGGTAAATCTTAAGCTCTTCCAGAAACTGTCTATATGGACATACCAAGATCTAGGATCTTTCTTCAATCCATATAAGGATTTCTTCAATTTGCAGATATGTAATACCCTGTTTCCCCCAAATTTGTAATTAAATCCTAATATAGGAATTACCATGCTAAAGCATGATGAAAATGTGAATGTATGATGTGAATGGACCTTATGAAGAAGGTCGATGAATGTAAATAACATTATGAATTTATATTGCAGAATCGCTGAGAGGGGATGTGCTGAAAAGAGACCACGATGGCAGTGGAAGGCACCTGGAAAGGTGGCGATAACTTCCACCGAGGATTAATACCGTATTTGGACTCCACTGGCCTGAAGAACCAAAAGCGGCTCACTAGCCCTGAATTAAATGTCTCGTAGGCTGGTAGGTAGATGGTTTAATGAGGGATGGGAGGTGAACCACCCATCCGTAGAGCCATCATGATTGACCAGCATGGGGGAAATTGTGCCACACGCAACCTCACAAGAGGATAAGGCATGGGGTGGAAGCGATTGGGGGCAGACGCGAGGGGATAACTCTGGCGATATGCAAAGTGAGTGATAGCAGAGAGGAAGGATTGCAACCTTCGCTCCTAGTCACTGGTGAACAGAGACGCGGTCTCACATCGTCGTGGTCTCATCTCGGGGGTGGATAGTGGTAAATCCATTGGGAGACGCTAAGCCTATGGTTGGGTGGAAATGAGCACCCCTCTCAGCAGTTGCATAACCCCTGGTGTTACTTTCTAATAAGTGCTTTTCCTTTGGCATCTTAAAATATATGTATTCTGACATTTATGGTCATAAGCTATGAAACTGTAAATGATTTCATTATAAGGATGTCTGTATGGTATCTTGATCAGTACTGATAGTTGTATGTTTAGATGGAAAGACTACGTATGGCTTATGTTCTCTTAAATTGTTGTTTATATGCATATTGATCTAATTCAGACTTCATGTCTGGTCCTCGGGAGAAAGATACCCTTATCTGCTTCAGATAGTGCCCTGGGTGAACCTCCCCATAGAGATACCCTTCTTAGAAAATACATCAAGAACCTGGAAGGAAGACGTGAAGGTGCAAGGCCTTAAGAAATCCCTGATAATTATCAAATCGATGGATGAGATTCCGTTGGGATATCTGTGGTCACTCACGACTGTCAGATCGAAAGGAGAAGATGGAGTGTTGAGTACCTTAACCTTGACAAGTATTGATCGATGGATGAGATTCTATTGGGAAGTCAGTGGTCACTCATGACCGTTAGATTTGGTAGGAGAAAGTAGGGTGTTAAATGCCTTACCATTTGGTTTCTCTGTGTCTTTGTGGGTAACGAAGAAATCGGGATCGTAGATCCCCAAGGTCCATGAGAACATCCGGACCATTGATTTTCCACGTCCAAGAAGTCGTGGCAGAGCCCACAATTAGGGAATCTGTCTGAGCCGTCAGATCTCGGAGGAAAAACCCAACAGTCATTGGATCTATCAGGAGTTACCCGAGGGTTAAGACCCCAATGTATAGGGGTGAAAAACCCTAGAATATATCTAGGCCGTCCGATTGACGAAGGCCACGCGTCATGAGATCTCCCATTTTGGGAAATCAGGAATCATGGAATCGAGATTCCTCTTGACAAGAGCTCGGGATTTTCCATGGTGAAAACCCTGAGATAGATCTGATTCGTCCGACTGATGGAGGCCACGCATCGTGAGATCTCCTATTTCAAGAAATCAGGAATCATGGAATCGGTATTCCTATTGACAAGAGCTCGAGATTTTCCATGGTGAAAACCCTGGGATAGATCTGAGTTGTCCGATTGATGGAGGCCACGCGTCATGAGATCTCCCATTTCAGGAAATCAGGAATCGCGAGATTGGGAGTCCTGGTGACAAGGGATCGGGACTTTCCTGGGTGAAATCCCCAGAGTAGTTGTGGACCGTCCTATTTAAGGAGGTGACGTGTTGAGAGATTACCCATTTTGAGGAATCAAGGAATCGAGGATTCAGGAGTTTCATTGACAAAAACTCAAGCTCTTTCCTTGATAAATCCTGACCCATAATGATGAGACGATATCATGTGGCTAAGTCCCGATGAACGAATGAGATTCCTTCAGGGAATTCAGGTTCTGTAACGACCGCCCGATGTGAGGAAGAGATGTTGGTTTTAAGATGGGGCATGAATGCGCAATTAGATAAGTGACGAGCAGATCTGGATGACCAGATTCCACCCACCCAAATCTACGGCTGAGGATGCATTCCGGAGCCACCTTGCCATTCTACCTTTAATAGGGGGGGGGTGGGTGGGTCCGAAATTGGACGCACAACTCTCGAACGGTTGAGATTAATTCATCATGATCAATGGCGCTCAAGTGGATTCCGGACCCCCCTTTCCATTCTTCCTTTAATGGGGGGGGAGGTTCTAGAATAGTGTGGCATGTGAAGTGGGGCCCCCTCCTGTCCTGTCGACTATCATGTCGCACTTTCCCCTCTACCACCTGTACTCCACTTAACCATGCGACGGGGCCTGTTCTCATTGGTTGTTCTCTAACCCTGTTGGGATTCATCCCTATTGGTCGGTTGCTAGCCCCGTTGGGGTTCGACGGTTGCAAAGCCGAATGGTTTGACATTAATGTAGCACTGAGACACAAAATTAAAAGGACACTGCGTTTATTTGAACTGTGATCATGACCCGTGATCACATGGGAACGAAGAGAGAAATAAAGAGCCATCTTATGTTGGGCCTCCATGGATATTTAAGGGTTCTGATTCGGTAGAAAACCATAAAAATACGACTTAGGTAGTGCGTATGTGACAAAGTGGTATAAGAGCATGGTTACAACAGTTGGCCTGCTTGGGCTTAGGTACGAACCACGTTAGAAGATATTGTTATATGTGTTTTCTCTCTAAGGAGAAGGATTACAAAATTAGACTGTAATTTGTAAATTTCTATAACCCTCTGTTAAAATGATAACTATTGTCATAGGAGTAGGGATGCACTGATCATTATTACTGATAAGATCTGAGTGCCAATAATAGAGGTGGAATAAATTGTGCTATGAATCTACATGAGACGGACAAGGGACATGAACTGAGTTGTTCTATTTTAGTGTGACGATGACTACCTACTAAAGCAGGTAGAGTCTCTTGCGATTAAGATGATTGGTTAGGTAAGGATTAATGCCCAAAGGAAGAACCCCTTCATGATTTGGGAAATCTGGTAAGGATTGGTAGGATCCTTAGAAAGTTATGACCACTGTATTATTAAGAGACTAAACCCTGAGCATATAATTCCTCATGATTGA
>ML789889.1:16392-34227 GCA_009831015.1 Picea engelmannii | reverse complement strand
ATGTCATGTGTAGAAAGGAATAATATTGGAACTGTTGAGGAAGACAGTTGCCAATAATGAACGACCTCAAGCAGAGGGTGACCATGGAAAGGCTGCGGTCGAAAGGTTGTTGACGGGACTGTGGAAATCTCACTAAAGTACTATTGATAAGTTAGAGGACAGAGAAAGGGTGCAAGCAGCCAAGAACATGTATAAAGGTATTCGTTCCTGTGTGGCACAGGGTATGAAGGGATTTGGTAAGAACCCCTTTCGAAATATTTATTATTGCATGTTATACCTGAAAAATTGAAAGGGCAGTTGTATGCCTTGGATACTTGAGTAGGGTATAATTCAGGGAGGATGACCTGAATAATGGAGGCATGAACCTCTGGTACTAAAAGACCGATTGTGACCTTTGGAAGAATTCATGAACTGATATGTCATTAACACATGGACTAGCCAAGGAACGATTGGAAACAAAAGTACTCATAGATAGCACGTTGCTTGGAATTACTTCCAGGAAATGCATATTTGCATAAAAGACAAACAATGGATTCCTCATTGAGGAAGGAGGACCTTCCAACATTCTTACTCACAAGGTATAGGTGTTAGAGAAAATCATGTGGGTGGCCATGAGTGTTGTCACCCTTAATATTAATGAAGGCATAATGTGTGGGAGCATTCATGCAAAACTTTTAAGTTTAATATGTACTAACTTAGGGTCGTGATCGGCCTATAGCAGGGAGCGTGGATCCTATTTTAAGAATGAATGAAAAATGACTAAAACCATATGAGGAAAGGATTAGGTTAAATCCCAACACCTCATGGCCCAGAACCGGTCCTAAAGTGTGACGAAATTGAAATCAATGCAAGAATGCATTGGGTATGAATGTGGCCATGGATAGTGGGACATTTGTTAAAACCCTTTGAAATGTTGAATTATGTTTGAATATGTGTGTGTGTGTGTGTGTGTGTGTGTACATAGAGAATCTAACCATTTTTCTTGGTTGATTGAGGAATGAATTGCAGGAAGCAAAGGGTCATGGATATGGAATTAAGGTACGCCCCTAGTAAAGACCAATTGCCTACTGGGCCAAACTGCAAGGAATGGTATTTCCTTTTGAGGAAGTAATTCAATCATTAAGTATGCATAATTTTGAGATTGTTATGATGATGTAGTAAAGGTGCAATAAAATGTATATGCATGGAAAAGCTAACAAGTTGTTTGGCCAATTGAAGTTGAAAGTGCAGGAAGTAAAAGGGGTCTTGGATATGGCAGCATTGTAAGCCCATAATGAAGTCCAATTGCCTGTTGAGCCAAACCATTATGGGAAGGAAAGTCCCATAATTATGAATTTGGTTGCTGTGCGAAACAAATATGAAAACAAATCATGAGAATGGACAAATTTGTGGGTGACAGGTTTGCAAATAAAATTTTGAAAGTTAGAATTGATAATGATGTCTCATGAATTTTGTATACCTATGATATAGGTGAGAAGAAAAGACATGTTCAGAAAGGAACAATTGAAGGCTGTCAAAACTGAAGGTGATGAAAATGACTACTACTGAGCCATGAAAACCCTATGATGAGTCATGATCACCTGAAATAAAATTGTGTTGAGGTAACACCAGCCGGAGGGACGCCTCGGCAGAGCAAGTACGAGGGACGCCTCGACTGTAAGACTCGATACAGTCTCTAAAATTCTTCCTGTGCGAGAAAACCTTGGCAGGGCAAGATGGATCACCTGAGGGACTGTATAATAGTGAAGGGGATGCCTGAGCCTGGGTCTAGAGGGTGAGTGACTACAAGGAAGAGGATACCTTAATAATTTTTGAAAACTATTGGGATAATGCACACAGTGGGTAGTTTCCTGTGCGAGAAAAACCTTGGAAAGAAAGATGAAATTATGATGGATTTTGTGAGATATTGAATTGGAATTATGCATCCAATGGGTACGTCAAGGAGGACAATGAGCATGGATAAAAAAATTACCATGTGGATACAGATCCACGAACTGCACAGATAAGTATTGTGCTAAGAATATGAAATTTTCTTTTCCTTTTGAAATTTGAACGCCAGTAAGATGTTTTTGCACAAAATTGTGAATTAATGTGCTTATTGTCCAGGAATTATTGAAGGAAGATGAAGAATATCAAGACTTTTGAAGTGGCCGAATAAGAAAGGAATGACATGTGTTTTGAGAAAGAACACTGAGGACAGTGTTCCTTTAAGGGGGAGGGAATTGTAACACCCTGTTTCCCCCAAATTTGTAATTAAATCCTAATATAGGAATTACCATGCTAAAGCATGATGAAAATGTGAATGTATGATGTGAATGGACCTTATGAAGAAGGTCGATGAATGTAAATATCATTATGAATTTATATTGCATAACTGCTGAGGGGGGATGTGCTAAAAAGAGACCATGGTGGCGGTGGAAGGTACCTGGAAAGGTGGCGTTAACTTCCACCGAGGATTAATACCGTATTTGGACTCCACTAGCCCAGAGAACCGAAAGAGGCTCGCTGGCCCTGAATTAAATGTCTCGTAGGCTAGTAGGTAGATGGTTTAATGAGGGATGGGAGGTGAACCGCCCATCCGTAGAGCCATCATGACTGACCAGCACGGGGAAAATCGTGCCACACACAACCTCGCAAGAGGATAAGGTGTGGGGTGGAAGCAATTGGGGGCAGACGCAAGGGGAGAACTCTGGCAATATGCATAGTGAGTGATAGCAGAGAGGAAGGATTGCAACCTTCGCTCCTGGTCACTGGCGAACAGAGACACAGTCTCACAATGTTGTGGTCTCAGCTCGGGGGTGGCCAGTGGTAAATCCACTAGGAGTCGCTAAGCCTACAATTGGGTGGAAAAGAGCACCCCTATCAGAAGTTGCATAACCCCTAGTGTTACTTTCTGATAAGTGGTTTTCCTTTGGCATATTGACATATATGTATTCTAACATTTATGGTCATAAGCTGTGAAATTGTAAATGATTTCATTATAAGGATGTTTGTATGGTATCTTGATCAATACTGATAGTTGTATGTTTAGATGGAATGACTACGTATGGATTATGTTCTCTTAAATTGTTGTTTATATGCATACTGATCTAATTCAGACTTCATGTCTAGTCCTCGGGAGAAATATACCCTTATCTACCTCAGATAGTGCCCTGGGTGAACCTCCCCATAGAGATACCCTTCTTGGAAAAGCCATCAAGAACCTAGAAGGAGGACGTGAAGGCGCAAGGCCTAAAGAAATCCCTGATAATTATCAAATCGATGGATGAGATTCCATCGGGAGATCTGTGGTCGCTCACAACTGTCAGATCGGAAGGAGAAGATGAAGTGTTGAGTACCTTAACCTTGACGGGTATTGATCGATGGATGAGATTCCATCGGGAATTCGGTGGTCACTCATGATCGTTAGATTTGGTAGGAGAAAGTAGGGTGTTAAATGCCTTACCACTTGGTTTCTCTGTGTCTTCGTGGGTAGCGAAGAAATCGATATCGTAGATCCCCAAGGTCAATGAGAACATCCAGACCATTGATTTTCCACGTCCAGAAAGTCATGGCAGAGCCCACAAGTATGGAATCTGTCTGAGCCGTCAGATCTTGGTGGAAAAACCTGATAGTCGTTGGATCTGTCAGGAGTTACCCAAGGGTTAAGACCCCAGTGTATAGGGGCGAAAAACCCCAAAATAAATCTAAGACGTCCAATTGACAGAGGCCACATGTCGTGAGATCTCCCATTTCGAGAAACCGGGAGTCAGGAAATTGAGAGTCCTACTGAGAAGAGCTCTGGATTTTGCATGATGAAAACCCTGGGATAGATCTAAGTCGTCTGATCGACGAAGGCCACGCGTTGTGAGATCTCCCATTTCAGGAAATCGGGAATCACGGAATCGGGATTCCTGTTGACAAGAGCTCGATATTTTCCATGGTGAAAACCCCGGGATAGATCTAAGTCGTCCTATTGACGGAGGCCACATGTTGTGAGATCTCCCATTTTTGGAAATCGAGAATCACGAGATCGGGAGTCCTGGTGACAAGGGATTGGGACTTTCCTGGGTGAAATCCCTGGAGCAGTTTTGGACTGTCTGATTTAAGGAGGTGATGTGTTGAGATATTACCCATTTCGCAGATTCGGGAGTTCCGTTGACAAAAACTTAGGCTCTTGCCTTGATAAATCCCGACCCATAATGATGAGACGATAGCATATGGCTATGTCCTGATGAATGGACGAGATTCCTTCAGGGAATTCAGGGTCTGTAACGACCGTCCGATGTGAGGAAGAGATGTCGACTTTAAGCTGGGGTGTGAATGTGAAATTAGATAAGTGACGAGCAGATCTTGATGACCAGAGTCCACCCGCCCAGACCTACGGCTGAGGATGCATTCTAGAGCCACCTTGCCATTCTGCCTTTAATGGGGGGGGGTCTGGAATTGGACACGCAACTCTCGAACGGTCGAGATTAATTCATCATGATCAACGATGCTCAGGTGGATTCCGGACCCCCCTTTCCATTCTGCCTTTAATAGGGGGGGGGTCCAGAATAGTGTGGTGTGTGAAGTGGGGCCCCCTCCTGTCTTGTCGACTATTGTGTTTCACTTTCCCCTCTGCCACCTGTACTCCACTTAACCATGCGACGGGGCCTGTTCTCATTGGCTATTCTCTATCCCTGTTGGGATTCATCCCTATTGGCCAGTCGCTAGACCCATCGGGGTTCGGTAGTTGAAAAGCCGAATAGTTTGACATTAATGTAGCGCCGAGACGTGAAATTAAAAAGACACTGTGTTTATTTGAAATGTGACCATGACTCACGATCACATGGGAACAGAGAGAGAAATAAAGAGCCATCTTATGCTGGGCCTCCATGGATATTTAAGGGTTTTGATTTGGCAAAAAACCAGAAAAATTTGACTTAGGTAGTGGGTATGTGACAAGATATGAGACTTCCTGTCTTCAACCTCAAATCCTTGAGGTTTCTCTATATACACTTCCTCTTCGATGACACCATTTAGGAAAGTTGTCTTTACGTCCATCTAGTGCATCTTCCACTTCATCTTAGCTGCAAGATCTATGATGGTTATGATCAAAGTGTATCTGGCTACATGAGCGAATGTCTCTTCATATTCAATGCCTTTCTTTTGAGAAAATCCATGAGTGACAAATCTTGCTTTATACTTCTCAATACTTCCATCAGTAGTATGTTTTATTTTGAAGAGCCATTTGGAGGACACCACATCCTTACTCTTTGATCTGGGAACTATATCCCATACTTCATTCTTCATTATGGATTGGTATTCCTCTGTCATGACATCTTCCCATTCTTTCCTATGAATGGTTTCTTCAAAGCAGCTAGGCTTCTCCTCTAGAAGATCGCACATCAAAGCCGAATAACTGGAGAATGGATATGATCTTTTCACCTGTCTCGAGGTTCCTTCGAGAACACCATACTTCTCTCCATATTGAATAAGATCTCTAGCCCAAGTTGGCTTCCTTTTATGGAGGATCATCATCTAAGGAGGTTCTTGAAATTCTATCATGTCATGATATTCTAGTGATTCCTCATCAGGGGAAGTTATGACTTCTCTCATTGGTTCAGCAACTCTGGGAACCTCCCTCACTGGTTTTGCAGTCTTGGGGATTACAGGTTCCTCTTCATATACTTCTTCAAGCTGGCATCTTCTTGATTTATTAAGTGTTGCATCTTCATCAAAAGTCACGTTCCTTCTGATCTCAATGTGACGATGACCTAGTATATAGATTCTGAAGGCCTTGGAAACCTCACAGTATACCACAAATATTCCCTTCTTTCCTGAAGGTTTCAACTTGTTTCTCTTCTCTTTCGGTATATGAATAGATACTGGGAAGCCAAATATTTTGATATGGCTTACCTCTGGATTATTTTTGGTGAACATCTCTTCCAGGGTCTTGAGCCCAAGTGCACTATGGGATAATCGATTTTTCACATATATAGTTGCCATTGTTGCTTCTGCCCATAAGCACATAGGAAGATATTGATCATGGATCATAATCTTCACATCTTCCATTATTGTTCTATTTTTTCATTCAACTACACCGTTTTGTTTACATAGGGATTATAGGGAGTAGTGAGTTCCCTCTTGATGCCAACATCTTTGCAGAAGTTCACAAACTCTTTTGATGTATATTCTCCTCCATTATCTGACCCACTAATGAAGGACCTTGGCATTGGTCCACATAGATCTGAATGAATGAGATCTAGTACTCCTTCTTCCTTGTTGTCTTTCTTCGGAAATAGGTTCTTGATGTTCTTCCCTTGTGTACATCCATTGCATACACCTTCATGGTCAACCTTGAGTTATGGTAAACCTGTGACCACTTTGCATATGTATGGTAGCACCTCGTAGTTAATGTGAGCTAATCTTGTATGCCAAAGTTCACATGGATTCTCAATGGCATGGGTCATGGCAGCTTCTGAGTGACCCATTAGCTTATGCAAGCCACCTTCTTCTTTTTTAATGATGATTGCTTCTTTTAAGGTTTCTCCTTTAGCACGTTTCCTTTTGCAACCTTCATTATTGCTTCCTCAGGGTTATTACCTATGACCTGGAACAAGGTCAACAAAACAACAAGCAAGAGTAATATCCTTTTGATAATATAAGGTAATAACATGAACAATCATCACAGTAGCTCCTTTAGAGCTATTACTTGTAACTTGTCTGAATCAAAGATTGAGGTAAGGAATACAATACGAAATGAGGTCAACACTCTCATAGTGTTGTGATCAAACATTCCTCCATGGCAACCTAGAACTAACACACGAGGTTTCTCCTAGAACCTGGAGTGTTGCTACTTTCCTTCCAAGTCTCCTTCACTTACGATGACAAGTGTTTTCTTCAACCTGTCTTTTGTAGTAGGAAAATATTCTCTCTTGACAAAAGGTTAGTTTAGATAATAAGCTCTATTATCTCTACTTTAATCCATCTAATAATTTGATCATAGCTTCAGCATGAAACATTGATCAAAATAATGTCATAACAAATAGATGCATATTAGAATAATCACACCTAGGTTGCGTCATTCCTTTAAATGTGTTGGATATTGAGATCCTTCTGGATCTATGGAAAGAGATCCCTTCTCCTGCAAATACTCTTTAAAGTTTAACCATTTAACCATATGTGAGTACATACTTCTGATATCATTTGCAGGTGGTGGCACCATACGGAAGCGACGATAATCATTACCAATTCTTTAAAAACTTCAAGGTTGACTGCAACTGGTAGTACAACTGCAACTACAATTTGTACTTGGAACTACAACTGGTAGTACAGCTGCAACTACAATTTGTACTTGCAACTGCAACTAGTTATGAGACTTCAACTCCAACTGCAACTTAGGGTTTTATGAGAAAACCCTAATTTTTCAAACTTCAAATTTTGAAATTCGGATCTATGGGATAGATGCGCTGAGTTGAGGCGAGTAAGCTAGTGCAGTCAAAATTTTGAAAATCCAACTTTTACCCCCTCAAACTTGATCTACGGATTTCTAGACTGGTGCTTCTGGTTTTCTAGTACTTCTAGTAATCTGGTACTTCTGGTACTTCTGGTACTCTAGTTTTCTGGTTTTCTGGTACTTTGTGAAACTAGGGTTTCACTGTCCAGGAGATATAGCCACTGAAAAGGTGCATTGAAGGTGCCAAAATGATCCTTGGGGAGGGCACACTTTTCTAGATAGTTTTAGTGCTGAAATACCTCACCAACAAAAAGCCCTAATTTGCATGTGCGGCAACAATGACGTTTTTCACTTGTCTCTTGTGAAAGATGCTCTCTTAAGTTTAGCTTTGATACCATGTTAATTTTTAAGCCATTATTATAGTTCTTTGCATTTCATTAGATAAAATAAGCATAATAGAAGATCACTGAGAAATACATAATCACAAGACACACAACATTTATCCCGAGAAACCCTCTAGGGGAAGAAAACCCAGCAAAACTTCCTTCTTATAGATAGCCAATACAAAGCCAAGAGATAACTCAAATTAAACCAGAATATCCTCTCCCAAATATGCGCCACTCTCTCTCCTTCTTCTCTAACTACAATTCTGAAACTTGTCTCTCAAATAAGTAAGTGAGTTGTGTGTCTAAGTGAGGCATTAGCCTCCTTATTTATACAAGACTGGCACATGTGAAGTGTCTCTTCACTGGCAGGGCCGACTTCTCCAACTGGGTGGTTATAACCACCTTTAATATATTTCAGGGCCTCTTTAATATATTCTAGGGCCGACTTCTTATTCTACCTATTACAATTATCTTTTGACCAATCCGGAAAAGGGGATTTGATCCTTTATAATAAATGACATGATCAATCCATAATGGGGATTGATACAATGAATACTATATCAAATAATAAAAAGAATACACTTTGTAGTTACATTATTTTAACACAAAAAACTCATGGGAAACCCCCCCCCCCGTCAAGGTACAATGTATGTAAAAAGAAGCACTGGCAGTTGTAAGGAAATTGTGTCCTTCACTCCAAGACGACTACGTAAAGAATGGAACTCATGCTCAGTGAAGGTTTTGGTGAAGATGTCTGCAGTATATTTTTATGAAGGACATAAATAACTATAGTTCAATGATCCCCTCATGTACTATGTCTTAGATGTAGTGCATGTGGATATTGATGTGCTTTGTCCACTGCCTCTGAACTAGATATCTGCAAAAATTCAGAGTACTCTTGTTGCCACACCCGATGAAACTAAATTCCCAACTCAGTGAGAAAATGTTGTAGCCACATAGCCTGAATAATGAATGTTTATGTTGACTACCCCTCTGTACTATGCCTCGACTGAAGATAAAGAAATAACATCCTTCTTCTTGTTTTACAAATAGATAGGATCGAAACCAGTACTAAGTGAGTAACCAGATGTCGACTTGTGATCCATTTTTTCACCATCCCAGTAAAAATTAGTGAAATTGATGAGGTCCAATGTAGAGTTTTTTGAATAGTGAATCCCAAAGGTGATGGTTCCCTATAGGTATCGAAGGAAACACTTTGCGACCTTCCAATGTAGCTCATGCAGCTCCTGCATGAACCTAGAGACTGCGCCAACTACATAAGAGAGGTTTTGTTTGGAGTGTGTGAGATACAACAAGCTCCCCACTAGCAGTCTATACAATGTGTTTTCAACCAGCGAAGTATCCCAACCATCCTCAAGTATGAATCCTGATAGGAAAGGACTTGGGGTAGACTTGCAGTCTGTCATGTGAAATATCTCAAGGAGATCTCATGCATACTTGTCCTGAGATAGTTTGATTCCTGATGCATCCTAATTGATATCAAGTCCAAGGAAGAAGTGTAGTGGACCCATGTCCATCATCAATAACCTAGCATGTAAAATCCTCTTGACTAAAGAAATTGTTGAAGTCGAGAAATCGGTGATCAACAAATCATCAACATACGAAACTAGGAGTAGAAGTGAGTCAACCGTCTTGAGCATGTAAAAATTTGGATCTGAATTACAATGTACAAAGTTATGTGACAATAGGTAG
Organism: Picea engelmannii; assembly: GCA_009831015.1. Classification (NCBI taxonomy): domain Eukaryota; kingdom Viridiplantae; phylum Streptophyta; class Pinopsida; order Pinales; family Pinaceae; genus Picea; species Picea engelmannii. The sequence continues at coordinate 24,708 of ML789889.1, read as the reverse complement.
GAGTCCATATTGTCATACCATTCCCTCAGAGCCTGCTTGAGGCCATAAAGATACTTCTTTAGTCGATAGAGCAAAGATGAACCCTGCATTAATCCCTAGGGTTTATCCATATAGATCTCCTCAAAGATATCATCATGAAGAAATGCATTCTTCACGTCTATCTGATATAATTCCCATCCCTTGGTTTCCACAATGGAAAGTCACAAATGTATGGAATCCATCTTCTCTACTGGAGCGAAGGTCTCATCTTAGTAAATTCCATGCACTTGCTGAAAGGCTTTGGGAACTAGCCTGGTTTTGTATCTATTGATCTATCCATCTATTGCGCTCTTGGTCCTATAGATTCATCTACACCTAACAAGTTTCTTTCCACAAGAAAGGGGAACAAGATCCCAAGTCTAATTCTCAAGGAGGGAGTTGTACTCCTTCTGCATGGTAGATTCCCAAAATGTATTTCTAGCATCCTCGCCATAAGAATGTGGATCTAAAGACTGAACCAAGAAAATATGCCTGGGTGGCAATGATTTAGTGGCAATGAGTGTAATAGGAGGCTCCTCAAAATCATATTGAGTTCTCCTAGTATCAGTTGGATCCCCAATAATACCCCTACATACTGAAGAGTAGTCTAAGCCCACTTGGGCCTCGACTCTAGATCTACATCTACATATGCATGCACTGACTCTACATCTGAATGTACTAATTCTGTATCTAGATCATCTAAATCCTTTGAATTGAAACTCTGATATGAAGAAGATTCAGCATGTGCATGCTCATCATCTCTGACAGGTGGAAGAATAAAGGTGTTTGCATGCAGTTGTTGAGGTACATGCGAGACACTTTCCTCGAATTGGACGCTTCACTCAATGATGAGGTTGTCTGAGGAAAGATCAATAAGTCCATATCCCTTCACACCATAGAGGTATCCAAAAAATATACACTCTATGTTATGTGGATAAAGTGCCTTCTCTTTTCAAAGGGGTCTGGGCTCATGCACGTGAACTGGAAATACAAAAGTGGGTCATTTCCGGTTCAAGGCCACTCCAAGACTTGTAGGGGGTCTTATCCTTGACATATCTATGAGGATATATGTTTTGGATGTAGTTTCACAGTTAGGTTCTTCGTCCCATAATCTCTGTGGAAGTGAATTTGCATGTAGCATGCAAGATGCCATCTCTTTTAAAGATTAATTTTTCCACTCAACAACTCTGTTTCGTTGCGGAGTATAGGGAACTGTGTGTTGCAACTAAATCCGTACCTCATGAAAAATATTATGGATCTCATGTTTGAAATACTCTCCCCTGTTATCAATTCGAAGGATTTTGATTTTCTTTCTTGACTGTGTCTCAACCAGGGCTTTGAAATCTTTGAGGTGTTGAAAGACGTCTAATTTTGCATGAGAAAGAAAATCCATGTGAAGCATGAGAAATCATCAACAAAAATGAGAATGTACCTTTCTTTGTTGATTTATGGTTGCGGAAAAGGGCCCATGAGGTCACTATGGATCAGATCTAAAGTAGAGGAAGCTCTATGAGTCTTTCCTTTGTCGAATTTCTCTTGAGGGTGTTTTCCAATAACACATCCCTCACAAATTCCTTTGGAGAAGTGGATGTCGGGTATACCATCAACCATTCCTTGCTTGATAATATATTGCATATATATGAAATTTAAATTCATGAACATTTTTTTCTATATCCTATTTCTTTCATCAGCATGGGTAAGCAGTAATGTAGAATCTAGTTCAATAAATCCAAAAAATGTGTAGAGTCTAGATTGAAGATTTACCTCACCAGTAGAAACTCGAGAATTGGTTTGCATGTCATAGATATCCACTGCATCAGGTGTGAATGTGACTCTCTTTCTGGTGCCGGAGTTATTCATCTGATATACGAAGAAAAAATTGATAGAAATTTTGGGAACGTGCAATTGAAGCTTTTGTTTGTGAGTTCAATCCTTCCTTTGTTAGTGACCTCGACTAGAGATTTTTCCCCCATCAGAATAGGAGGAAATTTTCATGCATCCAATGAATAATAAACCTCTTTTGTGGACACCATTTGGTGTGATGATCCTGAATCTATGATCCAAGCATCGAGAGAGGAGTTGATGGAAATCAAAGCATGGCTAGAATTGCCTTTCTTAGTATTCTGATATTCTGGCTTCCTCTTCTTAGCACCCTCGAGGATGAGATATCCAAGGTGTTTTTGTTGAAGTATTTGGGTCATTATATCTATATGTTTCTACATACATGCATATTCCAGATGGAATCCTTTATGGAAGTAAGAGAATTCTTTTCTTCCCTTTCCACCTTTGGATCCGAAGGCATCATTGAAGGGATTGAGTACCCTTCTTTGGATTTGCATGTGTTTTCTTTTTGTATTGGTATTCGGATTTTTGATATTGATGATCGTTTTCATCTTGCATAGTAAGTGCATGTGCCTTTGGGCCTTTGATTTTTCCCATGTTCATGACCTTTCTCTGCTCTTGTGTCGGAGACTCGATAAAGTCCTCAAGAGAGGGCATCTTTCAGGTAGATCCGGATGTGAATATAACTGAATGAAATGTGGATTCAAACACTGATTATTTTGGACCAAGTTTGGAGAGAATGGTGAGAACCATTTTTTTATCCTCCTTATATTTATCAACCCCACAAGCCTTGAGTTGTGACAACAAATCCTTATATTTGGTAAATAAATCTTAGACGTTGTCAAATCATTTTGGATCCAATGTGAGAAATTCCACCTCGAGCATGTGTCCCCTCATCTCATCCTATTTTCCAAAAATCCCTTCCATGATGGTCTAGGCTTCATTGGGGGTTTTACAGGAGGATATGTGAAAGAGAAGTTTAGGAGAAATGAGACTACATATTTTTCTGAACACTTCATCCATTCAATTTAGATACTTATCTTTTTCTATGGATGATTTTTTTTATGTTTATGTGTTCATGGTTAACATGTACAATCCTCTTCTTTGAAGATGCATGATCATATTCTCCGTCCATGCAAAGAAGTAAGGTGTAATAATGAATTCTTTAGGGAATTCCATTTTTTTGTTGTATTCAATCTTCGATACCTGCAAAAAATAATTGTGTGTATTTTCCCTAGCAATCCTTTGGATCAGATACCATGTAAATGTGTTGAAACTACACAAAATAGATCTAGCATGGAATTGACATACACAATTGCATAGAAAACAAAAGAAAAGATAAGCAGGAGAGAAAATAATGGAATAATTCTCATTAACCAAATGAATGAATGATAATTTACATATGATATACTATGTATAACTCAACCAATGAGCACTTGAGGAGAATCCAATGCACCATAGTAGTGCTCTAGAGTGATTGAGACACACACCAGTAGTTACAGTAGTAAAATTCCACCTAGTCTAGTCTCTTTGGTAGTTACAAGAGTGAACTGCCACCTAGTTGATTTAAGTAATTTAGCAGTCTTCAGTTAACTAAATGAAATAGAGTGAACTCATGAGGAGATCAGGGAATCATGGGTAATGCGCTAGTCTGGTGATGATCCCAAGGACAATGGGCATTAGTTGGTGATGATCCCAATGCTACATAGTGATAATCCCAATGTGGCATATAGACTCCACTCAACTAATCAAACTGAAGAGAATATTATCCCTAGAGGAATATTCTTCCTAAAATATAGGAGACTGAATAATGAATAATAAACATAGGAAAAACCTTAGGAAAAAGAAACCCTAGGTGTGTGTGAAGTAACTCCAACAGGGGGTGTTATTCAAATGGACTTATCTTGTGCTAGAATTCATATGTGAGAATAAAAAACTTTCATCCTATATAGGGAGCCACCTATGAGGCTTCAAGTTGAATATTTTGGTAACCCTATGAATAGGTTTAGCTATAAACATGAAAAATTTGGAAATGTCCTTGCAAATTCCATAACACCTCAATATGATAAAGATGGAATTTGGACTATATATTTTGATGAAGCCTATTCTAAAATAGGGTACGATGCTAGGATTGTCATAGTTTCACATAAATTTCATCCCATGTTATTCTCATATAGGCTTGAATTTGAATGGACCAACAAAATTGTGGAATATGAAGCTCTGAACTTAGGATTGGATCTTGACTTATCTATGAAAATTAAGTTCTTAAAAGTTATTGGTGACTCAAACCTCATAGTTTTTGACATTAAAATGGTTTTCAACACCAAGAATGAGAAATTAAGGAGATAGAAACACATTATTAGACACCACTGAAATTTTCCATTCCTTTTCCATCGAAGTTGTCCCTAGGGAATGAAATGCATTAGTTGATTCACTTGTTGTTGGTGTATCCACCTTACAACCTTAAGATGATTTTATGAATGGGAAATTCACTATGGAGGTAGTTTTTATACCAACTATACCAGATAACCTTGAACGTTGGTAGGTCTTTAATGATGATTCCCAAATCCTTCATTTTATGCATAGTGTAAAGGATTTTTTTAAAGGTCAAATAAACTTTGGAAATCTTAAAATTGAAGACCTTCCAGAATATTCCCTTCCTAAGTGAGTGGTTCTCTTAGAAAATATATTTGATAGATATGATATGTGTAATAAGTAATCAATAGTTGATCAATCTAAGGAGGTGATTGAAATCAATATTGGTTCAGAATCTAGTCCTAAATTTTAAGAAATGAAATAATTTGGCCCCAAACACTTAGTCACAAATCAGATTTCAACCTCCAATAAAATCAATAGTAATGCATTAAATATACCAGCATTCTACTGTACTTTATGAGTATAAATACATTTACTAATAAATTTGAAACTCAGTAGTGGAAAATAAATTAACACTAAACAACATTCACACATTTGGCATAAGAAAATTTATGGGAAATTCCCCTGGGAAAACTCACAAGGGGAAAACTAGTTAAGGAGATTTTCTTCTTATTGAGCTCATAAGATAAATTCTGAGTTACAACAACAAGAATATTTCAACATTAAATACTCAGTAATTATCTAGAAAATGTGCCAACAATCCACAAAGATTTATGTGTCAATTCTTCCTTTAAAAGTTTGCCAGAATGTTGTACGACATGTATGTCCTAGTATAGTCAACACATCAAGAAACTATTCCTTGAAAATTGTACCCAATATTTGTTGTACATTACAGTACCCTATTGTACAAATTTTTCACAACAAATTTCCTTGGAAATCATGCCAAACTATGGCTGAGTGGTCGCCTTGATTTTTGTGCACTTATTATTGTTGTACGATAAACATTAATTGTTATGCGACCTTCCCATAGCAGTTGTATGGATTGTATTAAATGTTGAGCTCTTTCTCCTTAAAACGTGTTCCCATTCTTTACTAGGGATGCGTTCCAACTCCCTTTGTTGCTAACTCTTTCCTCATCTAAAAAACTCTCTTGGAATTAGTGCCTCTTCACCTTCCCTCCAAGTTCTCCTCACAAAGTGCATCCTCCCTCTCTCAAATGTTTCCTTTATGCATTTTAATGTGTAACTCCCTAACCCTTGGTCTTCCAAAGACATGGATAATAAATATTAGATCATTCCCTCTTGAGATCAATGGTCGTGACTTAATCGTCCGTTGAGTTCACTAAGTCACTTAAGTGACCCACATACCCATAAATTCACTTTTACCCATTAAAATAAAATGTCTAAACTTGACATTATAAAATCAATTTATAAAGTCACTTTATAAAACCACTTTATAAAGTCACTTAAGAGAGAAATGTTCTTCGTCTCTTCTACATGTTGGGCATTGCCAATGCAAAATCACCTCTAAGATACAAAATCCAACACTTCCTATTAGCGAGGTAGGTACTTCTGGTACCTCTACTAGAATCTGTCTCCATCTTCATCATCTCATTCGTTATTGTAGTTGCTCCCTCTAAACTATAATCCTATGCTCCCACTGCACTGAAACCCTTTGTTGCTACCTTCATTGATCTTTGAACTGAATACATGATCCTAGGAGTCTCCACACTCTCCTAAGAATCTATCTCTTTCAACTCATACTTGTTGAGTCCTATGAGAGTATTGGAAGAGGAATGAGTCCCCAATATCAAATCTCTCTCCCGTGCAACCAACCAACTCTCCAACATAGACTTTGAATCCAAGAGTCCACTGGATCCAATCATAGGTTGTCCCAACAACATGTACAATATATCATGCCTGACACCAAGCAATATTTTTGTGTATGGAGTAGCTCGCTCTAGATATAGAAACACACATCCACAGAAGAACGCAACTCCAAGTCCATCAATCTCGAAAGATGACACTGAGATCAAGTTTACTATCATCTATGGAATAAACAACACCTCGATCACTTCCAGAAAGCCTCTTGACTCTATTCAGAATCGAACACTTCCAACCCCCTTCATTGTAATATGTGATCTAACACCACTATCAACAAAGAAGTTTGAGTCTATTTATGAAATACTAAGGAACATTTACCTTATTCCCATCATATGCCAAGAATATCGACTTTCCAAAAACCATGCTTCAATTCCCTTGAACACTGGACAATTGCTACCTAAAGGACCAATAATCAAAGAAAATTACCTCTTGTGTTTCTCAGTGAATTCAATAACCTCAGTTGATGTTGATACCTTTGGTTCCTTATTCTTATTCTTCTTCTTCTTCTTCTTCTTCTTGTTTTAACATTGACTAGCATAGTGGCCAATCTTGTGACATGCAAAGCATTTCACTTTTCACATGTATTTCTTCTTGTCTTTTTTCTCTCTAGCAAGAGAAACATTTTTCTTGTCTGAAACACCCTCGTTCTTCTCTTGAGACCCCTCCCGTATTTCCTTCTAAGTAAATTCATCCCATAGTATGCTCCAATCTGGGAGCTTCTATCTCCCTACCACACACTTCACGAAAACCTCCCACTCTTTGGTGAATCCCTTGAGGGATATGCACACCAACTATGAGTCTGGAAGTTTCCAACTCATCTTTCACCTGTGCAACTCTTGTGAGGTAGGAGGCCACACTCTCTCCCTTGGTGATCCTAGTATTGTGGAGCTTTTCCCTGAGATATATTTTCCAGTCCTCGTTCTTTTCCTAATACAAAATTTTCAGTGCATCCCACATTTCTTTGGTTGTCTTCTTCTCATCCAAATGTGGAATAAGGTGGTCTCTAACTCCATCCAAGATTATTCTCTGGGCCCTTGCTTCCTTCAATCATGGATGTCTAGAGAAATGGTATTTGATTAAGGTACTAGCACGTTGGTACTCCCAAACATCCACAGCTTGTTCTCCATGGGAACACTTGCAATTTTCACCTTCCATTGCAGATAGTTGGAGATCCCCTCCAACCTATTCTCATACTTGATACAGGAAGTCATCCTTTTCCAGCTGAAAAAGACCCTTTATTCCCCTTCTTCTTCCAAGAAAAACCCCTGCAATTCACTTCTATCTAGGTGCCAAACTCTATCCACCGAACCTCAGAGCCCAATCTATGATACCATGTTAAGAAATAAAATAATATATCCAGAAACACTTAGTCACAAATCAGATTTCAACCTCCAATAAAATCAACAGGAATGCATTAAATATACCATCATTCTACTATAATTTATGAGTAGAAATACATTGACTAAGTAATCTGAAATGTAGTACCAGAAATAAATGAACAACGAACAACATTCAAACACATTTAGCACAAGAACATTTCTAGGGTAAAACCAGTTAAGGACATTTTCTTCTTATTGAGTTCATAGGAAAAATTATGAGTTACAATAACAAGAATATTTCAACATTAAATACTCATTACTTATCTAGAAAAATGTGCCAACAGTCCATACATATTTTTGTGCCAAGCCTACATTAAAAAATGTGCCAAACTATTGTACAGACTATGTGACCCAGTATAGTGAACATGACGACTAACTATTCCTTGAAAACTGTGACCAATATCAAATTTATGGTACAATACCCTGCTGTATACATTTCTTATAGAAAACTGCCTTGTAAATTGTTCCAAACTATGGCTGAGTGGCTGCCTCAACTTCTATGCACTTATTCTTGTTGTACAACCAACATTAATTGTTGTATGACTTTCCTGTAGAAACTATATGAACTGTATTAAATCTTGAGCTCTTTCTCCTTGGAATGCATGTCTATCCTCTCCTAGGGATGCGTTCCAACTCCCTTTGTTTCTAACTCTTTTACTCAACTCAAGAAATCCCTTGGAATTCATGCCTCTTCACCATCCCTCCAAGTTCTCCTAAAAAAAAGTGCCCTCCCTCTCTCAAATGTTTCCTTTATGAATTTTAATGTGTAACTTCCCTAACCCTTGGTCTTCCAAAGAGATGGATTGTCAAGATTATAT
>ML789888.1:643178-658625 GCA_009831015.1 Picea engelmannii | reverse complement strand
TGCAATCATAACTCTTTTTCTTAAAGGAATTTTCGAAGAATATATGGAAACACTTAATCTTATGACATCAGGAGATGTCTCCCATAAATCACTTGCTGAAATTTGTGAGATGTGTAGAAACTACTCAAGAAGTAGAGCTAAAATTGGAAAGGGTGTTTGGGATCCCTATAGTAGAAACTCAAAAGGAGTTAGTTTCGGTGGCATTACAAGGATGGAAATAGGAAAACTGTTAGAAAAAATTAAAACTGATATTTTAAGTACAATAGGTTCCTAATTGGACACTTTAAAGATTAATAAAAAAACAGGAGGAAGAGAATGATGTGATGTGCATATTTTGTCTAAGGTGCAGGAGGAAGAATTCCTCAAGGGAATTCCCATTAGACAACATCTTAGTCTGTGGCTTATGTATTGAAGATCATCCAACTGAAAAATTCCCATCACTGCCTAGTTTATTATCCAATTTATAAAGTGGGGATCCTAGGGAATCTTCTTATGCACCTAGAAGGCCATGGAAGCCTAGGAGTTAGCCTATGTACCCGGATCCACCAGCTCAAGCTCCACCTTATTAAAAAAAACCACAACAGTGGAACTTACCGAATTGGAAAAACTGGTCTCCACAGTATGCTTCACACCATCCTTGGCTACAAGGATGGAGGGGAGGAAAAACCCAGGGAAACACTCAGATTCCACTTGTTCCTATGCCCAATCATCCTTATCCATAGTTTCCACCAAATATTCAGAGACTCTTCCCCAGTTTTGTTCTTCCACCTTTACCTCTTATTCCACAACAACCTCAGCAATTTCAAAATGTAAGTTCCCCAAGACCATTATTACCATCACAATCGATGCCTAACCCAAACAATAAACCAAATCAACCTCTTCATAATGATGAGTTGCAAACTTTTCTGACATATGTTATTTCTCTCATTCCATTACATGAGATTCAACTAAGGTCGGGAAAATTTTTGGATAAACAGAAACCTTCAGTAGTCATCCTTGAGGAAGAAGAATATGAAACTCCCGACCATCCCACGGATGATACTAAATGGGAAGATTTTATTATTCCCAAATATCAAGAACAAAATCCTCCCCAAAGTGAATCCTTGCAAACTACAAAAGTTCCTCCCTATCTGGAGAGATTAGCAATCGAAAACCCAATGATTTGGCCAAATTTGACATTATAAATGAATTAAAAAATATATGTGTCATAATTTTCTTGTTACAAGCAATAAAGGATATCCTGATTTATAGTAAGGTAGTTAAGGAATTGTGTATCAAAAATCTAGGTAGAAAACAGAAAGACCCTCCAACAGTGAATCTGGTAGGAGAGTTGTCAGAGTACATATAAGAGAAGCCTAGGGTCAGAAACTATGCAAATTCTGGGAATCCAGTAGTAACAATAACCATTAATAATATTCCCATTAGAAATACTCTCATAGACCTAGGGGTGGCCATACCTTAGAATAATTATAGTTGAAACACTTCCTTCGACCTACCCCAACTATTTTGGAATTGGCAGATAAAACAAAACTTATACCTGAGGGGATATTGGATGATATCATAGTCACATTAGCATCATGGGAATATCTAGTAGACTTCCTTGTCATTCATTCAAAGGATCCTTCTAAAGGGCATCCCATTATTTTGGGAAGACCTTGGTTCGCTACAACCAATGCATTCATTGGTTGTCAAGAAGGTGAAATGACTATCTCTAATGGGATTTCTATGAAGAAAATTATGATATACCCACCAACTCAACCTGTTATAGAAAATTTATGGTGGCTTGAATGTCCATATGAGAACAAAAAATTGGGAAGAACCTGTGTTTCCTAGTGATCACTCCTAGGCAATTCAAGAGTAAACAACGGAGAATGTGTTAAATCATTTCATTTATGCAATCACATGTGTTGATTTCCCTCAATTTGAGTATATGTTCGATGAATACTTTCAAGAACTTTTGGACCCATCAACTCTTTCTTCAACATATTTTATCTTTGAAATATATGAATTTGTCGGATCTTATACCATGCCTTATGATATTAGTCCTGGAAAGTTCCTACATATCAATTCGGGACTAGATACATATCAACAAGAACAATTAGTGACCGTCCTTAAGGACCAATCAAGATAATTTTCCTGGGAATATACCGATATGCGGGGCATGCATCCCGATACATTCATTCATCATATCTTCACCCATGAATAAGTAACACTTGTTAGGTAACCTCATAGAAGGATGAATCTGGCACTAAAAGATATAGTGAAGGAGGAAATACAAAAACTATTGAATGTTGGTTTTATTTATCCCATTTTTGACAGCAAATGGGTATCCCCACTTGTAGTGGTTCTGAAGAAAGTAACTGGAAAATGGAGAATCTGTGTTGACTTCTGAGAAATTAATAAGGCCACTCTTAAGGATTATTTTCCTCTTCCCTTCATTGACCAAGTCTTGGATACTTTGTCAGGAAAACAATACTTTTCCTTCCTTGATGGATATAGCGGATACAATCAAATTCTAATAGCACCTGAGGATTAGAGCAAGACTACTTTCACTTGTCCTTGGGCGACACTTATGCTTATAGAGTTCTACCATTTGGTCTGTGTAACGCTCATGCCACATTCAAATGAGCAGTATTAGGGATATTTGTTGATCTCATTCATGACTATGTGGAAGTGTATATGGACGATTTTACAGTATATGGTAATACTTTTCAAGAAGCCCTAGATAACCTGAGGAAAGTTCTCATTAGTTTTCAAGAGATGAATTTATCCTTAAGTCATGAGAAGTGTAAAATGTTATTAACTAAAGGAGTAGTCTTAGGGCATCGTGTTTCATCCAAAGGGATTAAAGTGGATCCTGCTAAGATTGAGGTAATTTTCGATTGAGGATAAGAAAACCCACATCAGGTGATGAAATGCCTTTACATATCCAGGTTATGATCGAACCTTTTGAGAAATGGGCCCTTGATTTTGTAGGACCAATTTCCCCTGTGTCTCGTAAAAAAAACTATATTCTTGTTTGTACAGATTATGTCACTATGTGGGTAGAGGAAAAATCCTTGTTTAGGGCTACTGAAAAATCTATTGTTGAGTTTATTTATGAAGATATTTTTACCCACTTTGGTTTTCCTCGTGAGATTGTCACAAACCAAGGTACATAATTTACTTCTAAGATGATGAAGGAATTAACAGAAAAGTATGGGATAAAACACCGTAATTCCTCTCCATACCACCCGCAAGCTAATGGCCAAGTGGAATCCACAAACAAAGTATTGGAAACTATCTTAACTAAAATTGTCCAACTACACCATAGAGATTGGTTTGATATAGTTCCAAATGCTTTGTGGGCATATTGCACTACATGGAGAAACACCACTAGACATACCCCATATGAATTGGTTTACGGAAAACAAGTAACCTTGCCTATTGAGTTCCAAGGAAGAACTTTTCATATTGCTACACAATTGAGATTATATATAGATGAAACACAGAAACAACGAGTCTTACAACTGAATGAATTAGATAAAATTAGACAGGATGATATCCAAAGGATGATCTTATTTCAACACCAACGACGCAAGTGGTGTGATAAATTCATTAAAAAGAAGCAATTTCAACCTGGAGATTGGGCTCTATTGTTTGATTCTAGTTTTAAAACTTTTAAAGGTAAACTCACCACTCGATGGTTAGGTCCTTATGAAGTGGTTACCATGTTTGATAATGGGGCTGTGAAAATAAAAACAATTGATGATCAACAAGTCTCTTTTGTAGTGAATGGGCATAGACTTAAACTTTATGATAAACATGTTTCTAAAGAAGACTTTATGAAAGTCATGTCAGCCAAAAAGGTATTGGCATTGGTGGATGGGGAAGTTTCTTCTCCTTCTCCCCGTTCTTGAAATATTTTGATTTTATGTTGTACATACGTAAATATTTCTGATGTGGTTTTTGATAAGCAGTTTTAGAAACTTTTGTAGGTATTCATTTAAAAACAAGTGGACAATTTCAAGGAGACAAAAGGGAAGTATTTTACTTCAAAAGAAAATGTTACTATGATTGAATTTTGTCATCTGCTTAAGCACCAATTGAGTAATGAATACATTTTATCATGATTAAAAATTGTTTGCTTTAAATTAGCCATTTTTAGTCTTTTTGCAAGATTTATATCTTCCTTTCTCTCAAGGAATCTTTCATGGCAATTGCTCATAGCCCTCAACCACCATAAAATATAAGGAAGTGACATTTTATCTTATCAAACCTATAGGTTACTAGTATAATCCATCCATATCTCTGAGTGGGTAAGTAAAGTATCCTTATAAAAGAGTAGCAAGAAGGTCTAACTAGCGGTTAATCATGGAAACATCAATATAACTTCAAATGGAAGAAAGTGAGTAGGGACTATGGATACCTTTCTGTTATTTTCCAATGGTACCATCCACCACACATTAAAAATGCTTGATTGTACCATATCTTCATATTGGCTACGCCCACTTAAGTATCCCTTACATCAGGACAATCTATAAAAATAATACATAAAGAAGAATCGTCCTCCAACTTAAATACCATCCCAGTCTGTAAAAATATTTTTAGAGCTCCCTCCCCATCTTCTTGCAAAAAGAAACATTCACATACAAATATTAAAGATGATGGCAGAGGTCAGTCTCTGCTGTAAAAAGGGTGTAAGAGGCTAACCTATCAGGATACTGAACAGGTCTGTTGGCAGCGGGTACTGGCATATGATATAACTAGGTAAACCCATCGGAGTACTGAACAGGCTTGCTGGCAGCGAGGAATTCTACCTAGAGAGGGTGATGATTTGACAACAATACATAAATATCAATTTCTAATTTTAAAAACTTGTCATAATGTACGACACTACTTGTAGGCGGGACTGAAAAGAAGTATGCATAGTTAAGCAAAGGTAAATGAACTCCATTAATCTTCCATTGGTAACTAACTTGAAGATGATATTAAGACTCTCTTGCCTAACCCTTCTTAACTATATGTAAGATGTTTTGTCTTACAGGTGGGGCCATGTTCTTAACTATTTTTCCAGGATAATATGTGAAATTTATCTATACACTTGGAAGCTCTAAATATTAGGATATTTGAAGGATTGACCGATTTCATATATCTTTGATTTTGAAATGTCACAATACTTAGGAGTGGGGGAGGGGTTTCCTGAGCTAAAAATTGTTCATTTGTATAGCAAGTCTATGAGAAGAGGAAGTAGGATTTATGTCAATTTCTTTCATACTATTTTCTGCAATATCTCAGGATATTATGTCATATGTCATTCATATTGGCATGTTATTTGATTAACCTTATATTGTTGGAATAATTTTGTAAACTCTTAAGTGTATAGTTGATAAGCATGTTTTACATCATAATTTATAGTTCTAGGCCTTTGCTTATGTCTAATACAGGGGAGGACTGATTAAACCAAATTATTCTTCGTGGCAGTTATAGTTCAATGACAAAGGCAACTAAGTTGGATACTATAATCATATCCACCCTCTTGTTCACCATGGCAGCCAATAATCTTCTAATCATATTAATCTGGTAAAATACATGCTTACTACGATATAATTTTCACCAGATGGAGGACCTGATGGAGTGTCGAATGGAGTGTTGGATGAGATATCGTATGAATTGTTGTAACTATGAATGAGATTTTTAATGCTTCAGTTTAGGTATAATCACTGGAATCCAATTACATTTGTCAAGTGGTGAATTACGCTTTCTAAAGATGTTATATCTATTTTTCACACTTGCTAAGAGGTGAATTTAAATTTATGATTTCATTTATATTTACTATCATAATTTTCAAGTCTTCGACTTGGACATTGATCAAATATCTCATGCGATTTGATTGATCTCCAAGTAAGATATCATTCAAATTTAAATCCCTGCATAATAATTACTATGTATGGCATTCATATGTGCCAAATGCACCCACGACTCGAACCTCCTATATATTTTGCATTGAAACAAAGCACCTTGTTCTGTATCACTCATCCTCTGCCCATTTTTCCTATCACTCAGCTTTTTCTCTATAGCCATGCTAAATTGTCACGAAACCTACCCATATATTGAACTGTTAACCATTCCAGAGTTCAAAACCTGTCGAGAAGTCTTTCTCCACATGGGATGGGGGCAATTCCTTGTCAGTCTACATGGGCACAATGATGATGTTTCCCTCCAGTTCGCCCTCGGATTCGATGACAAGTTTTCTCACGTTGGGTCACTGGTTTTCCCAGTCTCTGAAGAGTTCATTTTTGTGGCCACGAAACTCCCACGAATTGGAAACAGATGGTTCAATCAAGTTTTTAAACAAGAAAATCAAAACATTTCCAGGGCTAAAGGATATTCAAATGGATGGATTAAAGATGAATTAATTATCACTAGACTAATTACTTGTGAGGGTAATTATTTCACCTTCAAAGCCTTCCTTTTTTGCCTCTAGGCTCACTTTCAGTTTGGTAAACCTCTGAATTTTCCATTTTATTTTTAAAGGGTATTAAGAAAATGTCCTCCCAGGTTCGCAAAAATGTGACAAACCCTCACCATAGCCTATTTCATCGTGGCCTTATCAAACTATTGGTTATCTCAGAATTAAGGAAACAGGGTGGAACCTCAGAATATTTCCTTTATCAGTTTTTGAACCCCCATTTGACAGTTAAAACGACCAAGAATTCAATTGATCCTGGGTCTGTTAATCCATCTAACCCTCATTCTTCTAAAACTCCAAACCCTCAAGTTAATTATATTCCCTCATCTGCTAAGAAAACCAAGAAACTCATTGTTTATCCTCAGTTATCTACAACTCCTATTGGCTCTAAACATATGAAACTCCATGACTCTTTTCACCATGATTTGCCTCCAATTCCTACAAGGAGGTGAGGTGCTAACAAAAGGGAAACCATTTCGTAGGAGCACTCGAAGTATTATTGGCAAGTCCAATACAAATCCTCCAATTACCTTAGACCCTATTCAATTGTCCTTTGATCATGAGAACCATCACAAGAAGCTTAAAGAAGACTCTACAGGAGAATCTAAGTTTTCCAAAGAAACCAAGTCTGAACCTGTCATGCCTAGTCTTTCTCAAAAGGCCACTATTACAACTTCTTCTCAAATTCTTAAACCTTATACCAAATGTGACATGCCTTCCACATCCACTGATAATCGTAAGACTTATCTTATTGAGCAGTCTGATCAATCCCCAATTGTTTAACAATTGCAACAAGAAAATGCTTAGTTGATCCTTGCAGAGCATGAAACCATGGATCATCATTTACACCATGACAACGTTGTCCTACAAGACAAGGTAAATTATCTACAATGTTTGGTTGATCAAATGAATACTACCAATCAAAGTTTAAGAATGTAGTTGAAGCATCAAAAGAGGCCTAAGCAGAAGTCTCGAGGACATGAGGAATAAGTCGCTAAAGCTTAATATATCTCCTCCCTCAATAGTATAGCTATGTTTTGGCCATCCATTTTTCTTTGCAGAGGGACTTGCAAAATCTCAGGCATGGGAGAAATGATGAATCTGTGTTTTGACCATTTTTTCCTTTGTCTGAGTCTCTTTTTGCACATGGAAATCATACAGTTCATACCTCTATTATCCCTTTTTGAAGGTATGCATAAGGTATGTGTAATATTCATTTTGATAATTTTATAATGAGCTTATCCTTAATCGAATGTGTGTGATCCATTAACACTTGTATTTTGATTAAAACAGGTCGAAAATGCAATCCATCCCTCAATCTGATTCTCATTCCGGCCCTCGATACGGAAATTGGAGCACAATGAGTTGTGGGTTGGTATATTAGCGGGCTCTTCCTGGAAAATGTGAAATGTGGGTTTCATGCATGTTTGAAGCCTCCAACTATGGGACTCATTGCATTTGATTACAATTGCATTCAACCTCTATTTTAAGCACATGAGTTGCTAGAATATGTTGTCTGTTATTAGTTTTTAATGATTTTATGTTGTAGGAGAGTGTCGACCCTTCATTGGTCGACCTCTCAATTATATCAAAAACTCTATAAATACTGAGGTCTCTCGGAACGGGAAAAACGATGATAATATAGTTGTTATCTGAATTTACCTCTGTAAATAAATTCTGGTGTTAATATAAGTGATGCGTTGAGATTGTGAATGTCTATTGAGTTGGAGTAGTAACACGACTACTTGGGGGGGGCACCAGTGGTCTATGTGTTTTGTTTAATTGTTTTATATTCATATTTACAAATCTAACTCTCTTTTGCAGGTTGCTTATTTAAGTTGTGTTTCCTTATCTAATTTACAGGTTACTTGTAATTTTCCATATCTAGACATCTAACTATGTATTCACTGATATATAACTCTTTTATGCAGGTTATCTACTTAGGTTGTGTTTCATTGACATATATACACTCGTGATCATCTAATTGTTCATATATATACATATCTCTCTTTCCTCATTTACACAAGTTGTACTTTACTTTGTAGATTGGTCATCTAGACAATGTACATAAAGTCATCTATGATTCATTAAGCTATGGTTTAAATTAATCCCTGTAGGGTTGCATAGATTATTATCTCTGTTGTAGAATATTTCTAGCCTCAATGTGATAGGACAATTGCTAATTTCAAATATTTTTTGAATAATGTCTATAGATTATGTTGATTACAAGAATGTGTATTTAATCAATTGATATTTCCTTAATGGAAAATATTTTCGTAGACTGTCTTGTTTATACTCTGCATATCTCTGTAGAAATTAACATTGAATTGATTCCATTTGAATTGTCAATGGTGCTAAGGTGCCATCGTGATATAATTCTCCATCGTAGGCATAACCACTATATTTAAACGTCATCATGATGTTGTTTACTTTCAGTCAGTAAGATTAGTGTAATGATGTGGTTTATTTTCTGTAGAATAAAAGTAATTGTGAGTTAATGAAAAGATGCTTTAAGAATAGAGTTCACTTCCAAGAGTTTCTTTTAAATAAAGATAGCTTGTTTTTATTCAAGAGTTGTTTACTTAGAATAATGAGCTCACCATTCATAGCTATAGATTACTCTGTAAATTTAAAATAAATCTCATTATCTAAACAAAGTTCAATTTGTTTATAATCTTCTTCTAAAATAGAATTGTAAATTGAAGATAAAGTATTGATCCCTAGGATAAACCTTCTTCTTGCCTAGATAAATCCACTTTCCAAACCTCACAAGCAGTTAACATGTGCTCTACCTTGACTCATACTATGTCAAAACTCTAAGTTTACTTACCTTGGTCGATAATTTAATTGAGGAAATTAAGTTATATAGTTTACACATTAGCAATGCATGGAGATGACATAGTAATGGAATGACAAGCCATGGAATGTCTTGGCAAGGCATAGCATTGGCATGGAAATTCTATAATATGGCAAGGCATGGCAATGGCATGGAATGGCTTGGCAAGGCATGGAAATGGCATGGCATGGAAAGGTTTGAAAATGGCGTGGAAATGCTAATGGCATGGCATGGAATGACTTGGAAATGAATGACAATGGCATGGCATGGCATCAACAGGTTTATGGGATTGGGCTTGGGAGGGTCCTTTTTCTCCTTGTGTGCTCTAACCCAAAATTTGTGTAGGAATGTGCAATAAACTCTCATAGATGGTGAAGGGAAAAGAATAATGGTTTCAAGTCTCCCTAGAGGAATTTTGGTGGCATAGAATTACTTTCTATAGTGTTTCATGAAATGTAACCTCAAAACCTTTATTTGTAGGTGGAAAATGATACCCATTCTAAGATCTAGTTTCCATGTGAACTATCTCATTCTATTTATCAAAATCAATAAGTTTAATGGACATCATGGAACACTGAATAAATTTTATTAATAATTGATGGGTTTAACAAAATTTACATATACCCACTGCACAATCTAAACAAACATGTGCCTTAATGAGTCCTTGACTACTCTTTTTGGCATTTATGAAGGGTTACACATAAATCAAATGATTTTATATATGCCATGCATAGAAAGAGGGGAATAATGCATGTGCCCTAGAAAATAACATTGAGCTGAAATTGTTAAGTGATTTACAATTACGTAGAAGATAAATGAGAAAATTTATTTCTATAATAAATTATTGTAATATGCCATTTTTAAGGTCACAATATTTTCAAGTGACCATTATTTCAGTGTGGATTGTCATTGGATTTAAATGGAGATAATTCAAGAGGCGGTCCATATTTTTTGTTGTGAGTTAGAATATGGATATCCTTAACATTTGTGCAAATAATTCAGAATGAATGATCTATCGATGATGTAGAGATACATGGTTGATTAGCAAGCAATGATACTTGAGAACCATTAATTGCTTATGGATTTATCACTTAGCAATCTTTTCCACCATAAGTTATTCCTTAATGCGTAATGCAAGTATTTATAATCACTTTAGAAACAAATCAAGGGATTAATACACATAAAATTCATACACTTTGAAATTCATATATTCATCAACATCAAATGTAAAAACAATGAGAATCATAAAAAATGTGCCATGAAATGTATATATATGGCAACTCATGCCGAATATACAAAGCGACAACAAGTGCCCTAACATAAAAAAAACATTTATATCGTGGCCTAGATATAAAATGAAAGTAGTTGGTCAATCATTGACCATTTACACCATTGCCACCGTCAAGATCATCCTAGAAATCTATCTTTCTTCTCTTTCTCGAGGATGCACCTCGAGAGGTTCTAGGCCTAGGCGTTCTTCGACGCTCTGAAGAATGGGCAAAGAATAAACAATGTTATGATTTTTTTTCATCAATGAATTAATAGACATACAAATTTATACTTTCTAATTTAACCTAAGACAACTCACCACATATGAAACTATCAATCGTGAGGGTGTTACCCTCCTCCTCGACCCCAATCTCTCTGCAATGCCACCCTGCGTCAGTTACAAGGATCAAGTCAAGAAAATTAAACAAATATGCGTAAAAACAAATTCATGAAACATTAAAAAAAAATCATCAATGCATTATCTCACCGTGAATATCTCAAGCATCGATGGTGATTCACTGGAAGATGGAGCACTAGGTTGTACAACCTTCTCCAAGACAACCTTTGTGGCAGTCTCTGTCGATGGGGCCGAAAGTGGTGGTGTGGATGGGTGGTAGACAGGTGGGATGTGATGGACCCTCATAGGATATAAAAGTGATTCCAACACCCTAGGCCTGGAGAAAGGAAACCCATAAGAAACAACCATATTCCCAGGGGGTGAAACACTACCATACCTAGAAAATATATCGACGGCTTGCATAAATATGAATAAAATTGAACTATTAGTACCAAATAGTAAAATTCAAAATCATAAACACAAACAATTTGAGAATTATACGATATTTAAATTTACACATGATACCTATGACGTCGGTGACTTTTCCACCCCAGATGGACAATCCTTGGCATTGTATGGTGCCAAATCCTATAGAAATAAGAGAACATATAAAAAATTTGAGTATGTCATAAAATAAAGAAATGACTATGTTGAATCTATCAAATGTGATACATACATGTGTGTATGGTGCACCCAATGAACATGTTGTCTCTACTACTGCATCAGTGGTGGGGTTAGGCACTAATGCATCCATAGGTGTAGAGATTCTATTGTTGGGATGCAAAAACTACAAAACAACATACAATAAAATATCTATATAAATACACAAAATACAAAATAAATATATAACGATGAAGAACATAGAGAGGGTTAAGATACTAACCTCCTCCATGAAGCTATGTTGTGCACTGGGCTCTATAGGCCCATAGCATGTATGCTCACAGGTCGAGCATCTGTGAGGTTCAAATGGACAGTTTCTATGTCCATGTGACATCTCCTCATTGTGCTCTTGTGCATGTTGGCACTCCAATGCCTTTATCAATGTCACTGGCAGACACCTCCTATCGAGATAGTGCAACAAAGATACTGCGTTGCACTAGGATACAAGTCAATGAGGAGATGGATAATTGTACTTGTTGCAAGTTCTCTGCAATAGGAGGATGTTGGGCAGGTGGGTCGGACTTTCGCCTAGGGGGATGAGGACCTAACTCGGGGTCATGCCTGGCATGCTCTCGGTCCTGTGCGCACCCTCGACCCACCCCATGGAAGTCACCAATGTCAAAGTAGTTGACATGCTTACCCATAATAAACTTATCCCATAATTTTCTCAAAAAATACAAGGGCATCTCTCTGTTATTGCAGGGAAGTTTATAAAAAACCATATACCACCTATCCATCCAGTTTTGACTAATATGGGGATGGATGCACTAGTCAATGGAGATGTGATCCCTAGTCAATGGTAGTTCTTGTCCATTTCTAGGATCCCTAAAAATAGACAATATTTGTTTTTTTGAAATGTCAAGTTCTTTGACTTGGTTTCTATCCAAATGAGTGTTATAGTACTCATGCATCCATGCCCTATAATCAGAAATAGAGGTCAATTTCCCTTGGCACTTACAATGGACTCCACAATTATGTCCAAAGAAGTGCCCAAGGAGACTATGCTAGGCTCTCTAGTCTCCCTTAATTGTCCCTCAAGGGTTCGCAATATAACCAAACCCTCATCAATTTTAGTGTTTACATTGTGTGGTGGTGGTGGGTTGGGGTTTTGATCTTCTCAGTTTTCTTGTGAGCGGCTTAAATTGTCTTGGGGTTCCATTGTATTATATATGCTGCAATTTAAAATCCATGGCATGTAAATTAGGTTCCTTTTTTATTTAAAATACAAAATTACATTTTTTTTAAAATTTAGATTATTGAGAGAAAAATACTAAATTGGAATGAATAAATTAGATTAAAATTAAGAAAAATGTAACATACCTGGACACAGTGGATATATATATATAAGTGCTATATATATAAGATGAAGGGTTCTAGTCGACCTACACATATAACACTAGAAATGTAATAATTCAATATCTAGGGCTTAATAAGGAGTTTTGTACATAACATGGGATTTGTCTAGGGCTTAACACCTTGGGAGGTACCCAAGGGGAATAATAGTATATATGTATTGTTATGTATGGAGACCACTTTTAATAAACAATTCTTAGTGTGAACACAATAAATGTAAGAGGATTTGCTAAAAGTTTCCACCTACTAGAAGGTTCCTCCTCTAGAATGTTCTTAGGTGGTAGGTAGTATTATAAAAAGGGATTCAAACAATGTAGTGAGCATGTTGAGAAGTATTGTATTTTGATCGTAGCTCATAAGAGGTTGCGCCCTCAAAGAGGCAAGTGATCGAGAGTGGATCACTTCCTTAAAAGGATCTATTGTATGGTGTTTCCCTGCCTTAATGGTTTTAATAAATAAAGTGTGGATTTTCCATATTGTTCTATGTATCTTGTGTGATGATTGTATTTGAAGATCTATGGTACTTAACACCATACTAGAATTAAAAATAAAAATGGGTATTAAAAATGGACATCACAAAAAACAGGTACTTAGGATATCTATTGAAAATATGGTTTTTTTAATGGAAAGGTGTATTGGTAGGGGTTTCAAAAAATGATTTTCGGAAGTATTCTTTAATGTTTAATGAAATTAAGGATATTCTTTGATATCCCACAAATGCATGTGTTATGCCATAGGTTCATTGAGTTAACCCCATGAGAAATACCCTATCATATTCATTCATATTGGGAGGTTTCAAATTACTTAAAAGTTGAATCTCCCTTGATAATAAGAACCTAAAAAATGTATTTTAATATATGTATAAATATAGCTATTGAGAAGTTCATTATAATTTGTTTATGATTATGAATATAAATATTTTAGAAAGAAAAAAGAAAAATCCCAATCAAATCTAAAATGTATAAATATAGCTATTAAAAAGGTCATTATAGTTTACTTATAAATATGAAAATAAAGATTTTAGAAAATAGAGAAAAGAGAAATCCCAATCAAGTCTAAGTAACAAGTAGAATGGGATAGTTTCCAAAAAAATACATTCAAAATAAGTAAAATGTTGATAATATATTGAAATTAATGAATTAAAAATATAAATTAAATATTAAAAAAAAAATTGTTTTTAAAATTTAAAAAAATATAAAATGTATTTTAATATATGTATAAATATAGCTATTAAGAAGTTCATTATAATTTACTTATGAATATGAATATAAAGATTTTAAAAAGTATAAAAAAAAAAATCTCAATCAAGTTTAACATGTATAAATATAATTATTGAGAAGTTTATTATAATTTATTTACGAATATGAATATAAAGATTTTAAAAAGCATTAAAAAAGAAATTTCAATAAATTTAAGATGTATAAATATAATTATTGAGAAATTCATTATAATTTATTTATGAATATGAATATAAAAATTTTAGAAAATATTAAAAGAAATCTCAATCAAATCTATGTAACACTTATAATGGGATATTTTCCAAAAATAGAAAAAATGCATTCAAAATAAGTAAGCAAAATGTTAATAATATATTGAAACTGACTAATTAAAAAAAAAATTATTATTAAAATTTAAAAAATATAATGAAAAAGCATCATTGAACAATTAAATTTTATAAAATGATTAAAAAAAAAAACACTTTTTAAAATCTAACGAATCAAATAATATCTAAATAATATCTAATGGATTCAAGTAAACCTTTCGTAAAATGAATTCCATCGATGGTTGTGTATGGGTTATTATTAATGGTCAATTCAATTTGAAAGTGGTCTATAAACAAGTGTTATTTTATTTAATGATATAATATTTTATAAATTATTTTTTTTATTTATATTAAAAAAAAGCATCATCATAGTTTAAATATTTTTTTTTAATATTTTTTTAAGATCAATTTTATTTAAAATTTAGTAAGAAATTGTTGGAATTAATATTTTTTTTTAATATTTTTTTTAAGATCAATTTTATTTAAAATTTAGTAAGAAATTGTTGGAATTGTATATTCGAATAATTGAGTTTGAATAATTGAAGTGTCTCAAGGGTTTTTAAGGGTTTTTAAGAGGCTGAATTTATATATGCATTCAAAATTGTTGGAATTGGATCTTTAAGATCAGAATTTATTTATGCATTCAAAATTGTTTGAATTGGATATTTTATTAGTTAAGTCTGTAGAATAGTGTGTCCCAAGAGTTATGCATTCAAAATTGTTGGAATTGGATATTTGAGTAGTTACCTCTGTAGAGTCTATTTATGCATTCAAAATTGTTGGAATTGGATATTTGAGTAGCTACTTTTGTAGAATCAAAGTATATCTATGCATTCAAAAATGCACTCACTAAGCTGAATCCATTTATGTATTAAAAATACAATTTAAATCACAAATTACACTCACTAAACTAAATCCATTTATGTATTCAAAAATGTAATTTAAATCACAAAAAATTGTAATTTCACAAATATTTATATTATTAAATTTAAATAAAA
>ML789888.1:622186-643078 GCA_009831015.1 Picea engelmannii | reverse complement strand
TGCAATCATAACTCTTTTTCTTAAAGGAATTTTCGAAGAATATATGGAAACACTTAATCTTATGACATCAGGAGATGTCTCCCATAAATCACTTGCTGAAATTTGTGAGATGTGTAGAAACTACTCAAGAAGTAGAGCTAAAATTGGAAAGGGTGTTTGGGATCCCTATAGTAGAAACTCAAAAGGAGTTAGTTTCGGTGGCATTACAAGGATGGAAATAGGAAAACTGTTAGAAAAAATTAAAACTGATATTTTAAGTACAATAGGTTCCTAATTGGACACTTTAAAGATTAATAAAAAAACAGGAGGAAGAGAATGATGTGATGTGCATATTTTGTCTAAGGTGCAGGAGGAAGAATTCCTCAAGGGAATTCCCATTAGACAACATCTTAGTCTGTGGCTTATGTATTGAAGATCATCCAACTGAAAAATTCCCATCACTGCCTAGTTTATTATCCAATTTATAAAGTGGGGATCCTAGGGAATCTTCTTATGCACCTAGAAGGCCATGGAAGCCTAGGAGTTAGCCTATGTACCCGGATCCACCAGCTCAAGCTCCACCTTATTAAAAAAAACCACAACAGTGGAACTTACCGAATTGGAAAAACTGGTCTCCACAGTATGCTTCACACCATCCTTGGCTACAAGGATGGAGGGGAGGAAAAACCCAGGGAAACACTCAGATTCCACTTGTTCCTATGCCCAATCATCCTTATCCATAGTTTCCACCAAATATTCAGAGACTCTTCCCCAGTTTTGTTCTTCCACCTTTACCTCTTATTCCACAACAACCTCAGCAATTTCAAAATGTAAGTTCCCCAAGACCATTATTACCATCACAATCGATGCCTAACCCAAACAATAAACCAAATCAACCTCTTCATAATGATGAGTTGCAAACTTTTCTGACATATGTTATTTCTCTCATTCCATTACATGAGATTCAACTAAGGTCGGGAAAATTTTTGGATAAACAGAAACCTTCAGTAGTCATCCTTGAGGAAGAAGAATATGAAACTCCCGACCATCCCACGGATGATACTAAATGGGAAGATTTTATTATTCCCAAATATCAAGAACAAAATCCTCCCCAAAGTGAATCCTTGCAAACTACAAAAGTTCCTCCCTATCTGGAGAGATTAGCAATCGAAAACCCAATGATTTGGCCAAATTTGACATTATAAATGAATTAAAAAATATATGTGTCATAATTTTCTTGTTACAAGCAATAAAGGATATCCTGATTTATAGTAAGGTAGTTAAGGAATTGTGTATCAAAAATCTAGGTAGAAAACAGAAAGACCCTCCAACAGTGAATCTGGTAGGAGAGTTGTCAGAGTACATATAAGAGAAGCCTAGGGTCAGAAACTATGCAAATTCTGGGAATCCAGTAGTAACAATAACCATTAATAATATTCCCATTAGAAATACTCTCATAGACCTAGGGGTGGCCATACCTTAGAATAATTATAGTTGAAACACTTCCTTCGACCTACCCCAACTATTTTGGAATTGGCAGATAAAACAAAACTTATACCTGAGGGGATATTGGATGATATCATAGTCACATTAGCATCATGGGAATATCTAGTAGACTTCCTTGTCATTCATTCAAAGGATCCTTCTAAAGGGCATCCCATTATTTTGGGAAGACCTTGGTTCGCTACAACCAATGCATTCATTGGTTGTCAAGAAGGTGAAATGACTATCTCTAATGGGATTTCTATGAAGAAAATTATGATATACCCACCAACTCAACCTGTTATAGAAAATTTATGGTGGCTTGAATGTCCATATGAGAACAAAAAATTGGGAAGAACCTGTGTTTCCTAGTGATCACTCCTAGGCAATTCAAGAGTAAACAACGGAGAATGTGTTAAATCATTTCATTTATGCAATCACATGTGTTGATTTCCCTCAATTTGAGTATATGTTCGATGAATACTTTCAAGAACTTTTGGACCCATCAACTCTTTCTTCAACATATTTTATCTTTGAAATATATGAATTTGTCGGATCTTATACCATGCCTTATGATATTAGTCCTGGAAAGTTCCTACATATCAATTCGGGACTAGATACATATCAACAAGAACAATTAGTGACCGTCCTTAAGGACCAATCAAGATAATTTTCCTGGGAATATACCGATATGCGGGGCATGCATCCCGATACATTCATTCATCATATCTTCACCCATGAATAAGTAACACTTGTTAGGTAACCTCATAGAAGGATGAATCTGGCACTAAAAGATATAGTGAAGGAGGAAATACAAAAACTATTGAATGTTGGTTTTATTTATCCCATTTTTGACAGCAAATGGGTATCCCCACTTGTAGTGGTTCTGAAGAAAGTAACTGGAAAATGGAGAATCTGTGTTGACTTCTGAGAAATTAATAAGGCCACTCTTAAGGATTATTTTCCTCTTCCCTTCATTGACCAAGTCTTGGATACTTTGTCAGGAAAACAATACTTTTCCTTCCTTGATGGATATAGCGGATACAATCAAATTCTAATAGCACCTGAGGATTAGAGCAAGACTACTTTCACTTGTCCTTGGGCGACACTTATGCTTATAGAGTTCTACCATTTGGTCTGTGTAACGCTCATGCCACATTCAAATGAGCAGTATTAGGGATATTTGTTGATCTCATTCATGACTATGTGGAAGTGTATATGGACGATTTTACAGTATATGGTAATACTTTTCAAGAAGCCCTAGATAACCTGAGGAAAGTTCTCATTAGTTTTCAAGAGATGAATTTATCCTTAAGTCATGAGAAGTGTAAAATGTTATTAACTAAAGGAGTAGTCTTAGGGCATCGTGTTTCATCCAAAGGGATTAAAGTGGATCCTGCTAAGATTGAGGTAATTTTCGATTGAGGATAAGAAAACCCACATCAGGTGATGAAATGCCTTTACATATCCAGGTTATGATCGAACCTTTTGAGAAATGGGCCCTTGATTTTGTAGGACCAATTTCCCCTGTGTCTCGTAAAAAAAACTATATTCTTGTTTGTACAGATTATGTCACTATGTGGGTAGAGGAAAAATCCTTGTTTAGGGCTACTGAAAAATCTATTGTTGAGTTTATTTATGAAGATATTTTTACCCACTTTGGTTTTCCTCGTGAGATTGTCACAAACCAAGGTACATAATTTACTTCTAAGATGATGAAGGAATTAACAGAAAAGTATGGGATAAAACACCGTAATTCCTCTCCATACCACCCGCAAGCTAATGGCCAAGTGGAATCCACAAACAAAGTATTGGAAACTATCTTAACTAAAATTGTCCAACTACACCATAGAGATTGGTTTGATATAGTTCCAAATGCTTTGTGGGCATATTGCACTACATGGAGAAACACCACTAGACATACCCCATATGAATTGGTTTACGGAAAACAAGTAACCTTGCCTATTGAGTTCCAAGGAAGAACTTTTCATATTGCTACACAATTGAGATTATATATAGATGAAACACAGAAACAACGAGTCTTACAACTGAATGAATTAGATAAAATTAGACAGGATGATATCCAAAGGATGATCTTATTTCAACACCAACGACGCAAGTGGTGTGATAAATTCATTAAAAAGAAGCAATTTCAACCTGGAGATTGGGCTCTATTGTTTGATTCTAGTTTTAAAACTTTTAAAGGTAAACTCACCACTCGATGGTTAGGTCCTTATGAAGTGGTTACCATGTTTGATAATGGGGCTGTGAAAATAAAAACAATTGATGATCAACAAGTCTCTTTTGTAGTGAATGGGCATAGACTTAAACTTTATGATAAACATGTTTCTAAAGAAGACTTTATGAAAGTCATGTCAGCCAAAAAGGTATTGGCATTGGTGGATGGGGAAGTTTCTTCTCCTTCTCCCCGTTCTTGAAATATTTTGATTTTATGTTGTACATACGTAAATATTTCTGATGTGGTTTTTGATAAGCAGTTTTAGAAACTTTTGTAGGTATTCATTTAAAAACAAGTGGACAATTTCAAGGAGACAAAAGGGAAGTATTTTACTTCAAAAGAAAATGTTACTATGATTGAATTTTGTCATCTGCTTAAGCACCAATTGAGTAATGAATACATTTTATCATGATTAAAAATTGTTTGCTTTAAATTAGCCATTTTTAGTCTTTTTGCAAGATTTATATCTTCCTTTCTCTCAAGGAATCTTTCATGGCAATTGCTCATAGCCCTCAACCACCATAAAATATAAGGAAGTGACATTTTATCTTATCAAACCTATAGGTTACTAGTATAATCCATCCATATCTCTGAGTGGGTAAGTAAAGTATCCTTATAAAAGAGTAGCAAGAAGGTCTAACTAGCGGTTAATCATGGAAACATCAATATAACTTCAAATGGAAGAAAGTGAGTAGGGACTATGGATACCTTTCTGTTATTTTCCAATGGTACCATCCACCACACATTAAAAATGCTTGATTGTACCATATCTTCATATTGGCTACGCCCACTTAAGTATCCCTTACATCAGGACAATCTATAAAAATAATACATAAAGAAGAATCGTCCTCCAACTTAAATACCATCCCAGTCTGTAAAAATATTTTTAGAGCTCCCTCCCCATCTTCTTGCAAAAAGAAACATTCACATACAAATATTAAAGATGATGGCAGAGGTCAGTCTCTGCTGTAAAAAGGGTGTAAGAGGCTAACCTATCAGGATACTGAACAGGTCTGTTGGCAGCGGGTACTGGCATATGATATAACTAGGTAAACCCATCGGAGTACTGAACAGGCTTGCTGGCAGCGAGGAATTCTACCTAGAGAGGGTGATGATTTGACAACAATACATAAATATCAATTTCTAATTTTAAAAACTTGTCATAATGTACGACACTACTTGTAGGCGGGACTGAAAAGAAGTATGCATAGTTAAGCAAAGGTAAATGAACTCCATTAATCTTCCATTGGTAACTAACTTGAAGATGATATTAAGACTCTCTTGCCTAACCCTTCTTAACTATATGTAAGATGTTTTGTCTTACAGGTGGGGCCATGTTCTTAACTATTTTTCCAGGATAATATGTGAAATTTATCTATACACTTGGAAGCTCTAAATATTAGGATATTTGAAGGATTGACCGATTTCATATATCTTTGATTTTGAAATGTCACAATACTTAGGAGTGGGGGAGGGGTTTCCTGAGCTAAAAATTGTTCATTTGTATAGCAAGTCTATGAGAAGAGGAAGTAGGATTTATGTCAATTTCTTTCATACTATTTTCTGCAATATCTCAGGATATTATGTCATATGTCATTCATATTGGCATGTTATTTGATTAACCTTATATTGTTGGAATAATTTTGTAAACTCTTAAGTGTATAGTTGATAAGCATGTTTTACATCATAATTTATAGTTCTAGGCCTTTGCTTATGTCTAATACAGGGGAGGACTGATTAAACCAAATTATTCTTCGTGGCAGTTATAGTTCAATGACAAAGGCAACTAAGTTGGATACTATAATCATATCCACCCTCTTGTTCACCATGGCAGCCAATAATCTTCTAATCATATTAATCTGGTAAAATACATGCTTACTACGATATAATTTTCACCAGATGGAGGACCTGATGGAGTGTCGAATGGAGTGTTGGATGAGATATCGTATGAATTGTTGTAACTATGAATGAGATTTTTAATGCTTCAGTTTAGGTATAATCACTGGAATCCAATTACATTTGTCAAGTGGTGAATTACGCTTTCTAAAGATGTTATATCTATTTTTCACACTTGCTAAGAGGTGAATTTAAATTTATGATTTCATTTATATTTACTATCATAATTTTCAAGTCTTCGACTTGGACATTGATCAAATATCTCATGCGATTTGATTGATCTCCAAGTAAGATATCATTCAAATTTAAATCCCTGCATAATAATTACTATGTATGGCATTCATATGTGCCAAATGCACCCACGACTCGAACCTCCTATATATTTTGCATTGAAACAAAGCACCTTGTTCTGTATCACTCATCCTCTGCCCATTTTTCCTATCACTCAGCTTTTTCTCTATAGCCATGCTAAATTGTCACGAAACCTACCCATATATTGAACTGTTAACCATTCCAGAGTTCAAAACCTGTCGAGAAGTCTTTCTCCACATGGGATGGGGGCAATTCCTTGTCAGTCTACATGGGCACAATGATGATGTTTCCCTCCAGTTCGCCCTCGGATTCGATGACAAGTTTTCTCACGTTGGGTCACTGGTTTTCCCAGTCTCTGAAGAGTTCATTTTTGTGGCCACGAAACTCCCACGAATTGGAAACAGATGGTTCAATCAAGTTTTTAAACAAGAAAATCAAAACATTTCCAGGGCTAAAGGATATTCAAATGGATGGATTAAAGATGAATTAATTATCACTAGACTAATTACTTGTGAGGGTAATTATTTCACCTTCAAAGCCTTCCTTTTTTGCCTCTAGGCTCACTTTCAGTTTGGTAAACCTCTGAATTTTCCATTTTATTTTTAAAGGGTATTAAGAAAATGTCCTCCCAGGTTCGCAAAAATGTGACAAACCCTCACCATAGCCTATTTCATCGTGGCCTTATCAAACTATTGGTTATCTCAGAATTAAGGAAACAGGGTGGAACCTCAGAATATTTCCTTTATCAGTTTTTGAACCCCCATTTGACAGTTAAAACGACCAAGAATTCAATTGATCCTGGGTCTGTTAATCCATCTAACCCTCATTCTTCTAAAACTCCAAACCCTCAAGTTAATTATATTCCCTCATCTGCTAAGAAAACCAAGAAACTCATTGTTTATCCTCAGTTATCTACAACTCCTATTGGCTCTAAACATATGAAACTCCATGACTCTTTTCACCATGATTTGCCTCCAATTCCTACAAGGAGGTGAGGTGCTAACAAAAGGGAAACCATTTCGTAGGAGCACTCGAAGTATTATTGGCAAGTCCAATACAAATCCTCCAATTACCTTAGACCCTATTCAATTGTCCTTTGATCATGAGAACCATCACAAGAAGCTTAAAGAAGACTCTACAGGAGAATCTAAGTTTTCCAAAGAAACCAAGTCTGAACCTGTCATGCCTAGTCTTTCTCAAAAGGCCACTATTACAACTTCTTCTCAAATTCTTAAACCTTATACCAAATGTGACATGCCTTCCACATCCACTGATAATCGTAAGACTTA
This sequence comes from Picea engelmannii, assembly GCA_009831015.1. Lineage (NCBI taxonomy): Eukaryota > Viridiplantae > Streptophyta > Pinopsida > Pinales > Pinaceae > Picea > Picea engelmannii. The sequence goes on along the minus strand of ML789888.1, from coordinate 635,881 downwards.
TCTTATTGAGCAGTCTGATCAATCCCCAATTGTTTAACAATTGCAACAAGAAAATGCTTAGTTGATCCTTGCAGAGCATGAAACCATGGATCATCATTTACACCATGACAACGTTGTCCTACAAGACAAGGTAAATTATCTACAATGTTTGGTTGATCAAATGAATACTACCAATCAAAGTTTAAGAATGTAGTTGAAGCATCAAAAGAGGCCTAAGCAGAAGTCTCGAGGACATGAGGAATAAGTCGCTAAAGCTTAATATATCTCCTCCCTCAATAGTATAGCTATGTTTTGGCCATCCATTTTTCTTTGCAGAGGGACTTGCAAAATCTCAGGCATGGGAGAAATGATGAATCTGTGTTTTGACCATTTTTTCCTTTGTCTGAGTCTCTTTTTGCACATGGAAATCATACAGTTCATACCTCTATTATCCCTTTTTGAAGGTATGCATAAGGTATGTGTAATATTCATTTTGATAATTTTATAATGAGCTTATCCTTAATCGAATGTGTGTGATCCATTAACACTTGTATTTTGATTAAAACAGGTCGAAAATGCAATCCATCCCTCAATCTGATTCTCATTCCGGCCCTCGATACGGAAATTGGAGCACAATGAGTTGTGGGTTGGTATATTAGCGGGCTCTTCCTGGAAAATGTGAAATGTGGGTTTCATGCATGTTTGAAGCCTCCAACTATGGGACTCATTGCATTTGATTACAATTGCATTCAACCTCTATTTTAAGCACATGAGTTGCTAGAATATGTTGTCTGTTATTAGTTTTTAATGATTTTATGTTGTAGGAGAGTGTCGACCCTTCATTGGTCGACCTCTCAATTATATCAAAAACTCTATAAATACTGAGGTCTCTCGGAACGGGAAAAACGATGATAATATAGTTGTTATCTGAATTTACCTCTGTAAATAAATTCTGGTGTTAATATAAGTGATGCGTTGAGATTGTGAATGTCTATTGAGTTGGAGTAGTAACACGACTACTTGGGGGGGGCACCAGTGGTCTATGTGTTTTGTTTAATTGTTTTATATTCATATTTACAAATCTAACTCTCTTTTGCAGGTTGCTTATTTAAGTTGTGTTTCCTTATCTAATTTACAGGTTACTTGTAATTTTCCATATCTAGACATCTAACTATGTATTCACTGATATATAACTCTTTTATGCAGGTTATCTACTTAGGTTGTGTTTCATTGACATATATACACTCGTGATCATCTAATTGTTCATATATATACATATCTCTCTTTCCTCATTTACACAAGTTGTACTTTACTTTGTAGATTGGTCATCTAGACAATGTACATAAAGTCATCTATGATTCATTAAGCTATGGTTTAAATTAATCCCTGTAGGGTTGCATAGATTATTATCTCTGTTGTAGAATATTTCTAGCCTCAATGTGATAGGACAATTGCTAATTTCAAATATTTTTTGAATAATGTCTATAGATTATGTTGATTACAAGAATGTGTATTTAATCAATTGATATTTCCTTAATGGAAAATATTTTCGTAGACTGTCTTGTTTATACTCTGCATATCTCTGTAGAAATTAACATTGAATTGATTCCATTTGAATTGTCAATGGTGCTAAGGTGCCATCGTGATATAATTCTCCATCGTAGGCATAACCACTATATTTAAACGTCATCATGATGTTGTTTACTTTCAGTCAGTAAGATTAGTGTAATGATGTGGTTTATTTTCTGTAGAATAAAAGTAATTGTGAGTTAATGAAAAGATGCTTTAAGAATAGAGTTCACTTCCAAGAGTTTCTTTTAAATAAAGATAGCTTGTTTTTATTCAAGAGTTGTTTACTTAGAATAATGAGCTCACCATTCATAGCTATAGATTACTCTGTAAATTTAAAATAAATCTCATTATCTAAACAAAGTTCAATTTGTTTATAATCTTCTTCTAAAATAGAATTGTAAATTGAAGATAAAGTATTGATCCCTAGGATAAACCTTCTTCTTGCCTAGATAAATCCACTTTCCAAACCTCACAAGCAGTTAACATGTGCTCTACCTTGACTCATACTATGTCAAAACTCTAAGTTTACTTACCTTGGTCGATAATTTAATTGAGGAAATTAAGTTATATAGTTTACACATTAGCAATGCATGGAGATGACATAGTAATGGAATGACAAGCCATGGAATGTCTTGGCAAGGCATAGCATTGGCATGGAAATTCTATAATATGGCAAGGCATGGCAATGGCATGGAATGGCTTGGCAAGGCATGGAAATGGCATGGCATGGAAAGGTTTGAAAATGGCGTGGAAATGCTAATGGCATGGCATGGAATGACTTGGAAATGAATGACAATGGCATGGCATGGCATCAACAGGTTTATGGGATTGGGCTTGGGAGGGTCCTTTTTCTCCTTGTGTGCTCTAACCCAAAATTTGTGTAGGAATGTGCAATAAACTCTCATAGATGGTGAAGGGAAAAGAATAATGGTTTCAAGTCTCCCTAGAGGAATTTTGGTGGCATAGAATTACTTTCTATAGTGTTTCATGAAATGTAACCTCAAAACCTTTATTTGTAGGTGGAAAATGATACCCATTCTAAGATCTAGTTTCCATGTGAACTATCTCATTCTATTTATCAAAATCAATAAGTTTAATGGACATCATGGAACACTGAATAAATTTTATTAATAATTGATGGGTTTAACAAAATTTACATATACCCACTGCACAATCTAAACAAACATGTGCCTTAATGAGTCCTTGACTACTCTTTTTGGCATTTATGAAGGGTTACACATAAATCAAATGATTTTATATATGCCATGCATAGAAAGAGGGGAATAATGCATGTGCCCTAGAAAATAACATTGAGCTGAAATTGTTAAGTGATTTACAATTACGTAGAAGATAAATGAGAAAATTTATTTCTATAATAAATTATTGTAATATGCCATTTTTAAGGTCACAATATTTTCAAGTGACCATTATTTCAGTGTGGATTGTCATTGGATTTAAATGGAGATAATTCAAGAGGCGGTCCATATTTTTTGTTGTGAGTTAGAATATGGATATCCTTAACATTTGTGCAAATAATTCAGAATGAATGATCTATCGATGATGTAGAGATACATGGTTGATTAGCAAGCAATGATACTTGAGAACCATTAATTGCTTATGGATTTATCACTTAGCAATCTTTTCCACCATAAGTTATTCCTTAATGCGTAATGCAAGTATTTATAATCACTTTAGAAACAAATCAAGGGATTAATACACATAAAATTCATACACTTTGAAATTCATATATTCATCAACATCAAATGTAAAAACAATGAGAATCATAAAAAATGTGCCATGAAATGTATATATATGGCAACTCATGCCGAATATACAAAGCGACAACAAGTGCCCTAACATAAAAAAAACATTTATATCGTGGCCTAGATATAAAATGAAAGTAGTTGGTCAATCATTGACCATTTACACCATTGCCACCGTCAAGATCATCCTAGAAATCTATCTTTCTTCTCTTTCTCGAGGATGCACCTCGAGAGGTTCTAGGCCTAGGCGTTCTTCGACGCTCTGAAGAATGGGCAAAGAATAAACAATGTTATGATTTTTTTTCATCAATGAATTAATAGACATACAAATTTATACTTTCTAATTTAACCTAAGACAACTCACCACATATGAAACTATCAATCGTGAGGGTGTTACCCTCCTCCTCGACCCCAATCTCTCTGCAATGCCACCCTGCGTCAGTTACAAGGATCAAGTCAAGAAAATTAAACAAATATGCGTAAAAACAAATTCATGAAACATTAAAAAAAAATCATCAATGCATTATCTCACCGTGAATATCTCAAGCATCGATGGTGATTCACTGGAAGATGGAGCACTAGGTTGTACAACCTTCTCCAAGACAACCTTTGTGGCAGTCTCTGTCGATGGGGCCGAAAGTGGTGGTGTGGATGGGTGGTAGACAGGTGGGATGTGATGGACCCTCATAGGATATAAAAGTGATTCCAACACCCTAGGCCTGGAGAAAGGAAACCCATAAGAAACAACCATATTCCCAGGGGGTGAAACACTACCATACCTAGAAAATATATCGACGGCTTGCATAAATATGAATAAAATTGAACTATTAGTACCAAATAGTAAAATTCAAAATCATAAACACAAACAATTTGAGAATTATACGATATTTAAATTTACACATGATACCTATGACGTCGGTGACTTTTCCACCCCAGATGGACAATCCTTGGCATTGTATGGTGCCAAATCCTATAGAAATAAGAGAACATATAAAAAATTTGAGTATGTCATAAAATAAAGAAATGACTATGTTGAATCTATCAAATGTGATACATACATGTGTGTATGGTGCACCCAATGAACATGTTGTCTCTACTACTGCATCAGTGGTGGGGTTAGGCACTAATGCATCCATAGGTGTAGAGATTCTATTGTTGGGATGCAAAAACTACAAAACAACATACAATAAAATATCTATATAAATACACAAAATACAAAATAAATATATAACGATGAAGAACATAGAGAGGGTTAAGATACTAACCTCCTCCATGAAGCTATGTTGTGCACTGGGCTCTATAGGCCCATAGCATGTATGCTCACAGGTCGAGCATCTGTGAGGTTCAAATGGACAGTTTCTATGTCCATGTGCCATCTCCTCACTGTGCTCTTGTGCATGTTGACACTCCAATGCCTTTATCAATGTCACTGGCAGACACCTCTTATCGAGATAGTGCAACAAAGATACTGCGTTACACTAGGATACGAGTCAATGAGGAGATGGATAATTGTACTTGTTGCAAGTTCTCTGCAACAGGAGGATGTTGGGTAGGTGGGTCGGACTTTCGCCTAGGGGGACGAGGACCTAACTCGGGGTCATGCCTGGCATGCTCTCGGTCTTGTGCGCACCCTCAACCCACCCCATGGAAGTCACCAATGTCAAAGTAGTTGACATGCTTACCCATAATTTTCTCAAAAAATATAAGGGAATCTCTCTGTTATTGCAGGGAAGTTTATAAAAAACCATATACCACCTATCCATCCAGTTTTGACTAATATGGGGATGGATGCACTAGTCAATGGAGATGTGTTTCCTAGTCAATGGTAGTTCTTGTCCATTTCTAGGATCCCTAAAAATAGACAATATTTGTTTTTTTGAAATATCCAGTTCTTTGACTTGGTTTCTATCCAAACGAGTGTTATAGTACTCATGCATCCATGCCCTATAATCAGAAATAGAGGTCAATTTCCCTTGGGCACTTGCAATGGACTGCACAATTATGTCCAAAGAAGTGGCCAAGGAGACTATGCTAGGCTCTCTAGTCTCTCTTAATTGTCCCTCAAGGGTTCGTAATATAACCAAACCCTCATCAATTTTAGTGTTTACATTGTGTGGTGGTGGTGGGTTGGGGTTTTGATTTTCTCAGTTTTCTTGTGAACGGCTTAAATTGTCTTGGGGTTCCATTGTATTATATATGTTGCAATTTAAAATCCATGGCATGTAAATTAGGTTCCTTTTTATTTAAAATACAAAATTACATTTTTTTTTTTAAATTTAGATTATTAAGAGAAAAATACTAAATTAGAATGAATAAATTAGATTAAAATTAAGAAAAATGTAACATACCTGGACACAGTAGCCCCCTCCTCCCTTTATTCATCTTCTCTAGCTCCACTATATTTTCCCAATGAGAGAAGTGTGAGCATGATTTGTGCACAATGGGCACAAATCACGCTTGGGCCCTTAATATATTTTTATCAGTAAGACTGTGTGCGCACACACTCTTAAGACCATGCACACATTTTTTCCACTAAACCTATGTGGCAATCCCTATACCTATGTGTGTTCCTAAGAATGTGCATGCGTTCTTAATCATGCCCTTGCCACTTTTTCGGCCACCAAGTTCTTGCACTTATATTTATATATAAGATGAAGGGTTCTAGTCGACCTACACATATAACACTAGAAATGTAATAGTTCAATATCTAGGGCTTAATAAGGAGTTTTGTACATAACATGGGCTTTGTCTAGGGCTTAACACCTTGGGAGGTACCCAAGGGGAATAATAGTATATATGTATTGATATGTATGGAGACCACTTTTAATAAACAATTCTTAGTGTGAACACAATAAATGTAAGAGAATTTGCTAGAAGTTTCCACCTACTAGAAGGTTCCTCCTCTAGAATGTTCTTAGGTGCTAGGTAGTATTATAAAAAGGGATTCAAACAATGTAGTGAGCATGTTGAGAAGTATTGTATTTTGATCGTATATCATAAGAGGTTGTGCCCTCAAAGAGGCAAGTGATCGAGAGTGGATCACTTCCTTAAAAGGATCTATTGTATGGTGTTTCCCTGCCTTAATGGTTTTAATAAATAAAGTGTGGATTTTCCATATTGTTCTATGTATCTTGTGTGACGATTGTATTTGAAGATCTATGGTACTTAACACCATACTAGAATTAAAAATAAAAATGGGTATTAAAAATGGACATCACAAAAAACAGGTACTTAGGATATCTATTGAAAATATGGTTTTTTTAATGGAAAGGTGTATTGGTAGGGGTTTCAAAAAATGATTTTCGGAAGTATTCTTTAATTTTTAACGAAATTAAGGGTATTCTTTGATATCCCACAAATGCATGTGTTATGCCATAGGTTCATTGAGTTAACCCCCATGAGAAATACCCTATCATATTCATTCATATTGGGAGGTTTCAAATTACTTAAAAGTTAAATCTCCCTTGATAATAAGAACCTAAAAAATGTATTTTAATATATGTATAAATATAGCTATTGAGAAGTTCATTATAAATTTTTTATGATTATGAATATAAATATTTTAGAAAGAAAAAAGAAAAATCCCAATCAAATCTAAAATGTATAAATATAGCCCCGGATGGGGTGACATGCGGCGAGGAGGTGCCACCAGGCTTAGCACTAAGCCTGGGATTAAATGTCGTTGGCCGCCACCCACACCCCCGCATTTACGATGTGGGACGGCCATAGCAGTAGCATCGCGATGGAGGGACTCCTCCGTCGCGTGACCATTTACGACCTCTGCGTACTTGGGGTTAAAGGCGGTCAAGTGTTCTCGGCGTCTGGTTATGTGTTTTCATTTGAGCCCGGACAAAGCGGGACTGCTCCGGCTTCGGCTCTGCTCTTCGCCTGGAGGCTCTGGTGCAATCTTGCGTTCCTCTTGCCCTGGCTCACTACCCTTACGTTCCATCTTGGCAAGAATCTTCTGAGCAGCTTGTCTTTGTGTGCGCCGAGACAGAGCTGGCATGCTCGTGCTCTATACCTGCAACCGCTCGCGTCCTGGCTCTTACGCTTACTTTTGCACCCGCCTTGTACACTCATTCATCCCCAGGATACCATGGCTAGAGAAAGAGGAAGACCTCACCGTGGCTCAGCTTGGAACGCCCACAAGGCGCAGCAGGGACGAAAAGAGCAAATTGAGCGTGCTCTGGTTTTGGCGACCTCCATGCTTCGCAAGAAGGCTTGGGCTGAGAGATTGGCGGTGCTCGCCACCATTGTTGAAACGAGAGTTGGCTGCAGCAGGGAGGACACGACAAGTAAGGAGGATGGAACAGAGGATGCATATCACGCATGTATTGTGGAGGAGGACCCGTTTATGGAAGACCTGTCGACTGCGGAGGAGCCCCACGCCACAGTGGTGACCCGCAGGGAGGAAAGAAAACCCAATTTGGGTTTAGATGAAGAGTTCCCCGGCTGCATTGTTGAAGAAGTTTCTTGGCAAGCTATGGAAGCAGAGATGAAAATGGACAGCACTCGCTCGGTGAGGAAGGATGTCGAGAATGGTGCGAAGCAGAGGGAGTCCAACGACGCGGGTGGCGATCTGCATGGCTTTCTCCTTCGTGAGGAACACCTGTCCTTGGTGTTCGAGCTCCGAGGCCACATGTCTGACCTGGAGCATAGGGCTCTCCTCATGGGCCAGCGCCTGGACATGCTTCTCGACGCATATTCCAACGTCCCATCTCGGCGGAAGTGCCCCCTCTGCGCGCAGACTTTTGCCATCCCGGCTGGGTCCATGTGGCAGACTGGAGATGACGACAGGTCACCGGATACCTAGGTTTTTATGTTCTCTTGGTTTTATAGTCTTTTTATGCTATTGTTTTATGTTCTTTTGGACTATAGACATCTGTCCTGGTTTCCTCCGAGCAGGACAGATGCCACTATCACACAACTGTTATATGCTCTCCACCTATGCTGGTTTCTGGTAATCGACAGCATTTTTGGTGACTTAGACCCTTTACACTGTATATCTTGTTAAAGTTTTCTGGTAATATAATATAGCAGGCTCTCCCCCTTTTTTATTTAAAAAAAAAAAATGTATAAATATAGCTATTAAAAAGGTCATTATAGTTTACTTATGAATATGAAAATAAAGATTTTAGAAAATAGAGAAAAGAGAAATCCCAATCAAGTCTAAGTAGCAAGTAGAATGGGATAGTTTCCAAAAAAAAATACATTCAAAATAAGTAAAATGTTGATAATATATTGAAATTAATGAATTAAAAATATAAATTAAATATTAAAAAAAATAAAATTGTTTTTAAAATTTTAAAAAATATAAAATGTATTTTAATATATGTATAAATATAGCTATTAAGAAGTTCATTATAATTTACTTATAAGGATGAATATAAAGATTTTAAAAAGCATAAAAAAAAAATCTCAATCAAGTTTAAGATCTATAAATATAATTATTGAGAAGTTTATTATAATTTATTTACGAATATGAATATAAAGATTTTAGAAAGCATAAAAGGAGAAATTTCAATAAGTTTAAGATGTATAAATATAATTATTGAGAAGTTCATTATAATTTATTTATGAATATAAATATAAAAATTTTAGAAAATATTAAAAAAAAATTCAATCAAATCCCAGTAACACTTATAATGGGATATTTTCCAAAAATACAAAAAATGCATTCAAAATAAGTAAGCAAAATGTTAATAATATATTGAAACTAACTAATTAAAAAATTTAATTAAAAATTTAAAAAAAAAAAAAATTATTATTAAAATTAAAAAAATATAATGAAAAACATCATTGAACAAGTAAATTTTATAAAATGAAAAAAATAAAATAAAAAGTGAAAACACTTTTTAAAATCTAACGAATCAAATAATATCTAATGGATTCAAGTAAACCTTTCGTAAAATGAATTCCATCGATGGTTGTGTATGGGTTTTTATTAATGGTCAATTCAATTTGAAAGTGGTCTATAAACAAGTGTTATTTTATTTAATGATATAATATTTTATAAATTATTTTTTTAATTTATATTAAAAAAAAGCATTATCATAGTTTAAATATTTTTTTTTTAATATTTTTTTAGATCAATTTTATTTAAAATTTAGTAAGAAATTGTTGGAATTGTATATTTGAATAATTGAAGTGTCTCAAGGGTTTTTAAGAGGCTGAATTTATATATGCATTCAAAATTGTTGGAATTGGATTTTTAAGATCAGAATTTATTTATGCATTCAAAATTGTTGGAATTGGATATTTTAGTAGTTAAGTCTGTAGAATCAGAGTGTCCCAAGGGTTATGCATTCAAAATTGTTGGAATTGGATATTTGAGTAGCTACTTTTGTAGAATCAAAGTATATCTATGCATTCAAAAATGCACTCGCTAAGCACTCGCTAAGCGGAATCCATTTATGTATTAAAAATGCAATTTAAATCACAAATTACACTCATTAAGCTAAATCCATTTATGTATTCAAAAATATAATTTAAATCACAGAAAATTGTAATTTCACAAATATTTATATTATTAAATTTAAATAAAAATACCATATATATATATATATATATATATATATATATATATAATGCCAAAAACATATATAAACATGATTGAATTTTAGTGAAAATAAAGTGTCCACTTCCCCTAGAATATGATTTATCTCAAAGTATTCAAATTGCTAAAAATATGTCTAGAAGTTTATGCCTTGCAACTCCACTCGTGGTACTTTATAACCATGATTACCTTAGACATGTCTAAGTCTCTCCTTCACACTCTTGAAAATTGAGACCTTATTTTAGATTTCAAGATAAGTACATATGATTATTTTAAGAAAACTTATATTGCACATTTTTTTCCCTTTTATATTTAAAAGGAGGATACAGATTTCTCTACAGTAGGTGATGATATTGATTGATTGTATGATTATGTACTTGGGACAGACCAATCTATTTTGATAACTTTGAGAAGTTGCAGTGGAGCTTCAAATTAAAAAAAAAAATTGTTTGCTTGAATGAAATATGTGATGAGTGAAGCTGGTGTGAAGGAGGTCAACAGCTAATCATAAGGCCAGGGGCGATGATTTTGGTTGTTGAGCTGCATTATCGTTTGGGTTGGTGAGACGTGACAAATTGTGACAGCAGAGCAAATTGAACAGCGAATGGTGGGAGGTACAAATGGGGTCTACTGTTGAAGAAATTAGGGTTGGTATTCAATTCTTTTATCACTCCACGATTTTTATAAACAGATCCTTTTTGGTTTCAGACATTCTTGTAAGCTTCTGGCCATGGCGTTCGTTGATGGTCACCACTCAGCTTTCTTGCACTGTTCTCCATATATCTCCTCTTGTTTTTATTATTCCAATACTTGTTGTATATACCCATGCTACCGGCAGCGTATGTAAATCCCCGCCCTGTCACGAGTCCTATGAAACGGAGCACGTACTTCCAAAATGTTCCAGACCTAGCAGCAGCAAGTCCGTAGATTCCAAAATATTCGGGACTCCACAGCAGTTTTCTGCTGATCAAGCTGCAAGGTCTGGAAGGATTTGTGTACCATGGCTTACACAACAGTTGGCAGCATTGCAGAAGCAGGAGATTATGAATTTATCAGCGTGGGAACGAAAGGTTCAGTGGGAGCCCTCGTCTCCATGGAATTGGACTCGTTGAACAGAATAAAAGAGCATCAACAGCAAAGAAAAACTGCGAAAAGTTGCGCTAGGGTTCGGAATGAGACGGTTTCTGTGTTTTGCGACAAGCGGATGTCTTTGAATACTTTGGTCTCTCGCAAGGATTCCAGCGTTTACGTGCAAAGCCCCAGGACGCCGAGGTCTTATGATAGGATCTGCGAGGGAAGGAGGAGTGGCAAACAGGTATTTCTGTCCAGCGAAGTTGAATCTCCGGTGGATTCTTGCAGAAAAAAGGGGGAGGGCTACGGCTTGCGCAAGTCTAGATCACAAGGGAAGCATCGTCAGTTGGGGGAAAAGGCTGTTCATGCTCGGAAATCTGTGTCGGATCTGGACGAGGAGACGGGCGCAGGGTTTATATGGATTAATACTCCCACTAGATCGGTTAAAAAAAATCGTCAGCAAGATGAGTGCTATCAAACTCCATTGATGTCGCCTGGATTGATTAGGGATTTTGATGATGATGGTGGTGTTGATATTGAGCGAGGCAGGCGACTGAAAAGTGGACTGTCAGTAGTGGAGGTCGTTGATTTGAAGTGCAGAGGGATTGCTAATGGTAATAATAAGGTGAACGAGAAGAACTGGGGATTAATGAGCGCCATTGCTACTCGGGTAATGAGAGGACTGAGCTTCTCTAGGCTTAAGCCTGATGAGTCTGATGATTTGCTTGTTTGATTATCGTAGTTATGATTGGGTTTGATTAAGTATAAAGAGTATATCTATTATTGATAATGGGCACATTTAATGATCTTTTAACCATAAATTTCAATAGTATGATTAACAATTGAAGATGCTAACATATTTTTAGTGTCCTTCCATATCAATTAACTAGATCTTATGTTCATAACTTTATAGCATTTTTAAAAACTTTTAATAACAGGTTTACTTTTTAACATTTACTTCATAATTCAATCAATAACCTTTCCACTATCACCAACAGCTAATTAGCAGCTGTGCTAGAATAATGTAAACAAAAAACACTCATACATCCAACATTTTTTCCCCTTCTTATCTTCTTATACGTCTGGAAAATGATATTCGTTGCATAGCTCTCTGATCCTGGTTATTGTCATCTCAAAACTCATAGCTTGGTTACCTCAGAAAATGCCTTTATTTGAGTTCAGTCTCTAGTTTTGTCATATTTCTGCCATGAACTGTTCTTCATATTTCTGTTTCTACAAATTACATACTGTCTTACAAGCATATTTATAAGTCCATTACAGCAAGCATATTTATCAAGTCCCGCACATCTTTACAACAGAAATGTCCATTTAATTATCTTGGGGGTTTATGTCTTTGTCTGTGAATTGAAATTGCCATTGTTTGCATCGTCAAGAGCATTATAATTGCATCCATTCACAGTCAAGAATGCCAGGAGTCATGGAATTTTTTGTGAGTTTTTAGCTGTAGTATCTTAATTCTTTTAGTCATATATGATTTTACTTTCAAAGGTTTTCTCAAAATTTTGATTCACAAAGTTTCTCAACTTCACAATTCTAATTAATCATCTTCCATTTAATTGTACCCTTATATTTTCTCCATTTATATGCTGTTTTAATTGTACCATTATAGTTTCTCCATTTATATGATTGACAGTAGAGATTTTTTCCATTATTTTACTGTTTTAATCATATGTATCTAATAAGCTGATTTCTTGCATATTCATACTTGATGTTTAACTGGTTTACTTGCATTGATTTTAATTAACTAGTGGGTGCAAGTTAATGATGGTCTCTCATGACTTGTTAATGACAATATAAACATGGAAAAACAATAATATGTTAACTTGGAGAGATTATTCAAAGTACTTTTACAATAAATTTGAATATGATATAAAAAAAATGAAAAGTAGGAAATTGAATTAGCTTTAAGAGTATATAATTTTTATTATATAAACTGTGAATAACTATGTGAAATTTGAGTTTTTAAATACATATGGAATTTGCTTAAAAAAAATTGTATAATTGAAAGAGAATCCATTGTTCTAATGAGAGTATTTTTTCAAAATTTATAATATTATTTTATATTTTTTAAACTTATGAAAGTTAATATATCCTTAAAATTACAATGTCTTCTATTTAGTACAGGCAAGGAGGGTCTTAACATTATCAAACAATTTGTATTTATTTGTATGGATTTAAAGGATTATGATATATGTCAAAACAAAAATAGATTAAAAATAGTAAACAATACCCCCTTTTAGATTTGAACTTGTGATCTATTAGGAAGAAACAGATGTTCTTAACCATTAGGCCCACTCATGTTGTATAAAAACTATATATACTATGCATATAACCACAAAGAAAGTTGATAGTGTCTTCAATTGAACAAGAATCTTTGTCAATGCTATCCATTATATAACCTTTGGTGATGGTGTTAGTTGATATATTCAAAGCAACAGGGGACGTTTTTGTTTATGTCCTTTGATAGAATCTCTCAAGTGAGATGTGTTTCTCAAAATTTAACTATTACTTCGAATGTATTTAGTTGTCTAATCTCATTATATTTACACATGACAAAATATCCCCCTCACTCGATCTCCCCATCCCCCCGCCCTGTCCCCCTCTCTCTAATGCATCTACCCCTCTCTCTCCCTCACATTATATCCCCCTCCCTCTCTCCCCCCCTCTCTCTCTCTCACTCCCCCCTCCCTCTCTCTGGTTCTCTCCCTCTCTATTTCTCTCCCAACCTCTATG
>ML789888.1:601345-622164 GCA_009831015.1 Picea engelmannii | reverse complement strand
CACATTTCTCTCTCTCTCTCTCTCTCTCTCTCTCTCTCTCTCATATAATGTACCCGGCCTCCATGTTGAGTCTCGTTACTACGGAAAACAACTTAGCCTACTAAAAATGAATTTAAAAACGCCCCCATACATATAAAATAACCCAAGGGGCACCAGGCCCATAATTTAATATGCATCGAACAACATATATTAAATCATGGATGCAACTAATCAATTAAACCAGAAAACACGTAACGTTCGGATATTTATTTACATAGCAGAATATTCATAATAAAAACAACAAAACACTTGCCTATTAATAAAGTAACCAACTGGTTGCATACAAAGGATGAACCTCCCATTCATAGGCCCTGGTATTCATTTTATGTCAACAACAGGTCACCCTCGAGCTGAGGCTATGAGTCCACAAGGAGATTCTACTCTCTGCTATCCACTCTCCACACACATCATCCCCAAACCTAGGTTCCAAACTCCAAAAATAGCTCCAATCCATCAAGTATCTTCCCCACAACCTGCACAACCCAAGGAATGTACCTCCTTCACTACTCACAATTCCTCATGTTATACCATGTATTTGTCAGGGCTTCTAGTCCACTCAATTGGCCAGGAATCTCTCAGTTAGGGACTTTGGGAACTCTCATATGATTAGGAGTGCTCACAGTATCTTTTACAAGGCTCTTGAGTCATTTCCTCAACAGGAAAACACACTAAACGCTTACAGTTTGTTTTAAAAGCACACAAGCCACCTTTCCATCATAAAACACAGCCAAATATGGTTTCCTTCAAGCACAACATGGCTAGTACTCTTTCCGATACTTTGCTCCTCTCTTGCTACCCAAAATATACATGTAAAAACTTCCCTCCTTGGCCGTACGAATTTCATATTTTCCTCAAGTTAGTTGACTACTCACTTTGCCCAATGTTGATTGTATTTCCTCCTCATTCTCCCCAATAACTATGGAATGTGACTCCTCACACCCACCCTCTTACATAAAATAAATGATTGTCTTTGGGAACACTCAACAACCAATAGAAGGTTACACATAATGATAATAAATTCAAGAATATGTGGTGGATTAATACCCATTAATATTTCCCCCTTGAACCTCTCTCTCTTGTGGAATCATAGCCCCCCATCATTTTCATCTCTCTCGTATCGCAACCAATGATTATTATTTCATTAATCATTTCAATGTATCATTACATAGTTTGGTCCCCGACCATATTAATAAATACGAGTTATTTTCCCCGAACATACAGACTTACCGACCTAATTTATATTTGCACAATTACATTATAATTTGTCGGGATTAAAACTAGGGATGTCACACTTGTGTATATACCCAAATTAGATCTCAATTTCAAAATATGTCACAATATCAACCTTCCTGACCTTTTAAGCTATCAAAACTATAGTAATCTTAGAACTCTTCTTCTAATGATTTTCCAGCATCTAAATAACATTCTAAAGAAGTCCAAGTAATTTTTTACCTTTCTTAAGATTTTATAGACCAATCTTAGTCTAGGTGGACATTAACCATTATCATCATCATCATAATTAATAAAAATTATAATTATAATAGTTATTGCATTGTTGTATTGAAAGATGATATTAACTCAGTTGTAATGGTTAGGTGGATTATTCCTTATTTTTATGTAGTAATATATACCTTTCTTTATTATTATTTTTTAAATTGAGAAAATAACATATTTATTTAAATTGGGACTGACTTAATATTTTTTATGATTTCATATTTAAAAATAAATATAAGATCAATTGAGGTGGTTATCCAATATATCTTAGGTATCTTTCTCCTAGAGAACCCTCAAGAATTCCATGTCATGATCTTAAATTTATTTATTTAGTCCTTAATTTTAATATGTGTAACATTGATACACTTTGGAATTGTTCTTGCAACATAAATATCCATTTTAATTATTAATTTAAAATGTTTTTTTTATCACTTTATTTTAAATCCTTATTATTTCTTATTTTTTACTTTTTTAGCATTTTTCACCGGTTAGATTTTCTTTCTCAATTTAGGTTGGTCTTTTGAAAAAGGTAGTCAACCCTTTTTAGTTGAAAATATTGGTTATATATTCGTAGCATAAATATTCTAAGTTTTGGCTCTTTTTTCGGGGGTTTGTTTTTGCTTGAAATCTGGCGAGAAATTGTCGGATTTGAATACTTGAGTGATTAAGTTCGGATAATATGAGTTCCTCAAGGGTTTTTCAGGACACTCAATCCATTTATGCATTTAGAAATGCAATTTAAACAACGAAAAATTGTGATTTCGCCCAAATTTATATCACCAGTTTCTGTTGGAAAATGCCAAAACGTAGAACATTTAGACAACGCCTTCAATTCACATTTGGTCGATGTCATCTTTACTCTTAGTAGACTCTCTCGCCTCAATTGATTTTACCAATTCATTCTTCTTTCAAAATCCTTATAATTTGATTTTTAGAATCTCTTGTGACTTTGTTAAAACTTCTTCATTCTTCTTTCAAAATCCTTATAATTTGATTTTTAAAATTTTTTGTGACTTTGTTAAAACTTCTTCATCTATTATTTCATCTAACTTGAGACAACGAATTTTAGAGCTAATTTGTTGAGCTCTAGAAGTTTTTTCATTTCCCCTTGATCAGTTGGATCATAATGTTTGACTTTGAGATTGGTGAGAAACAAATTATCTCATCAAACTCTTTAATTTTGAGGTTAACAATGGCTTCCATGAGGGTGGTATGGATACATTAAGAATATTGGTTTTCCAAATCCAGTTTCTAGTTTCAACATCCTATTTTAATTTAGTTTTTGTTTCTTCATTTATTAGTTTCATTTTCTTTCTATTTCTATTAATTGAAATTGAAATTTTTTTATGGGAATTTGGATATTAGATGTTGAATTCATTCTATGTGTGTTTATAATTGTATTAGTATTTAATTTAGATAGTCATGTAGAGATTTTAAGGTTAGTTTGAAAATTTGTTCTTGAGTTCAAGTGTTTATTGTAAGGGTTATTCATCATGGTAACGACTATAAATTACCAAAAAGGAAAGAAGGAAAATATCTTGGAAAGAAAATAAAGATAAAAGTATTATGCACTAAGGCGATAGAAGTATTACAAGGAGTGTGAACACCCACAGTGCTTGAAACCCTGAGTTAGAAGAAGGATGCTCAATGGATTATAGATATTTTCAATATTCCATTGCAATACCTAGTAGCACTCAAGTTGATATGTTACAAATAGATTAATTTGTTTATATCATTGATAAATAAATATATGATCGATTTGGATTACAAAAGTTAAATATAGCTATCTAAGAAATATTCCCCCTTTGTATTCATTTGAATATTCCCTAGTTCCAATGTTGATTATGTATAAACTCAATGGATCAGATGTTTTATACATAAAATATGTTACCAAAAGCTTCAATAAATGACCATTTGATGTTTTCTATCTACCTCTCAAGTTTTGGATATGGAAATCTAAGAAAATATGCCCTCCATATGTGTGTCAATATGCATCAAATCATTCCATTACAACAAAAAAATCCTTACAATTAAAAAAACTATGATAACCATTATAAAAAAATCTCATACCATTTTTATATGTTTAATCATTCATGATGTTTGAGAGACAAAGTGGTCTTAAATTAATGTATTTTTACAAATTCTTCTCATATCAAGAAGTGTGCACCTTACCAAGATTAAAATATTTCAATGAAGTGAAGATGGCTTGAAAATTTCAACTACTCAAGCTTCCTTCAACTAAGATGTCATGGGATGTATATATTCCTGTGAAATCACCAACTATTTTTGCTAGCAATGCTCTAGCACTTACATTGGAAAGACATTAACTATTTAATTTAATTTTGTTTATTTTTATAAAAACGTATTTTAACTTTTACCATATTTTGATTGCAATAACCAAAACCAATAATCATAGAAAAAATGTCTTATGTTTACATTTAAAAATGTCTTTGCCTTTTCAATGTTGATATTCTATATAGGATCAATAGAACTAACGATCTCTTAAAGATAAGAAAGCATTTGATAATCTCTTAGTAGCAATGTCTATTTATTCATTTATGAGGTAGGTGATTTTATGTGCTAAAAATCTATTTAACTTTCTATAATATCAATACACCACGAAAGTGAAACCTTTCATTAAACAAAAGTGCAAGGAAACTCATTTTACAATGCAAGGAGAAGGAGGTAAGATATGAATGGAAGGGGAGAATCAATTGTGGTGCACTTTGTTTCCAAGGTGTTTCATTCCATGGAATACGAAATCAATGTCAATGTCAAGAAATATCAATATTCTTAACATGTGGAAGTGGGATCATAAGAACAACCATAAGAAAAAGCCCATTTGCAAATGACTCAAATATACCCTAACATTGACAACCCATAAAATCCTAAGCGTTGTCACAAATTTGTGGAAAGTGTCTTTGCTCCAATAGTAATTGAAAAAAAAGTGGAACATGCATTCAACAAAAAGTAAAAGGAAACTCATTTCATGATGCAGGGAAGGAGACAAGATATGAATGGAAGGGGAGAATCAATGTTGGTGCACTTTTGTTTCTTTGCACACATGATACACAAATTAAAGTCAAAAGATAATGATGTTTGACATGTGGAAGTAGGGTCATAAGCACAACCATAATAAAAATCTATCTACAAATTGATTAAATATTCCCTTTCCCTTTACATTGGCATTCCATAAAATTATTGATGTTTTCACCAATATGTGAATGGTGTTTTTGTTCCTATACTATTTTTTTTGTCTGTCTTATCTTCTTCTTGACTAGATTCATTCTAAGTAATAATATCAAAAATCCTAAATCAAATTTGTGAAATTTATATTATAATAATAAAAAAAAATTACAAACAAATGATTTTCTCTATGCAACAATTTGACTGTTAAAGTTTACGGAGATACATATCCTATCTACTTTTGGATTTGAACATATAAATTCCAAAGAAAAAACACATATTCTTAATCATTAGACACACTAAAATTATATATATTATATAAATATGAACACAAAATTTATGGAGAAAGTAATAATTTTTAACTATATTTTTATTAAATATATCAATATTAAAAAGAAATATATATAAATTTTGAATTTATTTATATTATAATATTTATTTTTTAAATAAACATTAAAAATCTATATAAAAAGAAAATAATAAATTAAATTAAACTAAACAAACAAACAAAAAAAGGAAGACATATATAAATAAACTTTTATCATTTATCAAAACACTAAAATAACTTTTTAACCTATTATTTTAATTTATTAATTTGTGAAATATGTTATTTACACATTTATTTTATTAATTTAATAGTAAAGTTAAGTAAATACGAAACTAGAAAAAAATTGTACCAATATGTTTGGATTCTAAATTTTGCGTTTAAGACGTCAACAACATAATTGTGTGTGGTTTGAAATTCGGATGTTTGAAGACATCAATCAATCAAAGCATCATGGTATCTATGTGCGTTTTTTTTGGAGTTTGAGATTTTATGTTTGTGGATGACCAAAATATTCGGCAAAGTATCCTACTGAAAAAATTATTACACTGTAAATTTCATAGTAAACAATGTCGTGGTTGTTTTTCAAAATTGTGCAATACTGGCAAGGAAACCTCGGGCTAACCAGTTTATCACCATCATTGGCATAATGTAGTGACCCCGTCCAATTCAAACTACACACGTCCAAAATATTTGGAACATTATATAGAAATCCGATAAATAATAATTGAATAAGAATATATGAATATAAAATATCAGATATGAGATTATTACAATGAGAATAAGGGTCGTATATATACCCATACAGGAGTGTCATTTCGTGAAGAGACGTGACTTTTCATTAGGAAGGTGTCTCTTCATTACATATTAGTTATTGAATATTAGCTATTGATTTTATTTATATTCATATATCATATATATTTTGTTTATTACATTGCCTCCCCGTTTAGAAATGCTTTGTCCTCAAAGAATAATTATGGAAGGCTTTATGACTTGCTCTTGCTTGTGTTGTATTCACATGCTACTCGGTTCTTAATGTTATTATTGTAGATGATACAAGATGATACGAACTTCTAAGTGTTGAGTAGAATTGACGAATTGTAAAAGGATCTGACCATCCTAGTTCGATCCTTTGTGGAATGTTGCACTTACGATAAGGTAATTTGTTATTATGAGACTCAATTATATTGGCATCAACATCCTTTGGACGATAAGTCAATTGTGTATGTTTTGAATGGTGTTGATATTTTGACTGGTTAAGATACCTGCTCTTATGATTTGGATGTTGATGCAGAGTTCTTATAATATGATTTTCCCTTATAATGCTTGTAGTTTTTTCTTGGTTTAATTTCAGTATAAGATTTTCTTCACGCACCGATGTTGCTTGGTTGGTCGTTGGATTTTCACTTGGAATTTACGAATATGGTTTTACTTCGACTAGATTGACATCTTCTTTAGCTATGATCTAGATTGGAACTGTATTTGTTCCTTTTTCTGCAACTTGAATTTTTACTTTTGAAGAATTTGATGCTTATTTTTTGATAAGTTGTTCTAATTTGCTTTCCATAGATTTCTTATCATTTTTAAGCTTCTTGATTTTCACAAATAGGTAATGATTGTGATTCTTTAAGCATAAAAGTTCTTCATTCTCTACATTGTCGACTTTATTTTTAACGTCTGAATTCTCAAGTTTCTCATTTTTTAACTTTTTGATTTGTTCTAGCAACCTTTGATTTAGGTTTTTAAACGAGAATTTTCTTCATTTTTTTTCTTATAATTTTTTCCCAAGATCTTGATTTTCTTGTTCCAACTTCTGAACACACTTGTGTGTCCTTTGACTTCTTGATCTAATTAAATAACTTTTGACTGTGGTATTTTATACAAGAAATTTCCTGGTCTTTTTCCATTACTTCCTTGTAACACATGTCCTCAAGATTGTTATATTTATGTTGTGAAATGTTCTTGTTTTATTGAAGTTTGGCCATTTTTTCTTCTAATTTTGTATATGTGAGTTCTTTTGATCTTCCAACTACAATTTTTTGGTATATTGACTTGTAACGTCTTGCAGGAGCAGTGTTTGATGCTTGACTTGCAAGTTGGATTTCATTTCCTTTAATTCTTGAGCTGGTTGTTCCTCATTGTCAATATCACATTTTTGTTTGAGGTGACCAACCTTATCTCGACAAATTTACATTTGCTCTAGTCTCATTGTATTTTCATTGATGCTTTGGTCAAGTTTTCTTTGAATTATATCTAACCCTTCAAGTAACTTCACAGCATCTATATTTGTCAGTTGTGTGTCATTTTGATATTCGATTAAGGAAAAAGTTTTGTAGCACTTTGTACAAATAAAAATTTTAATTTTGAATGATTCTCGACAATTATAATATTCATCTATACCAATATAAAAAAAAAAAACATTTCACAAATAAACCAGAATTCAACTAGTAGAATTCGTAATTTTGTTTATTGAAATAATAACTTTATTTTTCCTTCTTTAAACCCTTGAATTTCGAATTCTTCACTTCCCTTAGCTTTTCTCTCTCCAATAATATTAAATATATATTTTAGTAGACGTTTTGACTAACCCATCAATAATTATTATTTTTATTAATCCATTTTTTTTAAATAACCTTGAATAAGTATTCACTTCACCTTTAACTTTATATCTTAAAAGCAACTTAATATTTATTTAAAGTGTAAACTTTTTACACTTTAAAAATATTAAGTTCTTAGCTTTTTAATAATATCTTTTACGGAATTTAATATTTTACCTTTTCTGAACTTTAATACTTTCCTATAGCAACATCTATGGGTTCACTTCCTTTCTTTTTACTTTAATGAAATAATTGTTTACTTTAATTAAAAAATTGTTTAACGTGTCCAATAGTCACTTTGTTCAACCTATGGAGCCATTGAATTTAGTTTATCCTTGCTAAATGTTGGTCAACTTTAACCATGCATTTAATTATGACGTTGGTAGCATAACTTTGAATCGAATCTGACCGAAGCCTTCCCTGTGATGCGACCATATAATGCCATGATTATACTTATAGGGTGTCTACAAATTGAATTCTACAATGAGGACTTTGGCCCTGATTTGTTAACTTACATGATCATGTCCAACATACAAAACCCTAAGATGAGAAGATAAGAATATGAAGTTGCGACGCTCTATGAGAATGAG
Source organism: Picea engelmannii (assembly GCA_009831015.1). NCBI lineage: Eukaryota > Viridiplantae > Streptophyta > Pinopsida > Pinales > Pinaceae > Picea > Picea engelmannii. Next base: position 613,933 of record ML789888.1, on the reverse strand, counting down.
TAGACAGATAAGATTAGGAATATCGACTGTATGATGCAACTACGACAAAACAATAGAATGTATGATGTAACTATTATGAATTTTTCCTTTATATTAAGAGATATTTTGAAAGCAAACTATGAACACTCCTTAAGTACAAGTGCCATACTCCTTGATGTTCCAAGGATCTCTATGTTAATATTTCAATTCTCTCTCCATCAATGTTCAACTAGATGAGTATATCCTTCCTATTCCTGGAATTTCAAGATGAGAGGACTAGAAATTAATTCAAAATTCACTTGGGCAATCATGAGATATTTTAAGAAACTTTTAGATGAAAGGTATAATCTGACACCATTATTATCTTGATATTGATATAAGCATAAATTTATCTTTGATTTTGGATTTATTAAAGTGTTTGAAGGTATAATTTATAAACTTGTGAGTTGTTTCGAAGCATCAAAGATGCATGTCCAAATGACCTAACAAAATTAAGTGGGATTATGGAGTTCCTTGTTATTGGTTCTCTATATAGTTTTGAACTTGTGACTTTGAAAGACGAAACCCATGTTTTTAACCATTAGGCCCACTCAACAAAATACTGGCACATTACATATCTATCTATATTGAACTCTAAACGCATTTTATTATTAATGGTTCCATATTTAGCAATAACTATAGTACTCAATTTGTATCTATAGATTATTTTTTTACATTAATTTACTTAATTTGTATTAATCAAATGCTTTATTTTTTATTTGTATAATTATATACAAAGCTCAACTTATATAGGAAATTTGGTTTGTGCAAGATAGATTAATATTGTGAGTTGAGATGATATTACTTAACATTTCTATTAATCCAAGCAAGAATGATTATATTTTTGCACTTCCCCTAAGTTTGTCCACAACTTGAAATGAGTTCCAAAAATCATAAATGCCTCTTAAATGAGCAATGTCAAAAAGATGAACCTTTTTACAGCAACAATGTCAGAGGCTATTAGTTTTGGCTACAACTAGTTATTGCAACAATGGAACATAATCTGAAGCATCCCTACGTCTATACACCTATTAGATAAGCAATTGCACCACCTCACTCGACACTATATGAAATCATAATAAATGAAATATTAAGGCTTGGATCTAATTGTGAAGCATAGGATAGCTTGTTTCATATGTGGCACTAACCTTAAAGTATTAAACCTTGACCTCGATGTGTGGCATCCAAGACAATGGTTTTCATTGTTGGCTAGACTTTGGTATGCGTGGTAGTGGTTGTGAAGGCCATAAATAAATTTTATTCACCAAGACTTTGTTGTATCTCCTTCCGCGCAGTTTGTTTATGCTCCCTCTTAGTGCACTTCAACTCCAGAATAGATCGAATATCAGTGAAGAATGATTGGCATGTTTCTCCTATCTCAGACACTTCCATTGTTTGATTTGATATACTTGTAGAGGTCGTTTTCTTTGCTCCAAAGCTTGATCTTGTCTATCAAGAGATGTAACCATGTTTCCAAAGATTTTTCTACTCCAATGCTTGATCTGGCCTACTAAGAGATGCAATGCACAAATTATACTCATGTTGGGGTCTTGTTCAAGTGTGTGTGTGTGTGTGAAATCATTATAACAACTCTTGATGGTAAATATTACAGAGAGATCTACATCATTTTATACCTACAAAACCAATTTTTAATCTCAAGATATATTTATACCTAGATTCTCATGATAAAACGCTTTGTTATTTTCATACAAATTACAGCAATATGTAAAATCTAAAAATTACTCATCATTCTACTTGAACTCACAAGGAATGCTTGGATTGTGAACATTATTATAAGGATGAGGTTCACCTTCTTTCTTGGCAGCACAAAGAAAAACAAGGCCAAACTTAATGCTTGTCGAATTCATCTATGGAACCAAGTAGCCTCTTCAATGGTCATGTAACCCCATTACATTACCATAATTGTGTGCAAGGATAAATATGGCCCAATCTATCAATATTATAACGTAATACTTGTCGCATTAGTCTTTTTTAAGAATTGAAGCAATAGAGATGTATTTGGTTCATCCTTATGAATTTGGGTTGGACTTCCAACTTTGAATCCATCCAACTAAAGATGCAATAACACCTCTAGGTATTTCCAATGACAACCTAGAAAACTCATCAGATTCTACTAGATAGAATGAGATATACCCCAATCCCTAGATTTCTATCAATTTCCTCAAACATTTTCTAAGTTGAAACTTGTCCAGCTCCAAAGGAAAGTGTCAATAATGTATTTCATAATCCATATTAAACTTACATGTCTCCAATCAAAACTACAAAACTAGATACAAACCCTTGGTTAGAAACAACCTTATAAGCAATCGTAAGGTTGTTGATTTTGTCTTTATTTCCCCTTGTAACCTTCTTACACATGCACTAGTCATTCATATAGCTTTGTCAAGTGTGAATTTGAAAGTTGTTGTACAAGTTTCCAAGTTCCAGGAAGAGGGAGAGGATAGGTAAGATTCAAGCAGAACTATTTCCCACATCTTCCTTGGCTTCTCCCATCCTTCAGCAATATTTAATACAAACTAATGGAGCTTTCAAAATACAACTATTTTCAAATTTCAAGACATGGAAAAAATACTTTTTAAGAAATCTTATGAAACCGATAGTAAATGTCTTTGAACATTTTTTCTATACCATATACTAAATCTGCGTTCTTTACGAAGAAACATATTTAGTTTAGGAATAGAAAATAGCAATAATAATAAGAAAAATGATTCTACTAGACAACAAACCCTACTCTACAATCTATGTTATCCTTTTGGGTTCACAGGAAATGTATTCATTGATTAGGAACCACCATCGACATCAATGCAATTTTTGTCACCCAAAATTTGTTCACCTGTACCAAATTCAGAGGTTTACCGAAATACACATCATGGGTACCATTCATTCTTCCCACTCCATATCATTTCACACCATCATGACCTAAGGAAACACATAGTTGACAGTTTTTGCCTGGAATTTTCTAAAAAATAAAATGATTGAAAGTGGTAACGCATAAACCCTAAAAATAGTTGTTAAATTTGATATGGTCAATAAATGATTTTGTATTATGACCCTGTCAAGGGGGTTTAACCACTATTTTTTTTTATAAAAACCAAGAGGTCACTCCATTTTCTCGTCATCCATCCAAGTAAGCATATGTTGTGGAATTTTCTCTAAACCTCAAGACACCCTTTGCTCTTGATAGGATTTTTGGCATCAACCAAGCTACATATATTCATATGAGAAAGGATCAGCCACACATCTGGGAAGTAAAAGAACCCTTCGAATGAGGAGGTTATTGGAGGCCAATTGATTGAAAAAATTTCTTCGCGTGATATTGTACATAGCCTCCCATGAGCATTGAAAAAATATTTTATTTCTCATAAGATTTCCATTTAGGTTTTTATTTCTTTTATGCATTTTTTTATTTCATTTTATGAATGATGCAAGCTTTAAGATAAAATATCTAATGAGATTTAGGGTTTATATCTCTCTTTTCATTATTTTTTCTATGTTTAGATCAAAACCTCTAGATATAGGAATTTGCTAACCCTTGTTGTAGATTTATAACAATAGTTTGGTGACTCCACTGGGGAAAGTGTACAAAACTAATACTTGCACTAAACCAATCAAGAAAGAGAAGGAAGAATTAAAGCACAAATTAAACAATGAAAATCACATAGTACACAGAGATTTTACCCTGGAAACCCTTAATCAGGAAAACCAACATTCCTTGAGCATATCCTGCTCTTTTGTTGTATTATCCATTCATAGAATAAAGAGTTACATGACTAACATTGGTCTACACCTAAGACACAATTGTCATCCTACTCTCTTTCTTTTCACAAGAACAACCATGCAGTTGATTCATCTTACATCTACATGACCACGCTACTAATAGCACCATCAACTTATTACAATTACGATATGCTATATTTATAGGATTTAATGCATGCAAAACCCTAATTCATGGCACCCAAAAATGGCTACCAATCCATGCATATGATTGGTTACAATATTTTGAATCTCATGATTCTATTACAGTCAACTACCCATCGAACTTTAGTTGGCTACGAACTAGTCAACCTTCAGTTGGTCTCTAGTCGGTTTCCACTTGACCTCTTTTCTACCTCCTAACAGATAACCTCTCAACCTTTCAGTCGATCACTTTGACCTTTGACTTATCCATTGACTCGACTTAACTATCAATTGATATTTACTCCAATTGATCCACCTCAACTAGCCAATTGGTTAGACTGTTTTATATTGCAAAGAATATAACAATCCAACATTCTCCCACTTGTTGTCTCACTACTACATTGGGCCCATTTTCTGACAATTTACCAACACATGTTTGTCGCCACAACATCTCAAGTATGAATAAGGCTACAACCCATTTTTCGTCGCATTACCTCCATCAAAATTACAACGATCCATGTTCATCGCAAGATAGATGAACATTTTTTCGTACCATCAATTGATTTAGGTCCCAAATCCAAGTTGTTCTCGTCATTTGTTCTTCATAAGAGTGACTAAACTACGACGAATGTACCCCATCAGTTCGTCTCAAATCCATCACATTTACGTTGCTACTCTTTCGAAATATCGACTAAGGATCGTCAGTGGTCTGTCATATCATCCACTATAGTTCATCTCAACTCCATCATGTTTATGTCACTAGTCTGCCGAAAGATCAACTAATATACGACAAACCATCGACAAATTTTCGTCATAATATCATCAAGACCCCATCAAACTATCGACCAAGTACTGATGAACCGACTGTGTTTCTGAAGGTTACTGGGTTAGGAGGAAAACGTAATACTAGTCGAACCATCAATGAACTAGTTCATCAATGTTCCGACAAAGGGTTATTATTTAAAAATAATAATAATTCGTTTTGATTCCATTTGATTACCTACTTTCATTTGTAAATATCAACACATTGATAAAAGTAATGTGTTAATATTCACTTGAATATGATTTTTATAAATGATCAACTACAATCTACTTTGGAAGTTTCAGTACCTTTTTTAATATCTCCTTGCAAATGTGCTTAATAAGCATATAGTTTTCCAAGATGACACTATCATACATTAATATCATCTTGAAATTTTGAGCTCTTTGTTTTTAGGATATGACATTTTAACGCATCAAAGCACAACATAAAATCTATTTTATATGGGATATAATAGGAAAGAAATTGAAAAAAAGGCTCATAATTCAAAAGTTCCTTACATCAATTCTGAAACTCATGCTCAAAATTTGATGTCCCTCCAAAATGAAGGGCATATGTAAGACTTGTCACAATATTAAATATACTAATACATATGGAAAATTCACTTAGTAGTTCCCACAAATACATGGATGGAACTGCCATTTCTACTAAGCATGTACCATCTTAGTTCCACAACAAAAGTAATATTTTAGAACCTCCTATGGTTTTAAAATCACATAAATTCCAAATGCATACTTGTACTTATTCCTTCAATACACTCTAAAGTATTGTTTGTATTTCAGTTGAAATAAATTTATTGATGTATGCACAAAAATATAACCAGGTCTCCCCATAGATGCTTTGCCTGCATCATGAATAAACATCCTTCTATGATACAAAATCCTCTCTTTTTTGTACTTATGAATGAACTCACTGAGATAAATATCACTAGATAAAAGCTTTTGGTGCAAGATATATGATTCTTCATCCACTTTTGCAGTAGCTTATGCAAATGCATGGCAATTTCTTTCATAAGTTATTAGTCATAATCCATTATAAAAGTTCGAAACATGATGCAATATTTCATTTTTTCTTTCAAATTTCCACAAATGAAATTATATTTAATTGGAACACCAATGTAAATACATCCACTCACACACACATTTTTCAATCGCTATGTTTCAAAGACTCCTTAAGATTTTATATATTGAAAGAGCTTCACATTGGATTCTTTTGATTGTCCTTAATTAACCTTTTAAACATGCATGAACGAACGAGCTCCCATCCTCGCCTTAAACCACTGACTGGACAAGATAGAATACAATACTACATAATCCACAGATGGGTTTACAAATAGTTATCATAGACTCAATACATAAATTTATCACTAACCCTTTCTACACATGTTACCTTGAATCCTTCCAACAAGTGTTGAAGAAGAAAAGTTAGCAGTGATCTCTTTCTCACATTTATGAACCTCCTCAAACTTCTCTCTAGTTGTTTCCAACTATTTTGTCCTTATGATAGCACAATGCATCCAATGAAAACATTATTCATGTCACATTCCCATCAAATCAAAAATCCAGTGTTCCAACAATTTTTCCAAGAGGTGGGGATGTGGGAACATTTTCTACAGACCTGGAGACACCCCCTGAATTCTAGGCAACATCACAGGGGGGAGAGATTGGGGTATGTGACAAAGGACCTACTAAAAAATTGAAATTTAAATAGATGGAAAACATAAATGATACATAATCATCGAACAATGAAATTTGAATCAATCACAGTATTAAAATTTAAGCTCATAGTATTAAGCTTATGGAACTTGAAGAAGAATGCATTGAGTCCACAAACCACAATAAGAAACTACAAATTTGTACCACAAAGTGTGAAGTCAAAATTCCCCAAATACTAGATGATAAACATGCCTTATAAACACATTTACAAGTGTATCTCTAAACTATGTGGGTTAGTCAAATAGATGCCTCATAAAAGTGCACACCCTTAATTGAGAGCATACTTCTTAGCTACTCATATGGATTTGATGGACTGATGTAAAAACAAATGGTGATATAAGAATTTAAAAGCTCCATTGAGACCCTACCTTTTCTAGGATCAGGAGGCTCATTCATAGATTTATTTGTAATAACTTGATAAGACAATGAAGGATGTGCAAAATAGTAGATCCAAGAATGTTTATTATGACAAAGTCAAAAAATTTGAAAAATTATTGAAAATTTGTATGTTTTAAATAGAAAGAAACAAACATGATTGGTTGTTCATCCTCATAATTCCACTATTATAAGGTTATGAGCCATATAACATAGAAAACAACTTGGTTGTGATTAAGGAAAATACAAACCCATTGGATGTGTTTTTTTCTATCAAACAACAAGATAATCTAAATAAAACCCTCGCAAATGATGTTTTCTAGCCAATAAATAGGAAAACAATTGAGTCATTGGTTTATAATCTAGTTGTCCTAGAAGAATAAAATGATGTAGATTTGATTATTGGGTATAAACCTGAAGCTAAATACCTACCCTTTTACGTTTCTATGAAAATGACTGAAAAAATAGCCCACTAATTGATGGTGGTTCCCAACCAAACATTATGTCAAAGGTTATCATGGAAAAGTTAGGTCTATCATGCATGAATTAAAAAAAGAACAAGATGATCTTTAACAAAAAAATGCAACCAACTAACGGTTAGATCAAAGATTTCATTGTAGTAATGAATACCCACCCTGAGATCTGCACCACTTGTAACTTTCAAGTAGTAGACATGATGTAGGAAATTACTCTAACATTTTTAGGATGACAATGGAAATAATTAACATGATATTACCTCAATCTACATGGCTCTGACATGATAATGCATTGAATCCTAAGAAAATTGTCATTCTTAGAGATCTAAGAATTGGATATTATGTCAAATGTTTACCAAAATCCAATGTTTATTTTGTAGAAACTAGCCTAAGTACCTATTATGTTTTCATCGAAAAGTAGAATATATTAGTCTTCCATCCCAATGATGATGAAGATGATCAAATATGGCACATGCAGTTTGACAATGCCTCGTCTAGTGAAGGTTGTGGTGTTGGAATCATACTCTACTCTCCCCTAGGAAAATCCCACTCCTCTTTTTACTTAAATTTTGAATCTAGCAATAACATACTAGAATTTGAAGCCTTATGCTTCAAGTTAGACAAAGATATTAAGTTAAGATGAAAATGCATCCATGATTTTGATGATTTTGAACTTATTATTAATCTAGTCATGCAAATGTATTCACTATCCAAAAATATTTTTAAACAATATACCTAGCTCATGCAACATCTAACCAAAAATTACTTGCATTTCAATCTAACTTACATTCACAAAGAATTAAATGCAATTCAAATAAGTCTAGTGTATATTCTCCTAATCCAAATAAACAGGATTTAAGAGATAAACTATAATGTGTTGTTATATTCCTATATTTCCTTCATGTGCCTGATAAGAAAGAATCATGGAAAATATTTGATCATGATGATGACATTTATTGTGTCATAGCATATCAAGATGAAGAATCTTTTGAGTATCTAGAGTCATAGACTTAAAACATAATGTTTTTCACAAGGGATATTAACCCCTTTGGAAAACATGTTTTTAGCTAGTGATTCTTCTCAAAAGAGCACTCCTACTAATGATTTTTCTAAGTGTAAGATTGAAGAAGCTAAAGTGACCCTATAAATATTGGAACTAACAGACCTTGAAATTTTGTATATAGGGGCCTTATGTACAGATGAAGAAAAAGAGAGTTTCACAGTATTTTTGCATGTCTTACAAGGACTTGCATGGTTTTGAACCAAGTGTTGTGCAACACTCTATATACCAATTAAATATGGTGTCATACCAATCCGAAAGAAACATCAACCCATGAATATTTCCTTAGAAGAAATAATTCGCAAAGAAATTAATAAACTATTAGAAGGCAATCTAATCTTGCAATGTTTATTAACAATAGGTGAGGGTCATTTATTTAGACGACCCAGCTAAGATTATATAGAGAGAGATGGGTTGTGGTAGGTAGTTTCAATCATTCCATAAGGTTATGGGAAATGAGTTTTTTATGTTTAATATTGTTTTTGTCAAGGATGATTGTGGCTAATTGATTTTTAACCTAGCAGTTATGAGTAAATAGAAGATACAGAGATTTGGTAATGTTTTCTTTCATCATTAAGAGTAATGAAGGATCTACACCGATAGGATTGAGGAGATGGATAAATTCAAGTTTCAATTGAGGGGTAGGGGATGGTGGGGCATCTGCATAGTCTACGATCAGTTGTTTAATGTAAAATTCTTTGAATGTGGCCTGATGTTTTAATGCACAACAATCTGCAACAAAATGTGATTATATTTTATGGAAGTGACACCATTGATTTGGGTGAGAGAAGAAAGGGTCGATGAAATTAGTGTTTGGAGAGTGGGTTAGTTGAGGTACAAAAGTAGTATTAGGGTTGTAAGGTTAGGGTTAGGGTTATAAGAGAGAGAAAAAGAAGGGTGGCTATCAATCTCACATTCAATTGCTAGGGCATAGATTAAGGCTTGGTCAATGGTGTTTCTCTTAAATAATGTGACTTCATAGAAAAACAAAACTCACAAATAAAATTAAATTTGAGAATAAGTACCTCATAATTGGTTTTTGTGTAAAATCCCCACTACAATCCCCAATTTAATTAATGTTTATGTAGATATAATGTGTGGCTACAACCAAAGCGATGTAATATGTGAATTGTATTTCTATGTTTGATCCAGAATCGGATCCAGAAGCCTGATAGGGCTTGGAAAATGCTCAAAAATGAAAGTGCTCGGAATGCGACGAAACCTATGCCATTGTGTCTATCTCGTCTTCCTGATTCCAGTGGTATATTTACTTTGTCAAACGGGCTCCGTATGGAGAATATATCGCGTTCTGTCCGAAAAGTCAAACAGGCAAAAAAAATTGTTGACTGTGCAGTCCGTACAGTCTGTACGGACGCTGACGTGGCATGTCCGTATGTGCGACACGTGGTAGGTCCGTACAGGGGACACGTGGCAGCTCCAGGGAGTGACACGTGGCAGGCGGATTCGGGCGTACGGAGGTACAGTTGGACGTATCCTGAGGTGACACGTGTCACCACTGAAAGGGTGACACGTGGCACGAGTGACGTCAACAGATGACATGGCAGGCTGACAAGAGAGGCTGACTAGGCAGTATGGAAGATGACGTGGAAGTTGATGTGGCAGGCACGTGGGCCAATCAGCGAATGACATGTGGCGTGTTCTGGTTGGTTTTTAAGGTGCCACGTGGCCCAGTCACGGGCTTCCACGTGGCACTGTGTGATTGGTTATTGGTTTCAATGTAAAATTTGGTATGGCATGGCCGGGGGTCGAACCCGCGACCTCCGGTGGGTGAATGGACTGGCAGAATGGGCTAGCCACCTGGGCGGCTGGTGTTATTTATTAACCATTCGGCGAAAAATGTATTTAAATTTGCTGGAAACTTTGGGCGGAGGCGGAAAGGGTTGGGGCCTCGCCCCAGCCCTTTGCAAATTGGTATATGGCATACGACAACACGGCATGACCGGGAGCGGGGTTACATCGTATACGCGGGTGGTTATGTGGTTTGACCGCAGCATATGCCACACGACCGGGGGCTTATCCCTACCATACAGAGCGGGGTGTTAAGTATTAAAGCCACGGTTATATGTATACGCCACAGGACCCGGGACTAGAGTTGAAGCAAAGGAGCCAACGCATGGCGCGTGGCCATATGCTTGGCTATTTTTAGCCCATACGACCGAAAAAGGGGCGCACGCATGGAATAAAGGGGCTTGCGCCCAATTTAATAGTATAAGGTGGGTTTTTTAAACAAAATTTGGTTTTTTTTATTAATATTATGCCTATTTTTGGTGGATTCTCTCCATTTTTGGGGGATATTGGGCATTTTTGGAGGCCAAATTCTTGGAGGAAGTTGGAGCTGAGAAACCAACTTCAAGGCTATATAAACCAGGCTATTTGATTCCATTAGAGTCAGTCAGAGCAGATTTATGCTGGAGAAAATCCAAGCCAAAGTTAGTTTGATGCAGAGAAGCTTTTGAGGAGGAGACGCTGTCGGACCATTTCTGGGAGCTCCGAACGTCCGTTTTGTGTGCCGTTTTCTTTGCAGGATTATAGAGATCTGGGAGAACAAGACCAGATCAGTCTTGTATCCATTTGGCATTGCAGCGATGTACTTTTGAGCATTTGAACAGAAATAAAGAAAGCCTCCCCCACAGAGAAAAGGCCCGGAGACGTAGGAAAAAGTTGTGCCGAACTCCGTTATCAATCTGCGTGTTATGGTTTGTTGTTTATATTTTCATTTCAGATCTGCATATGTGTATATGGCTGTTATAATTCTTCTTCTTTCCTCATTCTTTCACTAAGTTTCTCAAATGGTTAATTAACACATGCAAAATTAAAACTCAACCATAGTCATTTAAAATATCCTAAGGATCAAGTGGTATCAGAGCTAGTTGACGTTTGGATTTGAGTTGCATGTTAACCAGGGAAAGGCTACAACATGGTGAAGGCGAGCTTGTTGCAGAGAATCCATTAATTGGATTGAGAAAGAGAGCTTCTCACATCGATAAGATGGCATCGGAAGAAGGGATTTGTCAAGAAGAGAAAGAGTTCCGGAAAACATTCCATGCTATGTCGGAGATGGTGACAGTTTTGTACGAAGATTATTTAGAACGGAAGCGACCAGTTTTGGGTAATTCTTCAAAAGGCAAAAATGAAGAGGAAGAGGACCATCCTCACATTCCTCCTTCACCTCCATCAACACCTCCTTCTTCTCCTTCTTCTTCAAGTTCAAGTTCTAAATCTAATGAGAAGAAAAATGTTCATAAGAATAAACATGAAATTCCATTGTTAAAACTTGATGTAAAATTTGAGTTGCCCATATATGATGGTGAAGTAAATGCAGAAAAACTTGATAACTGGATCAGGCAGATGGAGGTATATTGCAGTTTGCAGTAGATCAAGGATGAGGCCACACAAATTAAGTTGGCATCTTTGAGACTAGCAGGTACAGCTCTTATCTAGTGGCAAAGAAAGCTGCAAAAAGGAACACAAGATGTGGGTAAGGTATTTCCATCATGGAAGAATTTCATTTATGTACTTAGGAAACAATTTTATCCTTTGGGTTATAAAGAAAAAGCAATAATTGAATGGCAATCTTTAAAACTAAGAAAAGGACAATCAGTGCAAGAATACACCGATGGATTTAGAAAAATGGCATTAATGTTAGATATCCCTTTGCAAACACAAGAAACCCTTATGAAGTATATAGGAGGTTTGTCTGCGCATATTAGAAACATTGTTTTCATGTTTGGACCCACTAACCTTGATGAGGCTTATGTTCAAGCTACGTATATTGAAGCAGGAAAATCAGGTGTGTCAGGGGAATCGTYGTTTTCAAAGAAAGATGACAAGAGGAAAAGGCATGGCAATGGAAAGAATGCAAATTTTGTGACAAAGAAGGAAGGAAAGCCCTCTTGCAAGCATTGCAAGAAAGAGGGACATGATGAGGACAAATGTTGGCAGTTGCATCCCGAGAAGAGGCCAAAGTGGTTCAAATAAAAGAAGGGAACGCAAACAGTGGCAACAATGACAACAAAGCCTACAAACTTGGGATCGGATTCAGGTGATGAGTCTAAGATTTCATTGGTTGGTATGACAGGTAAATTTGGTGAAGAGATTGATTGTAGAAGCAAGTTGTTTCATATAAGGGTAATCATGCGACACACTAAGATAGATACATTAATCGACAGTGGATCTCAATCTAAT
>ML789888.1:563550-601311 GCA_009831015.1 Picea engelmannii | reverse complement strand
TAAAAACACAAACTCATCATAAGCCTTACACACTTAAATGGATAAGCAATCATCATCAGATGCACATAACAAAGCAGTGCACAATCAAATTTGCAATTTCATCTAAGTATGTGGACGAAGTAACTTGTGATGTTGTGTCGTTAAAAGAATGTGGAATGGTCATAGGTAGCCCATATTTATATGATCGTAAGGCAATCTTCTACAAAACAAAGAATCAATATCAATTCACTAAAGAAGGTCATGATTTTGTGGTTCATGCTCATCATGTTAAAGCAAGTAAAACACTTCAAACAAGGGAACAATTAACGAAGGCAGTGAAAGTATGCAACAAACCAATAATTGTTTCAAATGAAGTAATTGATCTTAAGCAAGAACAAGACATGGTTGTTGAATGGAAAATCAATCATAAGTTGCTTCAAGATAAGCTCATGTCGTGTAGATATCTAAAGTATATCAATTCATTTGCATTCGTCTTTTTGATGTTGTCATTAGCAATGTTTTCTACATGGATGATAGTGGCTTCAGTAAGATGTAACAAAGTTTAAATGGCTAACAATATACTGTCAGTTGTCATGATTGTGTTACAGTTGATCTTGATGAGACAGGTGCACAGGACATATTTCAGAGATAGAGAGCAAGCCGGGTGGCCTATCCCGAGCTTGTTGACTGGTCAGTAACCTTTTGGGGACCAAAAGGTCTTTTTGTGGGGAGGTGTGATCCAGAATCGGATCCAGAAGCCTGATAGGGCTTGAAAAATGCTCAAAAATGAAAGTGATCAAAATGCAACGAAACCTATGCCATTGCATCCGTCTCGTCTTCCTGATTCTGGTGGTATATTTACTTTTTCAAACGGGATCCATATGGAGAAGATATCGCGTTCTGTTCGAAAAGTCAAATAGGCAAAAATAATTGTTGACTGTGCAGTCCGTACAGTCTGTACGGACGCTGACGTGGCATGTATGTACGTGCGACACGTGGCAGGTCCATACAGGGGACACATGGAATCTCCAGGGAGTGACACGTGGCAGGCGGATTCGGGCGTACGGAGGTACAGTTGGACGTATCCTGAGGTGACACGTGTCACCACTGAAAGGGTGACACGTGGCACGGGTGACATCAGCAGATGGCGTGGCAGGATGACAGGGCAGGATGACTGGGAAGTACGGTAGATGATGTGGCAGTTGATTTGGAAAGCACGTGGGCCAATCAGTGAATGACATGTGGCGTGTTCTGGTTGGTTTTTAAGGTGCCACGTGGCCCAGTCACGGACTGCCACGTAGCACCGTGTGATTGGTTATTGGTTTCAATGTAAAATTTGGTATGGCATGGCCGGGGGTCGAACCCGCGACCTCAGGTGGGCGAATGGACTGGCAGAATGGGCTAGCCACCCGGGCAACCGGTTTTACTTATTAACCATTCGGCGAAAAATGTATTTAAATTTGCTGGAAACTTTGGGCAAAGGCGGAAAGGGTCGGGGCCTCGCACCAGCCCTTTGCATATTGGTATATGGCATACGACCACATGGCGTGACCGGGAGCGGGGTTACATCGTATACGCGGGCGGTTATGTGGTTTGACCGCAGCATATGCCACACGACCGGGGGCTTATCCCTACCATACAGAGCGGGGTGTTAAGTATTAAAGCCACGGTTATATGTATACGCCACAGGACCTGGGACTAGAGCTGAAGCAAAGGAGCCAGCGCATGGCGCGTGGCCATATGCTTGGCTATTTTTAGCCCATATGACCGAGAAAGGGGCGCGCACATGGAATAAAGGGGCTTGTGCCCAATTTAATAGTATAAAGTGGGTTTTTTAAACAAAATTTGGTTTTTTTATTAATATTATGCCTATTTTTGGTGGATTCTCTCCATTTTGGGGGGATATTGGGCATTTTTGGAGGCAAAATTCTTGGAGGAAGTTGGAGCTGAGCAACCAACTTCAAGGCTGTATAAACCAGGCCTGTTTGAGGCCATTAGAGTCAGTCAGAGCAGAGTTATGCTGGAGAAAATCCAAGCCAAAGTCAGTTTGATGCAGAGAAGCTTTTGAGGAGGAGACGCTGTCGGACCATTTCTGGGAGTTCCGGACGTCCGTTTTACGTGTCGTTTTCTTTGCAGGGTTATAGAGATTTGGGAGAACAAGACTAGATCAGTCTTGTAGCCATTTGGCATTGCAGCGATATACTTTTGAGCATTTGAACAGAAATAAAGAAAGCCTCCCCCACAGAGAAAAGGCCCGGAGACGTAGGCAAAAGTTGTGTCGAACTCCGTTATCAATCTGCGTGTTATGGTTTGTTGTTTATATTTTCATTTTAGATCTACATATGTGTATATGGATGTTATAATTCTTCTTTTTTCCTCATTCTTTCACTAAGTTTCTCAAATGGTTAATTAACACATGCAAAATTAAAACTCAACCACAGTCATTTAAAAGATCCTACGGATCAATGTTTTAATAATAAAATGTGATGAAAGTTGCTAAAGGGACATGGACAAGAGATGGGGGTTGAATTAATCCACAAGAGAAGGGAGATTCTAGAATGATGGCCAAGAGGGTTCCAAGGGGGAATTAGCCATGAAAATTAATTCAACCCATTTTCCTAAATTTGTATATGAACCTTCTCAGTTCTGATTGAGTGTTCCCAAAGCCAATCATTGAATTCATGTAAGAGGGTGGGTGTGAGTAGTCATATCCCATAGTTATTAGGCACATGAGGGTTGAGTACAATCAGTTTGGGGAAGAATGTGAGTCAAGCAAGGCAAGCCAAAGAGAGGAAATTTGTATGGGTTGGGGATAACAGTTTTTTACACATTGAGTTTTTGTGCATGAGGAGCAAGGAGAGAGAAGTAAATAGAGCTTGGAGTTGGTGCAGCCATGGAGGGTGCATTCTATAGAAAGTTGGAGCATATTGGAAGATGGAAACTAAAGAGCCAAGTTTCCAGACCTGAAGAGTGAACTCCTAGGCGAGTTGCACTAGAACAACAAGTGTTTGATGTTGTTTTTTGCTAGTTTTTCCTAGCAACAGGTTCCCTTGAGTTCCCATCTGAGATATTCCTAGCTACATTTGCCAAAGAGACCCTGATAAATGAATGGGACACATACGGGACTGATATCAATGAAGGGGCACATTCCTTGGGTTGGGAAGGTCAAGAGGAAGAGAGGTGGTGGAAAATCAGGATAGTTGTAGGAAGATATCAGTGGGTTGTGAGTTTTATGAGCTATGAGTGGACTGTGAGAGACCGCCCTTTTTGTGGATTACTAGCCTCATATTGGGGGTGACTGGTTGTTGATATTTGGAATAGTCAATCTGTGGTTGGGTGGAATGTCCATCCCAAGCAGCTGGTTGCACGACATATTTAAAAGATAAGTTCTTTATCTTGTTGCTAAGTTATTTACATGTGTTTTTGTTGTGCATGAACTCTGTGTAAATGAGAATGATTTATATGTTGTTGTAATGAGTTGTTTAGCTGCATTTCATGTTGATTATTATTATGTTGTAGATTCTTTCATTTTATGGTTGTAGACAGTAGCTTAACTATTTTAATTCGTCGTTGAAAACTACAGGAAATTAGTTAATTGTAAATGAATTAGTTTAGTTAGCAGAAATTTCATTTTAATGAGTATTTTGCACCCGTAATGTTACTTGGATGGGTTGGGGGACATTACATTATTGTATCAGAGGGTCTAGTTCAAACACTGGGCTTGGATGGGCTCGAACCAGAGAAAATTGGTGAAATTTGTTGTTGCATATTTTGTCTATGACAAGTTGGGGGAAAACGGAAAAGAATAGAGAGGAATCCCCAATTTCATGAGTGAAATCCAGGTTTAAACGACTCTAGACTGTTTAAGAGGTTCCATGGAACCAAGCTGTAAAATTGCAGATTGAAATTCGACTTGGAATGGTTGAAATTCAAGTTTTAATGGTTGCATGTAGAGTTGCAGGAATTTTGGTGAATCGACAGTCGAGATCGTGTTTCATCTCAAGATCAACGACCGAGATTTCCCTTGATAAATTTAAAAAATTCATAAGGTTTCAGTCATTTGGAAGGTTTTTTAAATCAACGACCAGGATTCATTTCGAGGGTTTTGAAATGGATGAGATCAACGGCCCAAATTCACTTAGGTTTTTGTCAAAATTTTCTAAGTGTGAGGCTCGGCAATAGAATCCATCAACGCTCGATGGTTAGATTGGTGAGTTTATTGAAGTGTTGGAAATTCACCAAGAGAAAACATTGATGGTCAACATTCAATGGATGGGCATCGAAAGATTTGAGCGAAGTTGATACGATCAATGGCCATGATCATTTTTGAGTGGTAGATCGACGGTCTAGATCAATTGGAGTTTTGGTCGAAATTTTTCTAAGTAATGAAGCTCGCCAAGAGAGTTCATTTATGGATGATGTTTGAATTGACGAGTTGGGTGAATAGTTTGGTCGGACATAAAAATTATCTAACCATTGATGGTCGACAGTCGGGTGCTGGTAAAATCTACCGAATTGTTTTTGATCGTCAATGGTCGATGGGTCGATGGTCAAGCATCAGTCGATGCAGTGAAGTGTTTTAAATCAAGCAAGAGAAGTCAGCGATGACCGACACATCGATGTTTTGGCATCGGCCGATTCGGAAATGTGTTTGGGTCATCCAAGAGAATTGTTCAATCTGCAACAAAGGAAAATTGGATGATGACATCATCATCCATGTGGCATGCCACACTAGTATCCATGTGTCATGCCACATCAGCAGTTTCCACATTATCCAAGAATTGGTCGATAATCGATTGTCGGGTGACGGTAGAATTTGAGAGGTGTTCGTCAGTCAATCGAGATCACCGATGGTCGATGATGAATGGTTGAGTCAATCGGTTTGGAATTTTATTGAAAATCGATTGTTTGGGAAATGGGTCGACGGTCGAATCAGCAATTTGGGAAAAACGTTTTGTGCACCCAAAAGAGGTTGTCAAACATCGATGGTCGATAGAGTTAGATAAATGGTCGTTAGTCGATGGTTGATAAGGTCAGATCAATGATTTTTGTGTCTCTTTATTTGAGATCAACAGGTAATATTTAAAGGGTTGTTAACACAGTAAAAAAATCAATTTTATGTGATTTCTTGTAGTTTTTTAAGGTCATTAACTTGTGGGGCACTTTTGAGGCCCTAAATGATGTTTTTAGCTAGTAAAAACCCATGAGAACAGATTGGAAGAAGGTACACTTTATCTTTGTAGATCAAATAAAATAAAACGGAGAGATCTAACCAATGAGCTAAACGGTTCGCAAAACAGATCTCGTATGAGAAAGTTACAGCCAAAACAGTGAGGGTAAAAATTTTGGCACCAGTTTTACTTCTAGAAGGCATAACTCCTTGCTCGGAAGTCTATTTAGGGCACAACAACAGTCGATGGAAATATTATGACTCTGTTGGCAGCCAATTCACATTTTTCCACTATCCTTATAAGCTGCTTACACCAGTGTTTTGCAAACCAGATTTTTCGTCGCAATCCTTGAATAAAATGACACTATTATTTTTGCGCTATCTGCACACTTACCTTTGTTCTTGTTTTCACGACTGCAAGCGTGAAAACTTGGTTTTCGAAGTCACATTAAAATCATCACTGGATTCTTGTAATCATTCTTGTCGATATGCCCATTGCACTTATCGTTATATAGTTGACAAGACTCCAAGATCTGTATTCACTTGGCATTTTTATTTGTTAATATGACTTCGTTTTACAAAGATTGTGATGATATTCTTTTGATCGAGTTTGTGATGCATTGGTGATTGGATTTATATGTTCTTTGATCGATTCACTTGACACCTTGGTTTCATGAAAGCACATTTGTGTTGTGGTAAGACCCTTGGTATAAATCGTTTCATACAACACATAGCTCATATAACCAAACCCTTGGTGTGATTTCGGTTTATTGCATTGGTTTTAAAACTTCGGTAAAACTATGGCTCGCGCAAATTTTTGGTCCACTTACCATAGGTTTCGTTGGTTGATTGAATGGCATAGTTTTTAACACATATGCATTGTGATATGCATAGCTAAAAGCATCGGCGGTTCTACTATGGGTAATGAATGTTCTGCATGGGCAGAAATACCTCCACCACCTTCGCACGTTCTTTCATAAATGTTTTCCCCCTATCCCGGTTCACCTTTGCTAGTTTCGGGTTAGCCTGTGAGCGTTTTTCCCCTGCGTATGTTGTGTTCAAACCCTGGCTCGTTCACCTCGTTCACCTCGCTCACTGTGTGCTCCTGTCTATGGCACCGGTGGTGCGCATAGAGCCAAACGGTAGTCAAGCTCTGTTACTGTTCGATGATGCCCGTAAGGATTTAGAAGACAGTGGTTGGCTCGCATTTATACAGAGGTTCGAGGGCTTCAACATTTCGGTTTCCCAGCAATTCGCCCTCACCTTTGATGGGTGTAGGGCTAAAGTAGGTGACATTTAGCTTGAACTCAATGAAGAATTCATAATCTCTGCCACAGGCCAGCGATGGTTTAAAAACTCCAAAGTTGATGAGGTGTCGTGGCCATTACTATTCGTATCAAGGAAGGTTGTCTCCTGTGATAAAGGTATGCATATTTCCACTCTTAAACCCAGGTGGCATGATCTTTTAGTGATTGTGAAACAATTTGTGACCTGTGAAGGTCAGTATGGCTTGGTTTTTCTATATCACCTCCGGTTATTGATGAATTTCATGGGCTATCCTTTTAACATGTCGCATTACTTCTTATGTAGTCTCTACAAGATGTCTAAGAGGTTCAAACGCGAGAAGGCTGATAGCATCATGTTTCACCATGTCTTGATTAGACTCATAGTCGTCCACCATTTAAATCTTCATGGCAATAATTGGCAAGCCTTTATGTCTAGAAATGGCTTTGTTGGTCCAGAGTCTGTCCAAATCGATAAAGTTGTGGTTAGTGAGACTATGGTTGGGCCACCTGTGCCTTTCCATGTCCTTCTACCCCCTCCCAAACCCTCGGTCTTCCCTGACATCGACCTACCCGACATCATAACAGACAAGGCTGATACTGTCAAGAAGCCTGTGAGTAAAAAGGTCAAGGGTAATCCTACTGTCGATAGAAAGGGTAAGAAGAATGCTCGATTGATATCGAGACTTTCCCGGAATAAGCCTAAGACAAACGTTGACCAAAATCCCATAGTTCTGAGCGAGGACTCGGACTCTGATATCGAGCGTTTCCTGGCTGAAGAGTACCCCTATTCCCATGGCCTATGCTCCGAGAAACCCTATGACTATGTTTCTAATTTACCCCCGTGCCTAAAGAACAATCCTAACTACCCATAAATCAAGCTACATAATGAAACCCTCGGTTATTTAAACAAACCCCCGCCTGCAATTTCGAAGCTCGAGCAAAAATCATGCATCCAATGCAATGTGTGGCTAGAGCGTTATTACACTGACGTCCCCTTGCTGCAATCAAAGATTAAATCGTTAGAAGACCAAGTCGTAGTGCTATCAAAAGAAAGGGACAGGATTCAAGCTAATGACAAGAAGCAAAAAACCACTCATTCGATTGTTTTTAGGAATGTCGAAGCTGCAACAGCTTTTGTAAATTCCAAATTATCATGACCAAGTTGTTTTCTGATTGTCCAGGTATGAATTTCAATTTTAACTTCGTTTTATGAGTGGCTTGAATTAATATAATGAATTGGTTTTTGGGTTTCGATTAGTTCTGTTCATTATTCGAAATGATTCTTTCATAGTTTGATTATCAAAAACGGTTATGTTTTGGATCCTGTACAGTAGATTCTTTCTGCTAAAATCAAATGTAGTTATGATTTGGTTATGTGATTTTGTCGTGCCTAGGTCAGTAAAAGTGATTGATTGGTTTTGACTTGGTGTGGTTCGCTTTAGAAAAATTATGTTGGTTTGAATTAATGTGATCAATGGGGTTTGTTATCATTTAGATTTTGATTGCATCTGACCTGTGCAAAAGATCTATTTGCTAAAATCATGGAAACAGTGTTAATTCATAACAATTTTGTCGCCCCCAAACTATTTTGATTCGTTCCTGTTTGATTTGATTTGCAAGTGATTGTTGAGTTCCACGATTAGCATGATCATTTGTATATGTTTAATATAGTTCTATAAATTTGAAAAAAGATCCTGTTGATTTCGTTTGGATTCGAAAATGATTTTGTTGATGGCTAAAGCAACATAAACTGTTGGTGTTGATTTCAATTGGTTCATGAAAACGATTTCATTGTTGTCGAGTTATCCAATACGATTATGTTTACCTAGAATTATGATAACAAATTGAACAGAGTACATCTATCTCTGTAATCATTCGATTGATCATAATATTGTCTACCCTCGAATTAGTATAACAGTTTTTTATTTGAATGATTCGTTTGTTTTCAAATAGCAATTAGATATTTGTTTAGTAGTTTGAATTTAATTCTTTAAGATTTGAATTGGTTTTAAAAACGATTATGTGTTAAATTTAGACCAGCTACAGAATCGCAAGATTCTGTAGCTAGTCTTAGAATATAGATTTTTAACAATTTTATCAATAAGATATCCTCTAATCTTGTCTATTTTTGTCCTCTTTCAGGTGCATACGAATTTACAATGAGCTATTGGGCATGATGTGAGAGTTTTATGAGATACTTTGGATTTGGTTTTGTCTTAGGTTGTTAGCTTGAGTCAGAAACTTGGGATATTTTCCCAGATTTTTGTAAATTGTTTTGATAATTCCCACAGGGATGTTTTACCCTATGGGAGGTCTTTAAATACTTGTTGTTTTTTGTAAGAACCATCATCCTCATTGTGGGAGAACCAGACTATGGATTTATGATACAGACTGAGATGAAAGTTGATGTCTTGTAACAGCTTTCGCTTTCAATATATCAAACTTTTGTTTCAAGTTTTATTCATATCATTTTGCAGTCGATTATAGACTACTTTATCTATCGTAATCTATTGCAGGTTGATGTGATTTGATTAATGTGTAATCTATATCTGATCTCTCTCTTATTTAAAAAATACAGCAATTAATTTGTTTCAGTTAATGAATTACAGATTTCTCTTCTTCATTGATTGAATCATTTTGTACAAATCCTTACACGCTGATTTATCTAAATGTTATGATTTGTAAATCATAAGATTGCTGTAAATTTTTATGTCTTGTTTGTCCTGTTATTAATGTTTGAAAGAGTACAGTAGCTTTCCATTTACGAGAAGCTCGTGGAGAATCTGGTGCGGGTTTCCTCCCACCAAACAATTGAATCGACCATCATACACAGGACAAACCTGAAGCGTTACTTCAGGTCAGTTTGTTATATTTTGTTTAATAGTTAATTAGTTAGTATAATATAAGTAGTTTAGATAAATATATTAGTTTAGATACATAATTAGAATTATTGTTTTAATTGCTTAGCTTAGATAGTTTTTCAATTATTTCTTTTTCATAAAATTATAAAAATCAAAAAAAAAAAAACAATAGTTTCTCTGTCTTAGGATAGATTTCAACATGAGTTTTGCAGGTTTTCATTTAAATCTGTAATTTGTAAATATTGTACATTTGTGATTAATATTTAATTATGTTAGTAGTTAGATGTTTAATTTCGTAGAGTTATTATAGTATTAGATAGTAAATTGTATATATAATAGTTTAGATTGTTTATTAGTTTGTTTTAATTGTTATTTTTCATTTAGATTAGTTAATTTAGAGTAGTTTTCTTTTTGTTTTCTTAGGACTTAGATCGGCTAACGGAGCAGATAAACCCGTCAGGGTGGGTTATCCCAAACGGCTTGGGTTATTTAGACAACCTTGGACCGGATCCACTCTTCCAGTTGGCGAGCGTTCATTTTCGCTCGTCAACAAATGGCGCTAGAAAGAGGGCCTGAAATTAATTAATGGCCCGAGACGGTCGTAAGACTCCTCCACCACCTAATCGCTCACCTATAGTGACAAGAAGTCATTCGAACGATAACATTCCCCCTTAAACAACAACCACATCAAACGACGATCCACAGATCATAGTTGAGCCAGCAACCCCAAATCCTACAGGTAGTGACATACAAGAGATTGTCCGCCAATCTCTCATAAGAACCCATAGTGCCTTAGCCCGTTTGAGGCAACCAAATAGACCTTTGGACCAACCTTTAGATTTCTCTGATATCAGAGAACAACTCGGAGGCACTAACCTCACTGTGAACCCTACAGATCCAACCCTCACTCCTGCTGCAGGGGGATCTGGAATACCTCCTTCACCACCTCCATCATCCCCTTCTTCTGAAGAAGAAGACTCTTCTCACGAAGGCAGTTCCCCTTCGTAGCCTTCCACGCCAACTACACCAATGGCCAACCAGAACAACCCTGCTAGACCTTGGCTCGACCAGGATGTCGTAGTTGTACCTGGAGCTCAGCATCCCTTACCTAAACATCCGGAGAAGTGGCTTCCCAAGTTTGAACCTGACTCAAAGCAGATCATTGAAGATCACATTAAAAAGTTTATGTTAGCCATAAGACTCCGCAATGTCGAACATGAAGACGTAGTCTGTAGTTTGTTCCCTACACTTTCGAGGGCAATGCCTCTACATGGTACTTCGCCCAACAACCCCATACCATCGTGTCTTGGGAAAAGTTTGAGTCATGCTTTTTGGAAAAGTTCGGAGACGGTAAGCCTCCAGAAGTCCTATCCATGGACCTTTCTAACTTGAGAATGAACCCAAAAGAAAAATTTAAAGACTTTAATCAAAGATTCTTAACACTTAAGAACCGAATCCCTACAGATTCCATGCTTTCCGAGAATATCATAATAGCATACTATACTAAATCTTTGCATCAAAGTATAGCTATTTGGGTTAAACGATCTAAGAAAGCCACGTCGTTAGAAGCCTTCGAGGAGGCCAGCCAGATTGAAAAAGACATACTTAGTCTTAAAGACTCTACTAGCAACAAAACAGAGACTAGTTCTTCTTCCAAAAAGAAGAT
Organism: Picea engelmannii; assembly: GCA_009831015.1. Lineage (NCBI taxonomy): Eukaryota > Viridiplantae > Streptophyta > Pinopsida > Pinales > Pinaceae > Picea > Picea engelmannii. Next base: position 590,349 of record ML789888.1, on the reverse strand, counting down.
TAAAATCCTCCCTAGACCTACTCAAAGTAAAACACAACATGAAAGCTCTGATTTAGAAAAATTAGCTAAAGTCGTTCAAAAACTATCAAACCAAGTTACAGATTTGAAAAGGACGACCGAAGAAGCTTCTTCGAGAAAAGGGCCTTACAAACCCTCGCTCAGGAAGCATCTCCCAACCAACCGACCTAGTCTGAATACTGAAGGCCTTAATCTAGAAAGCCTGCAATGCGCCCTTCAAATGATTTTAGAAGCCCAGGATAACTTGATGCCTTCTGAGATTCCTGAGGAGGTAGTTGAACAAGAGACAGTTCAAGAAGAGGAGTCTTCTCCAAACATTTTTGGACACTTCTCGGATAGCATCTTTCAAGCTAACTTCGAGACAATTCATTCCTATAATATTAGGAGTAAGACAGCAAACAAACCTTCTTCCGAAAACACTACGACTTCGCCTCCAAAGCAATCTAAACCAGCTGAGACTAAACAGAGTCATGTGAACCCCAACTTAGACTATGAGGTAGTTGAAGATCTTAAAAATTTAAGGGCTAACATTTATGTTTATGAGTTACTAAAATTTCCATTTTTGTTACAAAAAATGTTGCAAAACATCGCAGAGAATGGTAAAAATGGTAATTCAAACAAGGTTGTTCAGAACAAAGTTCCTCAGAAGACTTCCACAAAGAATAATCTTGATCCTCAAGACAAAGGAAGCCTTCCTGTAAATCCTGTAAATAATGTAAATAATGTAGATAAAGTAGCTTTAGAAACTGCGAGTAAAAAGCCACAAACTACCACCCTTAGTACTCGCAGAAATGTACCTCCATTTTTGTTAACTTTCGAAATCTTTAATAGAAACGTGCACAATTGTATGGTAGACTCAGGAGCGTCATCCAATGTGGTGCCATGGTCTGTATGCCAGAAGATTAATGCTGAAGTTGAACCCTCCACCTTAAAAATCATACAACTTGATCGAACCAATGTTAAAGTTATAGGTGAACTAAAGAATGTGCTTATAAGATTATCGTCTAACCCGAAGGTTCATCAAGTTATTGATATTATTGTTGTGGATATTCCAGAAGTGTATGGTCTATTTTTAAGCAGGGACTGGTCGGAGCAGCTACACGGCTATTTCGCGACAGACTGGTCTCACCTATGGCTTCCAGAGAATGGAAAGCCCAACAAGATCAAGGTAAATCGTGAACGCTACCTTAAGTTCACGGTTACAGATTTGAACGATCCCAACAAACCATTTACACCCTCTGCTGATTCACCCAAAGTACAAGGGATGGATACCTTTTTTGGCAATTTCATGGCCAAGACTTCAGCTATCATCAATCCAGAACAGCAGTCTGAGATTGTAGCATATGTGCAGCCAGCAGCTTCCACACAACAGTCTCATGCACCCGAGGAAAATCAAATTTGGTCTCTTTATTTCAACGGGTCAAAGTCCAAAGAAGGAGCTGGTGCAGGATGCATTATTATCGATCCGTCATGTAACAAAACATTGATTGCATGTAGGATAGAATTTGAATGTACTAATAACACTACAGAATATGAGGCTTTACTACAAGGTCTCAGAAAAGCTTTAGATATGAACATTCAAAACTTGACCGTCTTTGGCGATTCCGAAATCGTGGTAAGACAGGTAAGAGATTCTATCCATTGTCTGCCTCCGCATCTTAAAAGCTACCAATCCGAGGTATGGAATTTAATGGATAAATTTTCTGCTTTCAATATAAATCCTATTCCTAGATTGAATAACTCTGAAGCTGATCTATTAGCTAACGTAGCTTCCAAACTCTTTCCTGCATAAGGCTTGTCCCCAGATGCATTCTCCGTCGAACTGTTGTTCCCGACAATATCACGAACTGGAGAGTCTTTGACGACGATCAACAGATTATTAACTTTCTGCATATGGAAGAAACTTTTCAAGGCACGGTGATAGACTAACGCATGCACGACGACAATTTGTGCGATTTCACAGTAACACCAGATCCGAGAACTCATGAATCTTCATCGGACATGGTAAATTCGATCCCTAAATCTGTAGTTAGATTAGAGAAATTTTATGATCTTCAAGATAAATTCAAAAAATTGGTCAACTATAAAACCAATAGTTCCTCGTTATCATATGAAAAAGTAAACTTAGGAACTAATGAAAATCCGCAGTGCATTAATTTAGGGTTGGGTTGTTCTCAACAAGAAAAAGCTGCATTTATTAAATTGTTTAAAGAATTTAAAGATGTCTTTGCATGGATGTATGATGACCTTAAAACTTTCGACCCTAACATCATACAACATGTCTTTCCTATGAAACCCCAAACCTTGCCCTTTCAATAGAAATTGAGAAAAATGCACCCTAAGCTTGAACCAACCGTCAAAAAAGAATTAAATAAACTCCTAAATGCTAAGATTATTTTCCCTGTTAGGCACACTCAATGGGTTTCTAACCTTGTCCCTGTCCGGAAGAAAAGTGGGGAAATCCGACTATGCGTCGATTTCTGAAACCTTAACAGAGTGTCTGATAAAGACAACTATCCTGTCCCACCCATGGAACAGATCCTTCAACAGGTATCTGGTTCTGAGAGGCTATCCTTACTAGATGGTTTCTCGGGGTACAACCAAGTCCTGATGTCTCCTCCAGACCAACTTAAAACTACCTTCCGCACCCCATGGGGCACCTACACTTATCGAAAAATGCCCTTTGGATTGATTAATGTTGATTCCACTTTCCAGAGAGCGATGGACATCGCTTTCCGAGGCTTAACCAATCATTCTGTCGTAGTTTACTTAGATGATGCTACTGTATTTTCTAAAAAAAAAAACGATCATCTAGCTCATTTACGAGCCGTTCTACAGCGATGTCGTAAATACGGCATTTCCTTGAATCCTAAAAAATCCATATTTGCAGTAGAACAAGGTAAACTCTTAGGATTTATTGTGTCGAGCAAAGGGATGATTATCGACCCCGAAAGGACTCAAGTCATCGCGAAACTTCCCCCTCCTACATCCAAAAAATCTATGCAGTCTTTCTTAGGCCAGATTAACTTCGTGAGGAGATTCGTCCCCAGTTTCTCTGAAATGGTCAGGCGTTTATAGAATTTAATTAAGAAAGACACCCAATATCACTGGGGACCCCTAGAAAATCAAGATTTTAATGCAATAAAGAAGGCCATAATAGACGTTCCTTCTCTCATGAGCCCCAACTTTTATCAAGACTTTACACTCTACACTTTTGCTTCTGATCGTTCCTATGTCGCCATCCTAACTCAAAAGAACGCCGAAAACAATGAAGTACCCATTGCCTTTATGAGCTATGCTTTCAAAGGTGCTAAACTTAATTACCCAATGGTAGATCAGCAAGCCTACGCTATTTTTAAAGCAGTCAAGCATTTCTGGTCTTATCTTTTGAAATCTAGAACAAAACTTATCGTCCCTTACCTAGTCGTCAGGAACCTGTTAGTGCAGAAGGAACGAGGAGAAAAGAGGGCTAACTGGGTTACCTCCTTGCAGGAGTACAACATAGAAATTACCCCAGCTCAAATAGTGAGAGGCCAAGGGTTATGCAAGTTAGTGGTTGACTCGGCCGCAGGACAACGAGAAGAAAACGATATGTCAAACCTAGGACAGCACGATCAAAATGCAATCTGCTATGCACAAAACTCTGTTAGTCCTTGGTACGATGATATAAGATTATGTCTTGAACATGGGTCAGCCCCCCGTCACCTGGATCCCACTGACAGAGGAGTGATGAGATTAAATTCTGCCTCCTTTCATTTGGTTAATGGTATCCTGTTTCGTCAAAGTTTTGATGGTGTACTGATGCGCTGTCTCGAGAAAGACGAAGCAGAAAAAGTCTTACTAGAATTGCATGCAGAAGAAGCTGGCGGTCATTTTGGTGGTGACACCACTGCTCATAAAGTTTTGAGAGACGGTTATTACTGGCCCACGCTTTTTAGAGACGCCCATGCCTTGTGTCGTAAGTGTACCATTTGTCAAAAAGAATCAGGGCGGTTACAGAAACCAGCCTTTCCCTTGCAGCCCATTTCAGTAGATTCTCCTTTTTAGCAGTGGGGCCTTGATATCATAGGTCCAATCAACCCTCCATCCTCACAACAGCATAAGTTTATCATAACAGCCACATATTACTTTACCTGATGGTCTGAGGCCACCGCGTTAAGAACTGTCAACACCAGTCAGGTAATTGCCTTTCTAAATTCGAATATTATTACTCGTTTTGGTATTCCTGATTGTTTAGTATTCAACAACGCTTCTTATTTTTCGTCCCTTGATATGAGCGAGTTCGCTTTGGAAAAAGGAATTAAATTGAAGTATTTTGATAGCTATTACCCCCAGGGCAACGGATTGGCAGAATCAACAAATAAGAATCTAATTAAAATCATTAAGAGAACGGTGGCTAAAAATCACAAAAACTGGCACAATGCACTCTTAAATGCGCTTTGGGCTGATAGGGTAACACCAAAAACTGTTGTAGGTAACTCTCCCTTCTTTCTTGTTTATGGAAGAGAAGCAATTTTGCCACCACACATTCTTCTTCCCTCACTTCAGTTGTCGCATAAAATTCAAGAAGAAGATTGTCCCCCTTTGGAAAACCGAATTAACGCTTTGATGAAGCTAGAAGAGGTAAGAGCCCAAGCTAAATTTAAGTTAGATCAGCATCAACTAGTAGTCAAAATTTGGTTCGATTCTAACTCCGCCTCTGATAGGAACTTCGAAGTAGGTGACCTCGTTTTAAAATGGGACAAACCGCATGAAGGAAAGGGAGAGCACACAAAATTTCAAAACTTATGGCTTGGACCATTTTTAGTTGCTGAGAAGTTGGGTCCCAACTCTTTCCGATTGCAGAATCTCGCAGGACAGCCTGACACCTATCCGGTGAATGGCCAAGCCCTGAAAAGATACTGTGTTTGATGACAACCCTTGTATATTATGTACATATTTTTCTTTTGTTTGATTTTCTTTTGTTGTTTTGGTTTAGATTTCTCCTTTGAGTTTATCAGTTTGTGTTTTTGGAAATACACATACCTGTATACTGAACTATTCGGACAAAGAAAACAGAGAATTCTTTCACTAAAATGACTGCTAAAAATTGTATAAACATCAATTGCATACTTTTGAAATTTACATCTATGTTGGCAAAAGGTTTGTTGTTTGAAAGAAGTTAACTGATTTCAATCTCTAACATAAGCTTGTTGCGATCATCCATTATCTTTTTACGCTGTCCCTATTCCTTAAGGGAATGACTCAGAAAATGTCTCCCTGCCTTAGAAAGTTGGTTTTGTAAATAAACCATTTCTAGATCTTAATAAAGGACTGTTCTAAAAAAATCTGCTGAGGTCTAAAAAAACAAATATGTTAAAATATCATAATTTTCAGCGTCACCCTGCTCAACTATATATCTTTGAAAAACAAAATAAATCATTAATAGAGTTGTGGGAAGTGCTTGTAAACCCGTCGGGATGTTGAACAGGTCTGCTGGCAGCGGGTAAATGCATGCATGATGCCAAGACAACTTTGTCGGGGTACTGAATAGGCCCGCTGGCAGCGAAGCAATGTTGGGTATATGAAAATTGGAAAAAATGAGATAAGTTGACCTTAAAATGTCCTTTATACTGATCCGGAACTTCTTGGCAGGATACGGATATCAAAGTGGGTTAAATGGCAACCCTGTCGAGGCTATGGACGCATGCTGGAAGTAGTGGCTTTGTCAACAGTATTGGAGATTGTATCTTTAATATCGTGGCTCGCTTGTCTTAAGACTGTTATCAGCTTTCATCCTTTAAACACTGCTGGAATATTTGGTTAATGATGATGTTTACACGATTTTCTGGTTGTTATTTTTGAGTTAGAATTCTTATCATTATCCCAATCTGAATTTGTTCTTTTTGGCAGAAATAACTGCTTCTACCAGTGTGTCGCCATTGTTGGTAGCCAATTCACATTTTTCCACTGTCCTTATAAGCTGCCTACACCAGTGTTTTGCAAACCAGATTTTTTGTCGCAATCCTTGAATAAAATGACACTATTATTTTTGCGCTATCTGCACACTTACCTTTGTTCTTGTTTTCACGACTGCAAGCGTGAAAACTTGGTTTTTGAAGTCACATTAAAATCGTCACTGGATTCTTGTAATCATTCTTGTCGATATGCCCATTGCACTTATCGTTATACAGTTGACAAGACTCCAAGATCTTTATTCACTTGGCATTTTTATTTGTTAATATGACTTCGTTTTACAAAGATTGTGATGATATTCTTTTGATCGAGTTTGTGATGCATTGGTGATTGGATTTATATGTTCTTTGATTGATTCACTTGGCGCCCTGGTTTCATTAAAGCACATTTGTGTTGTGGTAAGACCCTTGGTATAAATCGTTTCATACAACACATAGCTCATATAACCAAACCCTTGGTGTGATTTCGGTTTATTGCGTTGGTTTTAAAACTTCGGTAAAACTATGGCTCGCGCAAATTTTTGGTCCACTTACCATAGGTTTTGTTGGTTGATTGAATGGCATAGTTTTTAACACATATGCATTGTGATATGCATAGATAAAAGCATCAGCGGTTGTACTGCGGGTAATGATTGTTCTGCATGAGCCGAAATACCTCTGCCACCTTCGCACGTTCTGTCATAAATGTTTTCCCCCTATCCCGGTTCACCTTTGCTAGTTTCGGGTTAGCCTGTGAGCGTTCTGCCCCTACGTATGTTGTGTTCAAACCCTGGCTCGTTCACCTCGCTCACCGTGTGCTCCTGTCTATGGCACCGGTGGTGCGCATAGAGCCAAATGGTAGTCAAGCTCTGTTACTGTTCGATGATGCCCGTAAGGATTTAGAAGACAATGGTTGGCTCGCGTTTATACAGAGGTTCGAGGGCTTCAACCTTTCGGTTGCCCAGCAATTCGCCCTCACCTTTGATGGGTGTAGGGCTAAAGTAGGTGACATTTAGCTTGAACTCAATGAAGAATTTGTAAGCTCTGCCACAGGACTAGCAGCCACAGGCCAGCGATGGTTTAAAAAATCCAAAGTTGATGAGGTGTCGTGGCCATTACTATTCGTATCAAGGAAGGTTGTTTCCTGTGATAAAGGTATGCCTATTTCCACCCTTAAACCCAGGTGGCATGATATTTTAGTGATTGTGAAACAATTTGTGACCTGTGAAGGTCGATATGGCTTGGTTTTTCTGTATCACCTTCGGTTATTGATGAATTTCATGGGCTATCCTTTGAACATGTCGCATTACTTCTTGCGTAGTCTCTACAAGATGTCTAAGAGGTTCAAATGAGAGAAGGTTGATAGCAGCCTGTTTCACCATGGCTTGAATAGACTCATCGTCGTCCACCATTTAAATCTTCATGGCAATAATTGGCAAGCCTTTCTGTCTAGAAATGGATTTGCTAGTCCAGAGTCTGTCCAAATCAATAAATCCATGGTTAGTGAGACTATGGTTGGGCCACCTGTGCCTTTCCATGTCCTTCTACCCCCTCCCAAACCCTCGGTCTTCCCTGACATCGACCTACCCGACATCATAACAGACAAGGCTGAGACTGTCAAGAAGCCTATGAGTAAAAAGGTCAAGGTTAATCCTATTGTCGATACCAAGGGTAAGAAGAATGCTCAATTGATATCGAGACTTGCTTGGAATAAGCCTAAGCCAATCGTTGACCAAAAGCCCATAGTTCTGAGCGAGGACTCGGACTCTGATATCGAGCGTTTCCTGGTTGAAGAGTATCCCTATTCCCATGGCCTATGCTCCGAGCAACCCTATGACTATGTTTCTAATTTACCCCCATGCCTAAAGAACAATCCTAACTACCTAGGAATCAAGCTACATAATGAAACCCTCGATGATTTAAATAAACCCCCGCCTGCAATTTCGAAGCCCGAGCAAAAATCATGCATCCAATGCAATGTGTGGCTAGAGCATTATTACACTGACGTCCCCTTGTTGCAATCAAAGATCAAATCGTTAGAAGACCAAGTCGCAGTGCTATCAAAAGAAAGGGACAGGCTTCAATCTAATGACAAGAAGCAAAAAACCACTGGTTCGATTGTTTTCAGGAATGTCGAAGCTGCAACAGCTTTCGTCAATTCCAAATTATCATGACCAAGTTGTTTTCTTATTGTCCAGGTATGAATTTCAATTTTAATTTCATTTTATGAGTGGCTTGAATTAATATAATGAATTGGTTTTTGGGTTTCGATTAGTTCTGTTCATTATTCGAAATGATTCTTTCATAGTTTGATTATCAAAAACGGTTATGTTGTGGATCCTGTACAGTAGATTCTTTCTGCTAAAATCAAATGTAGTTATGATTTGGTTATGTGATTTTTTCATGCCTAGCTTAGTAAAAGCGATTGATTGGTTTTGACTTGGTGTGGTTCGCCTTAGAAAAATTCTGTTGGTTTGAATTAATGTGATCAATGGGGTTTGTTTTCGTTTAGATTTTGATTGCATCTGACCTGTGCAAAAGATCTATTTGCTAAAATCATGGAAACAGTGTTAATTCATAACGATTTCGTCACCCCCAAACCGTTTCGATTCGTTCCTGTTTGATTTGATTTGCAAGTGATTGTTGCATTCCATGATTAGCATGATCGTTTGTATATGTTTAATATAGTTCTATCAATTTGAAAAAAGATCCTGTTGATTTCGTTTGGATTCGAAAATGATTTTGTTGATGGCTAAAGCAACATAAACTGTTGGTGTTGATTTCAATTGGTTCATGAAAATGATTTCATTGTTGTCGAGTTATCCAATACGATTATGTTTACCCAGAATTGTGATAACAAATTGAACAGAGTACATCTATCTATGTAATCATCCGATTGATCAAAATATTGTCTGCCCTCGAATTAGTATAACAGTTTTTTATTTGAATGATTCGTTTGTTTTCAAATAGCAATTAGATATTTGTTTAGTAGTTTGAATTTAATTCTTTAGGATTTGAATTGGTTTTTAAAACGATTATGTGTTAAATTTAGACTAGCTACAAAATCGCAAGATTCTGTAGCTAGTCTTAGAAATTAGATTTTTAACAATTTTATCAATAAGATATCCTCTAATCTTGTCTATTTTTGTCCTCTTTCAGGTGCATACGAATTTACAATGAGCTATTGGGCATGATGTGAGAGTTTTAGGAGATACTTTGGATTTGGTTTTGTCTTAGGTTGTTATCTTGAGTCAGAAACTTGGGATATTTTCCCAGATTTGTGTAAACTGTTTTGATAATTCCCACAGGGATGGTTTACCCTGTGGGAGGTCTTTAAATACTTGTTATTTTTTGTAAGAACCATCATCCTCACTGTGGGAGAACCAAACTATGGATTTATGATACAGACTGAGATGAAAGAGTATGTCTTGTAACATCTTTCACTTTCAATATATCAAACTTTTGTTTCAAGTTTTATTCATATCATTTTGCAGTCAATTATAGACTACTTTAGCTATCGTAATCTATTGCAGGTTGATGTGATTTGATTAATGTGTAATCGATATCTGATCTCTCTTATTTAAAAAATACAACAATTAATTTGTTTTAGTTAATGAATTACAGATTTCTCTTCTTCGTTGATTGAATCATTTTGTACAAATCCTTACACGCTGATTTATCTAAATGTTATGATTTGTAAATCATAAGATTGCTGTAAATTTTTATGTCTTGTTTGTCCTGTTATTAATATTTGAAAGAGTACAACATCTTTCCGTATACGAGAAGCTCGTGGAGAATCTGGTGCGGGTTTCCTCCCACCAAACAGCTGAATCGACCACCATACACAGGACAAACCTGAAGCGTTACTTCAGGTCAGTTTGTTATATTTTGTTTAATAGTTAATTAGTTAGTATAATATAAGTAGTTTAGATACATAATTAGAATTATTGTTTTAATTGCTTAGCTTAGATAGTTTTTCAGTTATTTCTTTTTCATAAAATTATAAAAATAAAAATAAAAACAATAGTTTCGTTGTCTTAGGACAGATTTCAACATGAGTTTTGCAAGTTTTCATTTAAATCTGTAATTTGTAAATATTGTACATTTGTGATTAAGATTTAATTATGTTAGTAGTTAGATGTTTAATTTCGTAGAGTTATTATAGTATTAGATAGTAAATTGTATATATAATAGTTTAGATTGTTTATTAGTTTGTTTTAATTGTTATTTTTCATTTAGATTAGTTAATTTAGAGTAGTTTTCTTTTTGTTTTCTTAGGACTTAGATCGGCTAACGGAGCCGCTAAACCCGTTTGGGTGGGTTATCCCAAACGGCTTGGGTTATTTAGACAACCCTGGATTGGATCCACTCTTCCTGTTGGCGAGCGTTCATTTTCGCCCGTCAACAGACTCATAGATAAGTCGGTGGTGAAGTCAGATTATGGTTATGGGTACATGAAAATGTGTAGGAAGAGAAATAAGACACATGAAGCATGAAATGATAAATTGAGTAAAACAACCTACACTTATCTAGACCATAACTTTTAGCTTGAAGCTCGAATTTGAGAAAATGAATAGTCGTTGGAAAGGTATTGAGGAGTAAAAGAAATATATCCACCCAGAATTTTGAATTGGGAAATGAAATTTATTAGAAATTAATAAATAGATTTTTGTAGCAGTAAATGAGCGGAAATTTGCAGCATATGGATGTTGTAACTTTTTTCTCAAAACTCGGATTGAGGCATGAGTATAGCCATTGTAAAGTTATTTCAGAGAGGAATACATATAAGGAATAAGAATTTTGATTTGATGCATTATTTCCTCCATAAATTTATGAATAAATGACATGTATTCTAATGGATGGAATGTTTTATGCTATGCATGTTTCTAATAGTAATTATTACATGCACATTTCTTGCAGAGTTAAAGGTACAAGAAAGAAACTTTGGTTCTTATATGAGGACTAGAGTTATGGATGATACCCAGGGATCTTACAGCCATGAAGAAGAGATCAAAGGTATGCATGTTAGGATGGGGAATGCTGAGACAAAGTCAAATGGGAGAAGAGACAAGCATGAACCTGTAACTATGAGAATCATGCATAGGGAAGTGCATATCTATAGGGATGATAATGAAAGAATCATGAAGGCTCAGGGAGAGATACTTCAAAGTTTGAATATGTTGCACAAGAAATTCAACAAATACTATGGCACCGAGAAAGAAGCTAGTGCTAGACAAGTGTCAGCATCTAGATCCCAAAGAAAAAGGGTTGAACATGGAAATGATAGGCAATCAAGAAGCATGACCATGCGCCATCATTCTCCAAGGAAATATACCAGGACAAATCGTGCAAGTTATGGGCCAAGGAATATCCCAAGTGTGTCTCTTGTTCAGAGGCAAAGGAGGATGCCTGAGGGAGATATATTTCAAGGTGAGCCTAGGAAGATCAACCCACCAACTTTTAATGGTGAGCATAGGAAAGGAGAAGAGGCCAAGACTTGGCTATTGGAAATGAAGAAATATTTCCAACTGCATGATTACCCCTCCCATGTAGAAGATAGAATTGCCACCTACCACTTGCAAGGAAAGGCCACCATGTGGTGGGACCAGCGTAAGAAAGCCAAGAGCCTTGATGAGAAGAGGATCTCATGGAGGCAGTTCAAAAGATATTTCCATGAGAAATATGTGTTCGAGCATTACTATGAAAGAAAGATGAAAGAGTTCTTTGAAATCAAGTTGGAAAGTATGACAATGGATGAATATGACAAGAGGTTATTTGAGTTACTGAAGTACGTTGACTTCATAAATGATGAAAAAGTTAAAATCCAAAGGTTTCTATGTGGATTGCCCTCCTTCTACAGTGACAAGATAGAATATGATAACCCCAAGAATTTGGAGGAGGCCATAAGGAGAGCAGGGCATATTTATGAGCAAAGCAAAGGAAGGCCAGTGTTCCAAATGTATTGGAATGAAAATATGAAAGGGAAAAAGGATCAAAGATAGAAAGGTTTTAAGCCACCCTTTTTCAAAAATAATTCCCAAACAAATCAGCAAGGTCAAGCAGCCCAAAATGAGCACAAGACTACAAATTCATTTGTGAAATGGCCAAGGCAACAACCTGTTCAATGTTGGGGATGTGACGGAAATCATTTATATAGGGGTTGCCCTCACAAAAGAGAAAGAATGAGGATTTTCCACAACATTCATGAGGATGAAACAGTGGAAGACATGGGAGGAAGAATGCCAAGGATTTATGTAGCCTTGGACAACAAGAAAGTTGAATACAAATCCCCCATGATTGAAGTGGAAGGTAAGATTGATAACCATCCCATAGAAATTTTGATTGATTCTAGAGCTAGCCATAGTTACATAAATGCTAACATTGTTGAAAGTTTTCACTTGCAAAGAAGTAAGAATAAGAAATATTGGTTAGTTCAGTTAGCCATGGGGGCTAAGAGAAAGATAAATGAATTGGTTAAAGATTGTCTAATAGACATGAATGGACTAAGCACGAAGGTAAATGTAAATATCACACCATTGGGTTCATATGATTTTCTAATTGGCATGGATTGGTTGGAAAAACATCATATTGTCCTAGAATGTTATAACAAGACAATCACATGTCTTGATGAGGAAGGGAGGAAAGGAAATATTCAAGGAATTCCAAGAGTTGTAGCTATTAGAGAGATTTCAGCTATGCAGATGAAAAAGATTTTCAGGAAGGGTTGTCATATTTTTGCAGCCCACATGGAAGAGGCAGCCAAAGATAAAGTGGCAAACATTGAAGACCATCTGGTATTAAAGGATTTTGAAGATGTTTTTAGAGAAATTATGGGATTTCCACCAAGCAGAGAAATTGATTTCTCTATTGATTTGGTGTCAGGAGTTGTCCCAATGTCCAAGACACCTTACAGAATGGGTACGCCGGAATTGAAAGAGTTGCATGTGCACCTTGAAGAGTTGTTAAAGAAGGGGTATATATTCCCAAGTGTGTCACCTTGGGGATCCCTAGTTCTTTTTGTGAAGAAGAAAGATGGAACCTTAAGGTTGTGTATTGATTTCAAACAGTTGAATAAGGTCACAATAAAGAACAGGTATCATTTTCAAAGAATTGATGATTTATTTGATTAGTTGAAGGGTGCAAGGATTTTTTCCAAGATTGACTTGAGATCAGGCTATCATCAAGTAACAACAAAATAAGAAGACATCAGCAAGACATAATTCATGACAAGATATGGGAATTACGAATTCATGGTAGTGCTATTTGGACTATCAAATGCCCCAGCATTTTTTATGTGTTTGATGAATGGAGTGTCCAGGGACTACCTGGAAAAAAAATTAATTGTGTTCCGAGATGATATACTCGTATATTCTATGTCGAAAGAGGAACATGAGAAACATTTAAGAATGGTGTTGCAAGTTCTAAGAGAGCATAAATTGTATGCTAAGCTAAGTAAGTGCATATTTTATCAAAAGAAGATTCGCTACTTGGGGCATATAATTTCAACAAATGGGAGGCATTACCTTATGGGTAAGAAATTTGAGCTAAGGATGGACTGTTGTCGTCTAAAACATTTGTTTGGAAAACCAACACTAAATGGTATCAAAACTAGATGGATGGAATTTCTAAGTGAATATGAATTTGAAATTAAGCATATAAAAGGAAAAGAAAATCAAGTGGTTGATCCACTCATCAGGAGAGCTCATGAAGTGCATATTGCATCCATCAGCATGTACATGATAGATCTAAAAGATCAAACTATTGTAGCAGTAAATTCAGATCAACATTATTTAAAAATAAAGGAGATATTACAGCAAGGTAATTTTCAGCGAAAAATTCATTCTTATGAGTTGAAAGAATATGGAGTTCTCATGTACAAAGGAAAGGTGTATGTGTTGAATTCTAGTGAGCTGAAAAATGCAGTGTTGAAGGAAATGCATAATGTGTCATATGTCGGGCACCCATGATATTAGAAAACAATTGTAGTTGGAAGAAGCCAATACTTTTGGCCGGGAATGAAAAAGGAAGTGGCTAATTACATAGCCATATGTCTAGAATGCCAAAAACTGAAGACAGTGCATAGACATCTGGCAAGTTTTCTACAACCATTGCCCATTCTAGAGTGGAAGTGGGAATTTTCACAGTTGATTTTATTACTAAGCTACCCAGAATAGTGAAGTAGCATGATATTGCATAAATATATATGAAAGAAGTTTCTAGGCTACATGAGTGCCTAAGGCAATAGGATCCAAAGTTTAATTCAAATTTTTGGAAGGGTTTGCTAAAAGGCTTTGGAAGAAATTTGAATCTCAATACAGTGTATCATCTAGAGTCAAATGGGAAAACAGAAAGGACTAACAACATAATTGAGGACATGCTTAGAATGTATGTGATGGATCAGCCATCAAAGTTGGAAGATTGTATTCATTTAGTTGAATTTACCTACAACAATGGGTATCGAGCCTCATTGAAAATGAGTCTGTTTGAAGCATTGTATGGAAGAAATTGTAACACTCCAGTGAGTTGGGATAATCCAGCAGATAGAGAAATTGTTGGGCCACAATTGTTAAAAAAAATGGAAGAGAAAATGGTAAAGATAGAACAAAATTTAAAGGTTGCCCGGGATAGGCATAAAAGTTGTGCAAACAAGAACAAAAATTTTAGGGATTTTAAAGTGGGTTGAATGTTTTTTTAAAAGTGAATGCAAAGAGAAGTTCACTAATATTAAGAAGTTGCCCAAAGTTGGCAGTGAGATATTGTAGACCCTTTGAAATATTAGAAAAGATAGGGCTAGTGGCATACATACTAGCATTTCATGCATCCATGAGAGTGCATAATGTATTTTATGTATCATTATCAAATAAATATGTGCCTGACCCTAACCACATAGTTGATTGGAATGTGATCCAGGTGGAGCACGAATGGGATTTTCGGGTGGAACCAGTATGCATCCTGGATCAGAAGGTCAAAGTGATCAGGAAAAAATCCATAGGGATAGTAAAGGTTCAATGGACCTGCTATGGTCTTGAATATGCTACATGGGAGAGTGAAGAAAACATGGGGGCAGAATACCCTCAAATTTTTTACAATTTTGAATAAAATAGAATGCAAGACTCCATTTTGAGCAGCTAGAGTTTTGGAACCACATCTTAAAGTCCTAGCCAACTGCATTGGGTACCTTGATAAAATAATGGCTCATTCCTTGGGTTATCCTTGATAAGTGGATGGTACATCCCTAGGGTTATCCCTGATAAACTAATGGTGCATTCCTTGGTTCGGGGAGTTGTGAGGAACATAAGATTTTAGTTGGGATTGTTGTTGAAGTTGTAAAATTGCAGAATTTTATTTTCTAAGTGTTTTGATGTAAAATTGCATATATGTATATCGGCATAGAGTGCAACGAGGATGGTGCAAAATTGTAGGGGAGGGGGAATTTAACATCCCCACTATAATCCCCAATTTAATTAATGTTTATGTAGATATAATGTGTGGCTACGACCAAAGCGATGTAATATGCAAATTGTATTTCTATGTTTTAACAATAAAATGTAATGCTAGTTGTTAAGGAGACATGGATAAGAGATGGGGGATGAATTAAGCGACAATAGAGGGGAGAGTCTAGAATAATGGCCAAGAGGGGTCCAAGGGGGAATTACCCATGAATATTAATTCAGCCCATTTTCCTAAATCTGTATATGAACCTTCCCATTTATGATTGAGTGTTCCCAAAGCCAATCATTGAATACAGGTAAGAGTGTGGGTGTGAGTAGTCACATCCCATAGTTATTGGGAACATGGGGGTTGAGTACAATCATCTTGGGGAAGAGTGTGAGTCAAGCAAGGCAAGCCAAATAGAGGAAATGTGTGGTTTGGGGATAACAGTTTTTTACACATTGAGTTTTTATGCACGAGGAGCAAGGAGAGAGCAGGAAAGAGAGCTTGGAGTTGGTGCAACCATGGATGGTGAATTATAGAGAAATATAGAGCATATTGGAGCATATTTGGAGATGGAAAATGAAGATCCAAGTTGTCAGTCTTGAAGAGTGAACTCCTGAGCGAGTTGTACTAGAACAACAAGTGTTTGATGTTGTTTGCTAGTAGTTTTTCCTAGAAGCAGGTTCCCTTGAGTTCCCAGCTGAGAGATTCCTAGCTACATGTGCCAGAGAGACCCTAATAAATGAATGGGATGTCTGAGGGATTGAGATCAGTGAAGGGGTACATTCCTTGGGTTGGGCAAGTCAAGAGGAAGAGAGCTAGTGGAAAATCAGGATAGGTGTAGGAAGATATCAGTGGGTTGTGAGTTTTATGAGTTGTGAGTGGACTATGAGAGACCACCGTCTTTTGTGGATTACTAGCATCAAATCGAGGGTGACTGGTTGTTGATATTTGGAACAGTCAGTCTATGGTTGGGTGGAATTTTCATCCCAAGCAGCTGGTTGCACAACAAATTTAAAAGATAAGTGTTTTATCTTGTTGCTAAGTTATTTACATGTGTTATTGTTGTGCATGAACTCTATGTAAATGAGAATGATTTATATGTTGTTATAATGAGTTGTTTAGTTGCATTTCATGTTGATTATTAGCATGTTGTATATGCTTCTATTTTATGGTTGTAGACAGTAGCTAAATCTATTTTAATTCATAGTTGAAAGCTACAAGAAATTAGTTAACTATAAATGAATTAATTTAGTTAGCAGAAATTTCATTTTTATGAGTATTATACACCATAATGTCCCTTGGATGGGTTGGCGGATGTAACATTTTGAATCTATTGAATCCAAATTTTTTGAAGACTTCAATATTCTGCTGGATGTTTTGGTTGGGCACTTGATGAAGCTATAACAACATACACATCATATTGGATAAATATCTTGGAGGATAGAAACATTGTCATAATGCTTTGCAAAAGGTGTTCCAAGTAGTAATGCACTTGCAACGGATTTGGAAGAAGACTAATCATTGAGTTTAATGTAACTAACTAATGCATGAAATAAATACTACACAATGTAACTAATTAATTTAACTAACAATTTAACTAACTAATGACGCAAGAGAAGTAAATGATTTGTACCTTGTCGTAAATGCATTGTGGGTCGTAAAGGTGACTACCCTTCAAACCTGCATTTGTCAAAGACAATAATAGGTTAAATGACTGAATAATAACTAAACATCTATGAGCTTGCATTTGAAAAAGAGAATTAAATGTTATATGACTGAATAATAATTAAACATGTATGACGCTCTAGAAATACTAAAGGGGTATACCTCATAAATGAGCTCCTCTTGGAATACCTCATAAATGAGCAGGATGTGGTCGTTGATGCATTACAGGGACATCCACTACAATAACAAAAAAAATTAAAAGGACATGGTTAGTTATTATTCATAGTTGTGTTTCATTAGTACGAATATCATTACTATGTTTTTTACCTGGAGTAGTCAACACCATTTGTTGGATTGTCGTCGGTTCCTCTCCTCTCCGAGCACCCTCATTTACATGCTCTTCCATTGAAACAAGAAAAGTTATAAGTACATCATCTGAAGGAAATATTTATAATCATCGTATTATAATTTTATTTTAAAGACATGCATATTGTGATGCATTTGCAAACCACTAGTATCATGGGGTTGTTGTCCACCATCGTCAAATGAACTAGTGTTGCTTTCCTACCTAAAACAAAGAGACACATAATTAATTGATGGGTTAAATCAATCATCAATATATTTGACAATTAATCAACAACTACAATCTTGTCATTTTATTTACCAACTCATTCGAAGGGTTAGATTGTGTTTGTCCCTTCCTTTGTCAATTTTCCACCACAACTTGAAATCCCAACTTGAAGTCGAGCATCAAGTTCTCTTCAGTGGCGGCAATGTTGAATGTATCCCCCTACATCGCATGGCATAAGATATGGTTTTTTTCTTACTGGATGCAATTACATAAAATTTGCATGATGGTATGTATAATATGTATAAAGTATTTAGTACTTACAATTCAAAATTTTAATCTCAAGTAATCCCCTTGGCCAAGTTTGTGTTATCCATGTTTTTCTAGTCCTTCCTAGGTTGTTTTTGACGTGTTTGGGAGCCTGTGAAAAGTTTCAAGTATGTTATAAGATATCACAATTTTTTCTGTAGAGCTAAACAAAATTCAGCATATTCAATTCAAAATATCATATTACCTTTCAAGGCCAGGTGGTGTCTTCCCTTCGTTTCTCAATGCACTCTCCTTTGTGTCCTCTTGTATATTCTTCCATTCCATCTCGGGAATGGCCAGAGGACGATCATACTTAGGGTTATTTTTCAATTGAACCCTATATTGATCTCAAACATATTTCAAATATGTACCAACCCTCAAGGTGATTTTGGAATTGTTGAATAAATCACCAAACAGGATGACCATATGGTCTATAAGATTATTTTTCAAATATTTATTCTAGGCATTCCACCGTGTGTGAATGGTGGGCCTCCAAATCTCTAACTCATTATCGTGAAAGGTCCTATAAAAATTATTGTTTCTTGAAAAATGATATGATAATTAGATTAAAATAATATGAAAGATGTAGGTTTCAATCAAATGGTAGGAAGTATTTAACATATTCAAAAATAGCTGGGATTTATTGTATCTTCAAGGGAACCAAGTTTTTTTCCACCAAATAGTTGATGGAGAGTTTTCCTGAGATTTGAACATGTGTTTCTTCAGCCTAGCAATGCTCTGGCTACATAGAACCAATATCCTCCTAAGATTCACCATGTAGACCATCACGTGCACGGTCTAGCGTGTGCGGTGGGGGCGTCTCATGGGCCCCAAGAGTTTCAGTCTTCTAAGCCACAGATGGAGAGGAAAATATCATTGCCTGTATGTAGCTCATGCTAGGACATTGTGGGTTTTGTGCATCACTGCCACCAACAGCGTCCCCATGACAAGGTTGTCCCATCAAATCCAAAAATGCCTATATAAATAAAATGTTATAGTATTGATCATATAACAGTATCAGACAAAATTTCACAAATCAATATATGTCAAAAATACTCTTTTTTTTTAATTGCGTTTACCCCAAATTGTTCTATAACCTGCCTTAAAATTTCCATCCTTTCTTTTCCCTCCTCTGCAAGTGACTTAGACCTAGCCAATTCAATGAATTCCCTATTTTCATTTCTCAAGGCCTTTCGAATTGTTTCCATCGGGTTGATGAATCATATATTTCATTCCACACATCATCGTGCTCCGACGGTGTGCCCGTCTACATCAATAAATAAACATGTTAATTCAAATATTGTAAGCAAGAATTGAAATGAAAATCAATGTTATACCTACTACAAGCTAGTCAATGCCTTCCCATGATCACCCTACCACATTATAAGATGCATGACAATTTAGAATGTTAGAAAATAATCTAATAAGCATGAGCTATTAAAATGTATGTTAAATATATAAAAAGAAAAACATTAATTACAGGTTTGGTATACTAGTAGAACATATTTACCCCCATAATAGCAGTGCTTCCATCGATTTGAATCGTTATCGACCAAAAACTCTTCCCTTGTAGCTATTGTTTTCACTACACATATGAATATTTGATTTCCTTCACATCCCTCAATTACACAATTGGGTTTCTTTCTTTTTTTCATGGGTCTTGTACTATTAATAAGCCCTTAAATATTCCCCAATGTCTTTAGCCTTCCATCAATATACACTGTTTCTCCTTTATTGTGATCGTTGTCTTTTAGTTATATATAATTTGTAGTGATTGCATATCTCTACATACTTGGCATATATTGAACCAGCCTCAACCAATATCCATAGTTGTAGCATGGTCTGACATACTCCATCAACTCAACAAGTCCTCCATCTTTCACCTTTATGCCATCCATGGAGAATAGACCCAAACCATGTATGGACAATGGAGAAATGTGATAAATCTTCTCATTGACAAGAAATTTAGTGTCCAACTGAGGAATTTCATTGGGTACCCATCGCCTCACTAGATTTTTTTACCTCAAAGGAACCTTGACATCACTTATGCTCTCATCATCATAAGAACATGAAGCTCCTTCAGTAAGAAATAATTACATGCATCTACAGAATTTTATGCTGACCTTTTCACCTCTAGTTTATCTCACCCTATTAGATGTGTCGGATGTAACACTTTTCCCCCTCCCCCCATAATTTCCCTCGCTCGAGGATGATAGGTATGACAGGTACTTGTTCGGTTTTACCTAAAATCCATCGAATGAGAAAAAGTAGTTAGCAAGAGGGGAGAATTAATGGACAATGAATAATTTGACACTGTCTTTTTAATGCCAAAGCCAAACGATGTCATAATTTGACCTAATACATAATTCACATTTCTACTATTGTTTTAAAATGGCCCAGTTTTGGATTATAAAGGACCTTTGACTCATATATGGAGGCATAAATGTAATTCAAGCAATTTATTTTCTGGTATTTGTCTAGCATTCTTTCTAGAGAGTTTGAAAGTCAAGGAAACAACCCAAACAATAATGTGAGAATTTGTCCTCCCAAACAATGATACCATTTCCTAAAATGTATCAACTATGGATAAATATTGTATATTCTACCATGGCAATCTTTGACAAAATATACTTGAGATAAACAAATAAGGCTTTTATCAAAATCATGTAGTAAGTGTTGAACAACATAATTAACCTCTAGTTTGTAATCAACCCAATCTCACCCCACCTTGGGACTAAAATCAAATAAATATTGGTTAATTCCCACCCAAAAGATTGTTTCCTAAGGGATGTTTTCTATCCTAGAGTAATCTAGGCCTTAAACAAATCTGTGTGGATTTGTAAAAATCACATGGGAAACCATCAAACCTAGGCACTTTATCATCATACATCTCATGCAAAGTTGTAATCAAGTCATCTGAAAATAATCCATGATCACATGCATGTTTTTGTTCCTCTATAATATTAACTGGAACAACATTGAGGCAATGTTGCATGGCCACCTCTCTTTCTTTTGGAAGTCCTAAGATTGAAAACTCACCAAATAATGAGCTAGAAATTCCCATTTGATCATTTACCTAGCCATTCAAATTCTTGAGAACAACTATTTTCTAACTACTTCTTTAATTTCCAAGTCCTTAATGAAGGCCTCCTATCTCTCAAATTGAGCCAATGCAGATGAGCTTGAAACTAAGCATTTATGGCCTGCTAGATTTCATCCAAACTCAATATATTGTAAATCTCAGTGCATGTATTTGATTTTCTTCATCAAAAGGGGTGAATTGAAGGGCCTTAGAAACATCTTCAAGTTCCTGCTGAATGATTCAAATCTAGTTACACCAAATGTTGCAAGTTGTCACCCATGTATAAAGAGCAGAGTTTTCTAGGCACATCGTCCCACTAGGTAATACACCCATCCATCCTCAATTTGGGATCTAGGTAAAAGGTTCCAGAAGGTTTTGATACAAGCAAGGAAACTAAGGAAAATTCAAATGAGAAACATTCATGATATAACACATTTTATGCATACACATTTATTTTTCCCTCCAATAAATGAAAAATTAAATGGGCCTATGATTAGACAAACTAGTGATTCCATCAATCCATACAAGACAACCACCATACAAATCCAACGAGGAAGTGTTCTATTTTTATAACATTTATTGGAATTAATCTTTTCTATGTCAAATTCTTAAAATTAAAAATCACTATGTTGTAACATATAAAATGTAATATAAAATACATTTGGATTTGACTGCAAGAGAGGATTATGATGCCAAGGGTGGGGAAAATGGATGAGATTAATGTGTTTACTTGAATTTTTGCTTGTCAACACAAGAACTTCCCCATTGAAATATTGTAAGAGGTTTTGTGCATGTAGAAAATGAGATATTACAACAAGAAGCCAAATCAAGGGAGGATAAAAATTAAAGGATTGTGGGAAAAGCTTATGTTGCATGTATAATATTCTTGCATTGTTGTACAAAGATATGGAGAAAATACTTTTTAGATGCTTTGCGTTGAGAAATTAGAGAAGTGATGTTTCTGGTGGTTCTTCATTCTATCAATATGAAATCCTAGATACCATGGTCAACAAAATATATCCAAGTTTGTTGGAAACCATAGCAAAAGGTGATGACCGAATTGAAACTATAAACATTTCATGGAATGTTGTGGGGTCGACATCTTGGGTTCCAAATATGACATGCATCAAGAAGGATAAAGGAGAAATAGTATTAGAAATAGTAGTTGAATAATTGAAAAGGAAAACGTGATGGGAATAGCATGAAAGATTATGTAGGAAGTCCCCATGTAGGGTCCAAGTGATAGATGTATTGTCATCTTTACCAACAACCAGGTTGAACCCTTAGGGATGTGTCTTCTTTGAAGTCTCATTGTCATTCATGTAGATGATATATGCACCACAACCACTCTTCTTCCCTTTCTTTCCACTTTCGAAATCCGTGAGTAAGTTTC
This sequence comes from Picea engelmannii, assembly GCA_009831015.1. NCBI lineage: Eukaryota > Viridiplantae > Streptophyta > Pinopsida > Pinales > Pinaceae > Picea > Picea engelmannii. Next base: position 567,943 of record ML789888.1, on the reverse strand, counting down.
AATTCTTCTTCGATTTTTTCTTGTATATATAAGACCAACCTGTAGAAATATTTCTACACCAAGTTCACATTTCATGGATTTCCAAGGCATATTTTATTAATTCATTGTTATTGTACTTTACTACCTAGTATTATTCTCCTTGATGCTTTAGGTTTTTATTTTATTTCCTGTAGCATTCCCTCTCATGAGTCTTTTTTAGAACACTTTACTCATTTTCTTGAGTTGTAGATACCTTGGCAGTGGCCATGGAAACAAGATATAATTAAAATGATATCCAAAATGGCGACCTCCATGGTTTCTATCATTATTTGATATGAGACCATCCTTCTCTTTGTGTGTGTCTACTTGACAATTTACTTATTTTTATTCTTGAAGGAAAACAACTATAGTCGAGCTATCTCATCTCCTACTAGTTGATCCCTTTCCATGAAGTTCTAAAAACAAGGATCAATGGGAGCATGCAACCATCTTTAATTTCCAAGGCCCATAGATAATTATGTCATTGTATTCTTGGATATTGTTATTTTCTTTGTATGTGGCTCAATTCCACCATCACCCCCTCCTTGAGTATCTTCCTTAAGGTTTCTAGGGTCCTTTATATTTTCTTTAGATGTTTATCCTTATGTACCAATTGTCTCAATTTTCCGTGCTACTATAGTTATATATTTTTTAAGCCTAGAAGTTTATTCTCCTTTAGTCTTGTCTACAAATTTTACCTATTCTACCTTTTTATGGATTGTAAAACTTTTTTTTTGTTTGTTAGAAATGCTTGTCACTTACGGGGCCAACATTTCAACAGTTGGATAAGAAACCACAACCTGGGGGCATATAAGCCGTCAAAATCACATGGGGATCACACCCGGCCTAGGCTGCACCAACCCTTAAGATGGTTGGGATTTTGGGTGTCTCCTCCTGACTAAACACACTGTGAGGGTATTGAACTCGGGTTGCCTAGAAAACAAAACCCACACCTTAACCGGTTGAGCTAGCAGGAATTGACTGGATTGTAAAACTTATTCATAAGAAAATGATCATCTTTTGGATACTATCTGAAGAAGGACATTGAATGGTGACATACCTTTGATGGTTGTACAAAACATTCATTGTATCTTGCATTATACATATTCTAGTATTGAATTTGTAGTCCCTTATTTTTGTGCTTCCATATTTTAAAAGATGAACTTTGTTGACCCAAAAAATATTGTAATGATATGGTAGAATGGGCATAATTTCTTTGGGAAACACCAAAGGTTTGTTGAAACCAAAAAGAGTATTTTGATAAGAATTATCTCTAATCACCAAATTGTCTAGGACATAGTTTGGTAGAGTGTGAGGATCCTTTGTATCACCATAAAAATTGATATATGTCACTATAAAAATTGATGTTTGTATCACCACTCGCTCTATGCCACAACTCAATTTTCAATTGGCAATGGATATCCTACTAAAGAAAGGGATGTAAATTATCCCTTCATAGACATGTTCAAGAGGTGGCTTAGCTTATTCATAGTAAACCAAACACATTTAACAAGAAGATGGAAATGATATTTTTTTATGATTATGAGGATACAGGTCACTATGCATGATAATAGGATGTAAGAATCAATCGCTAATAAGGAAGTATGTAAGAATCAATCGCTAAAGGCATGTAATATCATTGATTCATTTAATAAGGTTATATGGGTTAATAAACCCTATGCATATGTCCAACATGCAGCACAAAACTCACTCTACATATCAATCCAACATGCAACACAATATCAGTGGTATTGAGTGAGGTTCATAAGAATCAAGCTTAAGTATCCTTTGAAAAAATTCATAATAACCTACAACAATAATATAATCTAAGGTTAGTAGCTCTATCATGGTCTACTCATCTTGAAATCCTTGATTCCAAATTTGAATTTATTTTCTTAAACACATCCTACCATAGTTTGTTGAGTACACCATCTTGGAAATTATTTGTCCTCCCTTGGCATAGAGGGGGCATGTGAGCTTTTAATTGAATAATTTCTAGATTATGGCCACATTCAACCATATCCTTGCACCATTGAAAAATTTCCTCTTCCTCTCCAGCTAACACCATAGGTGGTTGCATTATCTTAATATCCATATAAACATATAAAAAATATATTACTTTTCTTGGCTCTATGAATAGGAGCCCTGGATGTGCCAAGATTATCGAGGTTTGATAGAGTACTTGCATTCCCAATAATCCTTTTTTTTGCAATTGTTTTTAACAAGAAATAACACTAGTTGGTGGACTTTAGGGTGGGAAGGGGAAAATCATATTGGACTAAGGGAGATATGGAAAAGGAATTGGAATAATGTGTTGGAGCACTAAATAAAGTGTCATTCAAACTCAAGATTGACAAAATCGTCTAGTGTGGATTGTTAACAAAACGGGAAGTGACTACAAACTTAAGTTGGGTTATCAAGCAACAAGGGTAAATCATGAAAATGAAACATGGAATTGTCACTTCATCAAGTTATAATTACATCTAAAAACTTAAACCTTCATATTGTGGGTCCTAGACAACAAAATTTTAACATGAGACAATCTACAAAACAGATCATGGCAAAGTCCTAGGTATTGTTTCCTATGAAAAAGGAGCACAAAGAGTGTAAACCATATCTCCTTTCATTGTCATTTCACAAGAGAAATCTGGGTAGCAATAAAAAAACATCACAAGGGGGAAAGATAAGTGGTAGGGGGTAACTGTGGAAGCAAAACTTGACAATTGGTTAGAAGACAATGAGGTGAGAAAGGAACATCATTCACTCATAGGATTGGTCATATGGGTGGTTTGGTTGACATGGAATGAAGCCTATTCCAAACCAAAGAGTTCAATTCTACATGGACTTACTACATATCTAAGTTATGATAAAGTTAAGAAGAAGGTAAAGAAAAGAAGGATAGAGGACCCTCAAATCATAACTACTAGCACTTATGGTTTTTTCGATGGGGTAGCAAACAAACTTCCAAACTTGTGTAGTGTTGGTGGCCTTTTGTGTGTACCAAACATCCATAAGATTTGTTTTGAGTGTGGACTAAGGGTCGGTACTAACAATCTTGCAAAATTCAAAGAAAAAAATATATGTATGTCCATTGTTAGGGAGGAATAGAGATCAACATTTATGGTAACCCAAAACTGGTTGTAGAATGGTTGATGGGCTCGAGAGCACATAGAAGTATTAATTTTCATGTTAGCGTACTGCAAGTAGAGGATCTAAAATCTACATTCACAAACAATCCAATTCAAACACATTTATAGGGAGTTTGACTAAGACATGGATAGGTTATCTAAGCATGCAAGCAACAAAGAACCAGTTTCCCTTTTGATGAGAGTGTTCGAGAGGGAAAAGGTAAGACTCTACACTCAAAAATGATGGATTTGTAAGCATTTATTGATGTTTGAGCATCATTTCTTATGTTGTACATACTAATGATCGCCTATGTTTTCTTGTTTTTATGAGTTGAGACAATTCCCATTTGGGGAAAGTCTCTTTTTTGGATAATATCATTGAGGCCTATAATCATGAAAGTGTACTCCTTTCATTTTAAATAATGGAAAGGTTTACAAGTTCTTTTATCTTAGAAAATAAATATTACTATGCTTCACAATATTTTGGGCTTTTTTATTGGAACATGCATAGGATAACCATTATGTTCACTATGTATAATTGTGTTCTTTGTATCTTTCATCCTCCAAGACTTGTTAATCAGAAATTTTTAAGTTGTTGGCCCACTACATATTCAACAAATTATGAAAACGTGTCATTTGTTTTTTCATCCTCTAAATCTATTGCTTGAAGCATTATGCATCTTTTATTTTTATTGAGTGGTCTACTTGTTTCATGGTTTCCCTTTTCCTAATTCTAAAACTTAATTTTGAAATGCAGCAAAAACTAGAGAAACTAATGTTTTCAATTCACTCTACACCCAAAGAGAAAAATTTGATACTCTATGCATTTGGAAATATATTTTTTTCATGCATTTGGTTGTTGGTTCACAACAAGATTACAATCTTGTTTCTAATTTGTCTATTCACGTGCTTGCAATTTGAGGATTGCACATTAAGTTCAAATGGTTAAAATGGTGTTGATCCATACATTTTTTTATTGTGATTGTTACATGTTCAAATCTGTATTAATCAAATGTTCACCTTTTTCTCCTTGCATTCAATGCTTTACTTGTTATGGAAAGTTTTTCCACACAATGAAGACTAGCCCAACATTTACCCATATTACACTATGCAAGAACTACCATCTTATATAGGTTGATGCCATTTTGCTACACTAAATGACCCAATGGTCCATGTTATCACACAATCTATAGTTTGGGGAAATCCCAACCCAATCCATGGATAAGGGACAACTACATGAGTACCTA
>ML789888.1:523014-557819 GCA_009831015.1 Picea engelmannii | reverse complement strand
TGGCCTAAAGCCGACATAAATAAAATAACATTACTAATCTAAATCACAACTAATGGCCTAAAGCCGACATAAATAAAATAACATTACTAATCTAATATGCCCCAATTAAGTGGTAATGAGCCAATATTAGGGCTTAACATGAATAAATTCTTGAGGAAGGGTATTTTGAAAGGGTAAATGGTTTCCAAGGATTGTGTACCTTCAAAACAAAGTTATCCATGCCTGGAACAAGACAAATGATGAGAAAACAAGCCTTTAGCCAATGGGGATTCAAAGAGAAACCTTTTTGTCCCAAATTGCAAAAATATATATGTGTATAAATCGACAATAAAAAATTATCAATGGATTCAAATTAAACCACCAAAATCAAGTATAAGATGATGGAAACTAAGCTAGGAGTGACTAGTTAAACTTCCAATGAATAAAGCAAGATTTTGAAGGTTTTTAGGGATGTTTATTAGGTGTTATCAACAAGTTATTGTTGTTAGGATGTTTACACATTTAGGATTTAGTTAATATATACTTGGTCTAATGTGTCGTTAGGTAAAAGTGTGTTTCTTTAGTATGCATTTGTAGTTAAGAAATCTGTCAGTCACGATATGTTCCCGACATAGAGTGATCTGGAGGTTCATATTCTCCTTGATATTAATGGCTACATTGATCCTTGAATTAACACCCGATTGGTCCATGATCTCTATTTAAATAACATGGAGGTTCATTTGCCAATGATCAATTGTGAGAAACTCTCTTGTAAAATCTCTTTGTAATCTTTTTATTTACGTTGGTTGGGGTCGTGGATGTTTCCCCGTAGGGGTTTTACCACTTCAAAAAATCAGTGTGTTTATATTTGATATTTTTTTTTTAGTGGTTATTGAAGGTGTATTTCCTCTTTCAGAATACTTGTTTTGTCAAACGTGGTATCAAGGCATGTTCGAAGACCCGCTCCCATTGAAAATCGCAATCGTGAAGCCAAGTTTTCTTATCTATGGTTTTTGTCATTTCCATACATTTTCGGGTTGAGAAGACTATTTCATTGTGTCCTGAGTACTCGTTTCAGTTAGTAACACTATTCATTTCACTCAAAAAGGTTTATGTTTTCCCAAGATACGACCATTCCAGTCAAATCTAGAGGTATAAAGCCTGAATATGCCCTTTTTAAATTTTTGCAGAGTATTATTTCAGTTTTATTTCAGTTTTATATTGTTTGTTTCCGGGTTTCTACTCTTTTAGATCTGTGTATTCTCTTTTCTCCACACTCTGTGCGATCTCGGCAAATCAAAAATGGATAGGAAAAGGTGCATTTTTCGGGTAAGCTAATCAAGATCTAACCCTTGTTGTTATCAAGAAGTGGAAATTTTTTCTTGTGTGAATTTTTTTATGAACACGCTCTCTAAGATCATCATCAACAACAACAAAAACAACCTCAATCCTCATTCTAAACAATACAATATGTTTTTCTATCTCACTTGGTTAAAAGTTGTCTTATTAAGTAAGAGGTCTTGAGTTCAAGTCTCTTTTGTATTACTTTTTTTTTTAAAGTTCATGCATCCATTGTAAAGTGTATTTCACTTCAAGTATACTTGGTTAAAATTTGTCTTATTAAGTAAGAGATCCTGATTTCAAGTCTCTTTTTATTACTTTTTTTGAAAAAGTTAATGCATCCATTGTAAAGTGTATTTCACTTCAAGTATAAAAGTGAATCATTATAAGTAGTTGTAATATTTTATTTTAAAGTTATTTATTTTGCATGCAACTTTATTTTATAAAGTAACTTCATTGTAAAAGTGATCCCCTCTTCTTTTATAAAAATGGGTCACTTCATAAAGAAACTTATTTGTAAAAGTGAGGGCATAACTTTCACATCCGAAGTCCGTTTTTAATGCCATTTTTTTTAAAACCGCCTAATTTTTCAAGATATTTCCATCCAGATCATTAGTTTCAGTTTTAAATCCATATTAGCTACATATATAATATGGATTCTTCCAGTGATCTTTTTCTTACCAGCACCAACTACTTCCAATGGAATTCCCATATAGAGGATTTATTAAGAAGTAAAGGCATGTACCGAATTACCTTGGGAAAGGAAAAAGAACCCATTGATGATGAAAAGAAAGTGAAATGTGCTAGTAGGAATGATAAATCACGTAGACTGATTGGTATGTCCATCTCTTTTCATTTAAGGTTCCACCTTCAAGAATATAATGGCCCCGATGAATCTTGGGAAAAGCTTGAATCTGTGTTTGGTAAACACAATATTATTCAAGCACAACAGTTAGAAAATCATATATTGACTTCAAGTCCAAATGATTTTTCTTGCATTGAAGATTATCTATCTAAGTTTAAAACACTCATATTTTTATGTGAAGAGTCTAACATAAAGCTAGAGGAAGAGCATTGCATCTATATTATTCTTTCTAAGCTAGGTAGTGCATATTTTTTGTTTGTATCTACCTTTTATGTCATGAGAGGGGATCTACGGAAATATTATCAAAATCCCACTCTTGAGTCCTTTTGTGATGCTTTGATTAGAGAGAAATATAAGCTTGTACAACTTGGAGTGACCAGCACTGCAGGTACCTCCAACAAATCCTCAGTAGCCCAGCAAAAAGATAAACCAAAGAATCCCAAGGACCAATATCCTCACCATTGTTATCGCACAAGTTTTAGGTTGGGAAAATCCCGAATCAACCACCAAAATGACGACAACTTAGAAAGAACCTACCCATTGTCACCTTAGGCAGGTGTTCCCATCACTTTAGAGATGATAGAATCACCTCAAGGGGGGAATCACGGTGACCCTAGGGGGGAAAGAGGTGGAAAATGTGATGTATGAATGAATGACCCTATAGCTCAGGTTGCTATATGGAAAAGGGAGCTTAGTGATGAGTCTCGAGGGTTGTTTGAGGTTTCCAAAGTCTTAAGTGACCTAGAAAGAGATAGTACATGCCTAAGACACAAGGAAAACCAAGTATTTGCAGTATATGTTAGGTGGACAAGAAAGTTAATCTTATTGTCCCTAATTACAGAAGTAAAACAAAATATATATCAGCAAGAACAATAGTTAGTTACTACATAATTAAAAATCAAAAGTGTCAAACAATTATTGGACAATGAAGCATTAAACCAATAGATAACTTTCCAATATTCAAGCACAAACTTTGACGGTAAAAGAGGGTTGCTGGATAGTGTTTTTCAAATAATTATTGTAGCGGCCTTATGGTTGTAGCAAACAATTTCTACATAAGCAAGATTCAACAACCAAAAATCACAAGTAAACCACCCAAAAGATGCACAATGATTAGTAGATTAATATGGAAGCTTCTTAGCATTTTTTTACGGATGAATAGTGAGTAAGAGAAAGAAGTTAAATGAGTTTGTTGCAACCCTAATGGTTGTAGCATAAATTTTATAATGGAAATAAGATATCCTTGACCAATCAAAATTCCCTTGTGGCCTTAGCAAGCTTAGAGCACATAGAATAGATTCCAATTTAGACAATCTCAAAATCTTGTGTTTTCACGTATACCAATGCAATGATTTTATTTATCCAATGCAAAGAATATTAGTGCCTTTAACTATTGGGTTGTGGAGTCTCAAAATTAAAGAGCTAGGTGAGCTACTTTCTCGGGGGTGTAATCCTTTTTTACTCACCAAGGTAAGCTAAGCTAGCTAGGAAAAACCCTAGGAGGGTGTAAAGCCTTTTACTCCTCCTAGTATTTCCTTAGGCAACAAAGTATTTCAAGACAATTACAATGGACTTAGTGGGGTTGTATGCACTTATACTCCCCAAAATATTAAGCAAGTTATCCTTGAAACCAAGAAAAGAAGCAATAGCAAAAAAGATTCCTTACCTAGTCCAAGCATTAATAAGATAAGCCTCCTTTTAACCAAGCAAATCCACCAAAAAGCTAGAAATAGTCCTCCACTAGAGATAGCGCATCCTCCATCCATCCAATAGACAAAGTAAAACCATTACAAGTGAGTAGCAACCAAGATACAATGACAAATTCCCAAATAGGGTGAAAATCTCAGCCAAGCATCTTCTCACAATGGGAGAGTTTTGTTATGAAATGAGATTCACATGATCTATATTTATACAAAAACCTTAAAACATAGTTTGTCCACTTAGCAAGGGTAAAACATAAGATAAGGGGTCAACATCCCTTATCTTGCCCCTTGCATCAAATAATAATATTTAATTTTCACTTTAAAACAATAGAAACCCTAAAAATAAGATGGTGTCACCCCTTTAGGGGGTGTTTTGACCACTTGAGCAAGTTGTTGGAGAGGAAAATGGAAGTTGTCGGGGCTCCTTGAGCTTCCTCATCATATGCTAGGGTCAATCCATGTCTCCTTCGGTCAAAATATGCCAAGTTTCAATGTGTAATAACTCCATCACGATCAAACCCCCTCAAGTATGACATCAACCCTCAAAAGATGACGTTTTGCCTCTCCTAGGCAAATCGTTAGGGTACTAGGGGATGGATAAGGTCCTCCATGATGCCATGTAAGCCTCCAAAGTCATATCTCTATGATCTAGTGTGTGGGCCTATAGCATCCAACCTGTGGGATCTTTGCCTCATGGAATCCCAAGCTAGGCTTGTTCTCCCAAAACTGACCACCAAGCAAGGTCCTGGAAAACAAAAGGGTACGCCCTCCAATTATCTCAATTAAAAGATATCACGACAAGTGTAAACCACATCTAATAAGCAAGCACCTAAACATGTGCATCAAAACTACCTCATCAAATTAAACAAATGCTCAAAAACCCTATACAATTGACCAAGTTTAAGTATGGGAGGGGTGTCATAAAGGTCCTATTGGGTAGACCAAATCCCTCAAGTAGGGTATGATCCAAAGGATGGCCTTTCAAGGTTATGTAGTGTATGATGAGGTGGAAGGGGTTTATACTTCATAGGTCAATGATTTTCATGACATCCAAGGGCTAATATTATCTCATTTATGGGTGCCTTTGTAGAGGGTGTGTGGCACCTTCGTTTGTGATGCACTTTTTCCAAGCCCATCTTCTTTCCATTATTTATTTCTTTCATGTTTTAAGGAACAATTTTACAGCCACTGTCGTGGCTTGTTGTCCAGATAACGACAATTTCATTCACAAATACCTCGCAGAAATGAGAAGTTTGGCTCGTGATGAGACCCCCTTTCTCTATGTAACTGAGAGCCACTGCCCTGGTTTGGTGACTAGATGATGGTAATGTCATACCACTAAATACCTATGATCATGATAGGTTGGTTTGTGATGAGACCTCTCATCCTCCAACTAACCCCTTAAGCATTCACTATCATTTATTTCTTGTGGGTCCCCCATTTCTTATAGAGAAGCATTCCATTGCTTTCTCAGGGATCCCTAGGCAAAGCATATGGAAGGTCTATATTTAGGATTTTACCTTTTTAACCAACAACAATCCCTCTGGGCCTTCATCCCCTTATTCCCATGAAATTAGGTACATTCCCTTCTTGGGTCACTAAAGTCAAAGGGCCTAGATGATCTGGGATCTTTTCATTGAAGTGACTTATAAAGAATTGTATTAAATGAGCATAAATTAAAATGCACCATAAAGAAGGAAAAGCTCAATAATGAAGAGACATAAGAATCAAATCCAAAATAAAAAAAACTTGATAACGGAATTCGTCCTTGGTGGACTACGTCTCTGGGTCATACTCTCAAATGGGTAGGCCTTTTTATTAACTCAGCAAAAGAATTTGACAAAATATATAAGTATACCTCATTCTGGAATTAATCTAAAAAAGCTTTGCTCAGATCAGAAAACAGAGAGCACCATGAATTCGTGGCGTCGAGTTACCCAAAAATGACTATCTCCAAGCCTCAATCCAACTCTGGCACTCCCAGGCCCTTGAGAAATCTTGTCTCAGTTTTTGTGCCTGCTCCCTGCAATTAATTCTCTATGTTGTGTCTCAAAATCCATGCTCGGTCGTACTATCCAGCGCCCTCCTTTTCCCGTCCATGGGAAAACTTAGATTTTAAGTAAAAAATGGGGCAGACTAACCAATGGAGTCTGTTGTCCCAACAGTGGTGGATGTTATTGTTAAGGCGTTGGATAGGGGGAGGTCTCTGGGTCGAGCCCACGGGCCTCCCCTTTTGGGTTATTATTATAACAATGTATGTATATATATATATATATATATATATATATATATATATTAGAACTTCTTCAATTTTGGAGCATTGTTTGGATCCATAGGAGCTTCTAGTTTGGTCTCCAGATTTGGTGGGCCTGTTTTTTTTTTTTTTTTGAAAATCTGATTTTAGGCCCTCATTGGGCATTTGTCCACTGGCACGTGGCAGCCAACCATTTTCCCATGCCAACCACTTTCACATTCACCTGCCACGTCACCTGCCACATTAGCCTATCATGCCATCCTACCACGTCTTGTACAGTCTGCCATGTGGCAGTTTTTCATTGGTCCACAGATTGACCCAAAAATTATGAAAACGAGTGACATGTGGCAACCTCTAGTGCTGCCACATCACCATGATGATGACAGCATGACATGTTTCTCCCTCTGCATGTGCCACATACATTGTACAGATGATGACACCATCCATACTGATGTTGACGTCAGCAGTATAGATGCTGACTCATCCCTACTGACTGGGCTAGGTTGACCAAAACTTTGACCACGAATATATTTTGATTCGTAACTCTATTTGACGAGTTGTTTACATCATTGGAAATCTTGCAACGCGCTCTTTGCGATGATGCTAATTTCACTGAGTTTTGAGGACTTTGAACTTTTTCCCTTTCTTTGTCTGCTAAGGCCATTATGAGCTTCCTGAGTTGCTTCTATGAATTCTGAGTTGTCCTTAGTCTTCTCTGGATACTTTTTGGACCACCAAAATCTTTCACCAATCAACAGATAAGTGAGGCAAGAGTTCCCTCACCTTGTCCTCCTCAATCCACTTTTCCTTGCTTGGATGTGTGACATTTAAGCCTACTCGAAGACAATCCACATCACCCCTGCGTGAAGTCCTCGTTCTTCTGTGCAAGATGATATATTCCTTTAACTCATCCCAATACTCAGGAGAAAACTCATCAACTGAAGCTATTGAAACTTCCTCACCATGATCCATGATCATGGGAGGCTCATAAAGTTTCAAGTTCTCTACATTTACAACTAAGTAGATCTGCATATAAGGTGGAAGATCTAGATGAAAATCATTGGTACCACTTTTCTCCAAAATAGTGAAGGATCCATAACGGATGGTCTTGAGTTTCTGACCTTCATCCTTCAATCTTTCCTTGCTGATGTGAAGCCATACCTGGTCTCCAACCTAGAACTAATGATTAACCCTATGTTTTTCATGTCGAGATTTATAATGTGCTTGACCTTCTCCAATTTTTCCCTTACTGCTTGGTGTACATGTTGGATCCTCTGGATGAAATTGCGGGCTCTGTCTTCATTTCTTTCTTCATTTGAATCGACATCTATCCCATACATCAAGTCCAAAGGAACCTTAGGGAAATACCCAAAACATGTCTCAAAAGGAGAACACTGAGTGAAGAAATGTAAGGCTCGGTTGTAAGCATGTTGTACATAGGGTATCTGTTCATCCCATAACTTAGGATGCATGTTGCAGTAGCCTCGAAGAAAAATTACCATTGTTCGGTTAACAACCTATGTGTGTCCATCGGTCTGTGGATGGAAAGCAGTGCTCCTCTTCAACTTGGTGTCCATCATTCTCCACAAACTTGTCCAAAAATACCCAAGGAATCGAGTATCTCGATCCGAGATAATGGATGTGGGTAACCCAAAGTGAACCCAAACATACTGAAAGAAGAGATTAGTAGTACATGGCATTAAGATACACATCTTGTTGAACCTATCCACTACAACATACAAATAGTCATGACACATTTTCAGCATTGGTAAACTCCCTACAAAATCCATGGAGATACTTTCCCATGGATGGTATGGAATAGGCAGTGGTGAGTATAGCCCCAGTTTTCTATTAGTGGGCTTACAAGTAGAACACATCACACACCCCTTTACATATTTAGTTACAATTGATTTCATTTGAGGCCAGTAACAAAACCTCTACAGATGAGCCATAGTTTTTCCTACCCCAAAATTCCCAGACACAAGAGAAGTGTGAGCTTCTCGTATTGCATGGACTCGTTCACTTGTAGGAATACATAGCTTTCCAAGATGGTAAAGTAGTTTTCCTTGCAGACAATAGTTCTCTACCTGTGCACCATGGGTGAGCTTCCCATATACTTATTTAAAATATCCATCAATGGCATATTGTTCCACATAGCTATCATGAGATAAAGAAGCATTCTTCAAAATAATAGAAGCAGCAATAGGAGGTCTAGAAAGCATATCAGCTACCTTATTACTCGTACCCTTTTTGTACTTGATTACCAAATGAAATTGTTGTAGGAAACTCATCCATCTATAATGTCGAGATTGTTGCAGCTTGATTTGTGCTTGGAGATACTGTAAGGGTTGATGATCTGTATATATGATCTTTTCCTTCCCTAACAAGTAGTGCCTCCATTTATTTACACTTTGAACTAATGCAAACAACTCTTTATCATATGTAGGATAGTTAACAATAGTTTGGTTAAAAGTTTCAGAGTGGTAATAGATAGGCTTATGATATTGCATCAACACTGCACCCATGGCGTATTTGTTGGCATATGTCTCGATATCGAAGGGTTGTTGAAGATTCAGCAGTGCTAATACTAGTGCAGTACTGATATTTTCCTTCAAAGTGTCGAAAGATTTTTGTTGCTTTCCTCCCCACTGAAAAGTGTTCTTCACACTGGTTAAGGCATGCAAAGGAGATGATATAAAGGAGAAGTTTGAAATGAATCTCCTCCAATACTGGACTGCACCTAATAAGCTTTGTATCTCAGTTACACTTTTGGGCTCGGGCCAATTTACAGTTACATCAATATTGGAAGGATCAATTTTCAATTGTCCTCCCCCTAGAGTATGACCTAAGTACACAAGTGCAGTCTTACCAAATTCACTTTGGGAAAATTTCACATACAACTTTTCCCTTTGCAAAGTATCCAATATTTGATTTACATGCCTTACATGTTCATCCCAAGTCCCACTAAATATAAGAATGTCGTCTAAATATACAATCATAAAATCATCTAGAAATGGACTGAATACATCATTCATCACACGCATGAAAGTTGTCGAAGCATTACAAATCCCAAATGGCATAACTAACCACTCAAACAATCCATGTTTGGTTTTAAAGGAAGTCTTCCATGCATCTTGTTCTGCAACCGATATCTGATGGTATCCACTACGCAAATCCAACTTAGTGAAATAAACAACATTCTTTAACTGATCAAGTAAATCATCTATACGAGGAAGAGGGTATCAATTTTTCACCATGATTTTATTTAAGGCTCGGTAATCGACACACATTCTCCATGTGCCATCCTTCATTGGCACCATCGTGATCGGAGAACCACAAGGAGATGAGATGGGCCTAATGACCCCTTGATCCAATAATCCTTGTACATGCTTCTTGATCTTTGTCATCTCTACAACTGACATCCTGTACAAGCCCACATTAGGAAGAGGAGAATCATGTTGAAGATGGATTTCATGTTGGATTTCCCTCTTAGGAGGTAATCCATCCAGTTCATGGAAAATATCATCATACTTAGAAACAATATCAATTAATTATTTCTTATGAGAAGGATCACATCCTTCGAAAGCGTCGGATGTTCCAACATCTTTCTCCCTTATGACCATGAGTATATATCTCTTATTAGTGTTTATGAGTCTCTTCATTTGTCCTGCACTAACAAGTGTTGTGTTTACCCTCATGTTGTAGGCTCTAACAATATATTCCACTCCCCCCTTAGTAAGGTGATATTTGTTCTCATGACGAAAGAAGACTTATTTTCTAGCATAAAGATAAGGACTCCCCAACACTATGCCACATATATCAAGTGATACAACATCCAAATCCACTTCATCAATCAACTTTGAAGCAATAGAAAATATGACCCTACATTGCTTGGTCAAATTACGTTTTGCTTTATCACATACCCAACCAAGAGGAAAAGGCTTTGGATGTGGTTTAGTTTCAAGACCCATCTTTTTTACAAGTGCTTCAAATATCAAGTTCACTTGGGAACCCGGATCAAATAATGTATCTATCTTAGTGTGTTTTCATCATCATGAGATTCATTATTGGAATTTGAACTACCATGAAGGGAATCTTTACCTTGTACTCCAACCGCTGTGATATTTCCTTCATCTCCTAAATCGGAACCAAGATCTTGTTGCACTATAGAAACAGTCTTTGTCTTCCCCTTTCCACCAAACTGCTTCAGTCTCTTCTCTGAATGTAGTTTCCAACAGTGTTCATCATTGTGACCAATTTTCTTGCAATGAGTGCAATATGGTTTTCCTTCTTCTCTCTTTACAGTGGTGGTCTTCTTGTCCTTCCTTTTAAACTTCTTAAACGGCTTATGTGGGAAATTGGAAGGTTTCTTTGTGGGGTCTTCTTGAACATGTTTTCCCATGTTCTCAAGGTGAGTGGCTTGCACACAAACTTCGTCAAGACTGTTGGGGTTAAACAATAGAAAAGTATGACGAATATAACTGTGAAGTGTGCCAATATACTTCATTAAAGTTTCATAAGAATCCAAAGGAATGTTTAATGAAAGAGATTTCTTCCTAAATTCTTTCGTGAAACTTTGTATAGTTTGACCTTTACTTTGTCTTAAAATTTGTCATTCCATCATTGCTTTATGTAAATAACCAAATGGATAAAATTGTTTCCTTATCCCTGATTTAAATTTCTACCGTGAGGGAAGAAGATTACTACACTTACTTTTGTCCTGAAGTTTTCTCTCCCACCATATGAGAGCGGTGCCTTCCAACCAAAGAGAAGCCAATTGCACTTCAACTTCCTCTTCATCAATCTGTTGAACATGACAATATACTTCAACCTGTCGAATCCAATTATCTATCTTTTCAGGATTAGCATCTCCATTAAACATAGGTAAAGAAAATTTTACATCAATCTTTAATAATGGTTTCTTAAAAGAAGATTTATGGCTAGAATGATGAGAATGGTGAGAATGCTCAGAGGAAGAAGAGCTAGAACTTGATGGTGAAGATGGAGGCTTGGGAGGGTCTCCTCCAGCCCCTTGATTTACTGAATCGTTATCATCATCTTGTGCTTCCTTTTTCTTCCCTTTCTTCTACATCCTCTTCTCGTAGTCTCCATACATTCGCTCGACCATTTCTGACATGCGATAAAAGACCATATGGAAGTTTTTCTCTTGTTCATCATGCTTGTCCTCATCTGCCATTTTCTTCCTTTGGGATGCACGGTCAACTTCGGGATTAAAATTATTAAGAGTTCCTTCACCCTGCTTATGCTTGTCCCTAGTAAGCATTCACACTCAACAATTCAAGTCAAATATGACTTCTCTAATACTAACATGATCAGGGATCTTTTCATCGAAGTGACTTATAAAAAATTGTATTAAATGAGCATAAATTAAAATGCACCATAAAGAAGTAAAAGCTCAATAATGAAGACACATAAGCATCAAATATGAGCACAAAAACTTGATAACGGATTTCGTCCCTGGTGGACTACGTCTTTAGGTCCTGCTCTCAAATGGATAGGCCTTTTTATTAACTCGACAAAAGAATTTGGAAAAATACATAAGTATACCTAATTCTAGAATTAAGATGTAGAAGATTTGCTCATATCAGAAAATAAACAACACCATTGAATTCGTGGCGTTGAATTAGCCAAAAATGATTGTATCCACGCCTCAATCCGACTCTGGCACTCCCAGGACCTTGAGAAATCTCGTCTTAGTTTTTGTGCTTGTTCCCTACAATTAATTCTCTGTATTATGTCTCGAAATCCGTGCTCAGTCATACCGTCAAGCGACCTCCTTTTCTCGTCCGTGGAAAGACTCATCTTTTAAGCAAAAATTGGGGCAGACTAACCAACCGAGTCTGTTGGCCCAATGGTGGCGGATGTTATTGATAAGGCGTTGGATAGGGGGAAGTCCTAGGGTCGAGCCCGCGGGCCTCCCCTTTTGGGTTATATATATATATATATATATATATATATATATATATATATATATATATATATAGTTTGGAACTTCGACAAGTTTGGAGCATTGTTTGGATCTGTTGAAGCTTGTATTTTGGCCGCCAGATTTGGCGGGTCCGTTTTTTTTTTTTTTAAATCCGGTTTCGAGCCCTCATTGGGCATTTGTCCACTGCCACGTGGCAGCCCATGATTGGGCCATGTGGAAACCAACCATTGGCCCATGACAACCATTTGAAGAGTCACCTTCCACGTCCCATACGATATGCCATGTGGTTATATGGAATGACACGTGGTGCTTTTTCATTAGTCCATGGATTGACCCGAAAATGTCAAAAACGAGTGACACGTGGCAGCCTCTGGTTTTTCCACGTCACCATGTTGACATCAGCATGACATGTATCTCCCTCTACTTATGCCATGTACATTGTACGGACGTTGGCATCATCTGTACTGATGTTGACGTCAGTAGTACGGATGTTGACGCATCCATGTTGACTAGTCTAGGTTGACCAAAACTTTGACTGTGAATATCTTTTGATCTGTAACTCTCTTTGACGAGTTTTTTATGCCATTGTAAATCTTGTGATGCACTATTTGCGATGATGCCAATTTCACTGAGTTTTGAGGACTTTGAATTTTTTCCCTTTCTCTGTCTGTTGAGGCCATTCTAAGCTTCTTGAGTTGCTTCTGCGAATTTTGAGTTGTCCTTAGTCTTCTCTAGATCCTTTTTGGATCACTAGAAGAGGAAAATATCATGGGAATTTAATGAGTGGTAAGTATGTTTGGGAATGGTACAACAATCCCTTAAGGGACCCCCAGTCACAAACCTTCCCCAAAGGTTGGCCACTTACTAAGAAATCTATGACACTCACCAAGGTGAAACAAGGTCAAAATCATAATGTCCAAGCAAATGTTGTATAATTAAAAGTATCTTAAATACAACATGTTTAAATGTCTCGAATATTAGGGTGATTACCTGCCATAATACCTGACTTGTACCGCATGGAAAAAGACCCATATGCCTTCCAGAAGCTAGTTGGTGTGGTGGATGCACTAACAATGGATTAGAATGTGCTGATAGAGAGGGATTATGTACGTGCAAGTGGACAATGCTAATCATGTGGTCTCTTGTCACTCCATATATATATCTTGAGGGCCTCGAGACATCATCTCCTTGCGTATCCTATAAAATGGGGATAACATTTAGCTCCTACTTGGGGACACATGCTCGTCGTCGAGTGCATGAGAAGCACAACATCTCCTGGTAGACCTGTGCCTACACTGAAACAAGAAACCATAAAATCTAGGGTGTTTCCATCACCCTTCTTCCATATACATCAAAATCCAAATGGAAACTGATCTAGAAAAGAAAATTTTAGCATTTTTTTTTTTAATTTCTAAACTAAGCATGAAATCAATATGCAAATAGAGAGAAATTAAATATGAAATGCATCTAAACTAATATGAGAAATCAACATGAAAATGAAAGGAAATCAAGGTGACCTACCTACTTACCTAGGGGCCTTGGGGCCCTAAATATCAAGCGATAGATGATGTCAGGTGAGGTCATACAACTAGTGCAACCAGCTGATCATCTCATCAAAGTATCTCCCCCTGTGCTTGATTATGTAAAACAACAAAGATAATTCAAGCACATAATGATCATGAGCATAAATAGATATATAATCAATTGTGAAATGAAAATCATGGAGATGGGTGGGAGGGAGGAAATATTGTTGGAAAGAATATCCGTAACTCTGATCATCCAAGGAATATTGCCTGAAGTGATAGCCACAAGCTCAATCAACCCATCTCTAAAAAGGACTATCGTATATAAACGATGATTCATCTTCATTCATGCACAAATATCCATTGTTTGTTGAAGACTTGGAGGAGATGAGATATTGGAAGAATATTGCATGGCTTCTTGGAGAAGAAAATATGTGATAAGGGACAGCCTCGGGTCTAGAGAAAGAAAAATACGGCTTCATCATCTGTGAATCCCTATATAAATCCTCAATATGAAAATACTTCCTCTTTGTCGAGTGAACCTCGGATTTCTCTAAGATGACCATGTCTTGGTATTCCTCCAAAATCTAGGATGAAGGTGGTTGAGAGTCCCCATACAAAAATTTTGCATCCCCAAAACTATATGCATCATAAGTCCCAAGGGATGACTGAAAATCTTCCTGAAAAAGTTGTGCCCGGTCATCCTCGAATAAATATATAATCATGCCATCATCAAGTTACAAAACATATTAATCATACACACATGAAAAGAAATCCTCTGAAGATGACAACTCAAACCCTTTTTCTTGAGGGCTACCCCTAATGTCGTAAACGGGGTCTCTATCAAAAATCAGACGACCAAAATCCCACCGGAATCTGTCAATCTGTATGAAAGTCTCTATATTCTCATCAACCATATCCAAATGTTCTTTCATAATACCATGAGCATGATTGGTCGTCTCTTTGTGTGCAAGAAGAGCAGAGGCTAGGGCGGCTTCAGGAAGATCCTCAAATTCATCACCGAGGCTAGTTGTTTCTTCAACTTCATGAACAGGAGGAGAGCATGGTTGGACAACCTCAACTACATCAGGCGGGAGAAAAGATAATGATGCCTCAACATGTTTCCCTTTATCAAAATTCTTCTTTCTTTTCATGGGCATGCACTTTCATCGCCTCATCATTACACGAGGCTTGATCCTTACTTCAAAGTGATTTTTTTCCCTTTTTTAAAAGGATATATCGTATTCGAGGGATCCTCTAATACTTCTTCACTTCTAGATTCATGGAATAAAACATCATCAAGTTCTTCAAAAGGGTCATGACTCATCATGTTCTCTTCTTGATGTGCAGGAAGAACCGAGGCCTAGATGTCTTCATCAAAAGGGAGGGTAGATATAAGCACATCATCTTCATTGGATGTCTTGTCTATATATTTAGCATGAGAATGTTCATCTATTGTCTCGTCATCCACAAGGAAACCTTATCTGCAAAGACTATATTTGAGCTCTTGGAAAATATCTTGCAGATTTTGAGTAGTTGGTCGGTAATGCCTGAGAAATTCTTCAATGAGCTTCATGGAGGATGGGATGATTTTTGGGTCACATGAGTGTGCAAGCCACTTTATTTGACTTTCTTGCAGAGAAGATACAAAAAATTTCATCTGCACATCTTCATGCAGCACATTTAAGCTTGAATCATACTTCATATTCCACGACATGAGTGACTACTAGATCTGGATCACCATCGAATTTAGGGAAACTTTCCCTCCACTCTGCAGAGCAATGATTTGGATATCCAAGGACATTTTGAACATCAAGAGAAGGATACACATTATGGAATTCCCATGGGAAGTCCCATGAGGCCATGGTTCCATTACTTAGAGTAATACCTCAATGGAGTTGCAAGATGAGCTCAAGGCTCATCAAAGGGGGAAAGGGAACATCCCTTAGGTGGAGTCGCCAGGAAAGCTAGGGAAAAGTATTTGGGATAGCTTGTCAAAGTGTCTTTAGGGTTCAGAAGAGGATTCAAAATCCTCCCCGACAACAGTTCCAAAATGTTATCCCACAAGTTGTAGGTTGGGAAAATCCTGAACCAACCACCAAAATGGAGACAACTTAGAGAGAACCTACCCATTGTCACCCTAGGCAGGTGTTCTCATCACTTTAGAGATGATAGAATCACCTCAAGGGGGGAATCCCAATGACCCTAGGGGGAAAGAGGTGGAAAGTGTGATGTATGAACGAATTCCCTTATAGGTCAGGTTGTTAGATGGAAAAGGGGGCCTAGTGATGAGTCTTGAGGGTTTTTTGAGGTTGCCAAAGTTTTGAGTGACTTACAAAGAGATAGTACCTTCCCGAGACACAAGGAAAACCAAGTATTCGTAGTATATGTTAGGTGGACAAGCAAGTTAAGATTGTTGTCCCTAATTGCAACAGTAAATAGAAATATATATATCAACAAGAACAATAGCTAGTTACTACATAATTAACCATCAAAATTATCAAACAATTATTGGACAATGAAGCACTAAACCAATAGATAACTTTCCAATATTCAAGCACAAAATTTGATGGTAAAAGAGGGATACTAGATAGTGTTTTTCAGAGAATTATTGTAGTAGCCTTATGGCTGTAGCAAAAAAATTCTACAGCAACATGATTCAACCACCAAAAATCACAAGTAAACCACCCAAAAGATGCAAAATGATTAGTAGATTAATATGGCAGCGTCTTAGCAATTTTTTATGGATGAATAGTGAGTAAGAGAAAAAACTTAAATGAGTTTGTTGCAGCCCTAATGGCTATAGCATAAATTTTATAACAAAAATAAGATATCCTTGACCAATCAAAATTCCCTTGTGGCCTTAGCAAGCTTAGAGCACATAGAATAGATTCCAACTTAGACAATCTCAAAATCTTGTGTTTTCACGTATACCAATGCAATGATTTTATTTCTCCAATGTAAAGAAAACTAGTTCCTTTAACTATTGGGTTGTGGAGTCTCAAAATTAAAGAGATATGTGAGCTACTTCCTTGGGGGTGTAAGCCTTTTTTACTCCCCAAGGAAATCTAAGCTAGCTAGGAAAAACCCTAGGAGGGTGTAAACCCTTTTACTCCTCCCAGTATTTCTTTATGCAACAAAGTATTTCAAGACAATTACAATGGACTCAGTGGGGTTGTATGCACTTATACTCCCCAAAATATTAAGAAAAATAAACTTGAAACCAAGAAAAGAAGCAATAGCAACAAATATTCCTTACCTAGTCCAAGCATTCAAGATAAACCTCTTTTTAACCAAGAAAATCCACCATAAAGAAAGAAAATAGTCCTCCACTAGAGATAGTGCATCATCCATCCATCCAGTAGCCAAAGTAAAACCTTTACAAGATATTATCAACCAAGAGACAATGAGAAATTCCCAAATAGGGCGCAAATCTCAACCAAGCATCCTCTCACAATGGGAGAGTTTTGTTATGAAATGAGATTCACATGATCTCTATTTATACAAAAACCTTAAAACATAGTTTGTCCACTTAGCAAGGGTAAAACATAAGATAAGGGGTCAACAACCCTTATCTTACCCCTTGCATCAAATAATAATATTTAATTTTCACTTTAACACAATAGAAACCCTAAAAATAAGATGACGTCACCCATTTAGGGATATTTTGAAGATGATGTCACCCCTTTAGGGGACGTTTTTGACCACTTGGGCAAGTCGTTGGAGAGGAAAATGGAGGTCGTTGGAGCTCCTTGAGCTTCCTCATCATATGCTAGGGTTAATCCATGTCTCCTCCAGTCAAAATATTCCAAGTGTCAATGTGCAATAACTCCATCACCATCAAACCCCCTCAAGCATGACGTCAACCCTCAAAAGATGGTGTTTTGCCTCTCCTAGGAAAGTTGTTAGGGTACTAGGGGATGTATAAGGTCCTCCATGATGCCATGTAAGTCTCCAAAGGTATATCTTTATGATTTGGTGTGCGTTCCTACATCATCCAACCTATGGGATATTTTCCCCATGGAATCCCAAGCTAGGCTTGTTCTCCCAAAAATGGCCACCAAGCAAGGTCCTGGAGAAAAAAAGGGTATGCCCTCCAAAGATCTCAAGTCAAAGATATCATGAAAAGTGTAAACCACATCTAATAAGCAAGGCACCTAAACATGTGCATCAAAACTACCTCATCAATTTAAACAAATTCTCAAAAACCCTATACAATTGACCAAGTTTAAGTATGGGGGGGTGTCATAAAGGTCCTATTGGGTAGACCAAATCCCTCAAGTAGGGGATGCTCCCAAGGATGGCCTTTCAAGGTTATGCAGTGGATGATGAGGTGGAAGGGGCTTAGACTTCATAGGTCAATGAGTTTCATGGCATGCAAGGGTTCGTATTATCTCATTCATGGGTGCCTTTGTAGAGGGTGTGTGACACCTTCATTTGTGATGCACTTTTTCCAAGCCCAACTTCTTTCCATTCTTTCTTTCTTTCATATTTTAAGGAATGGGTTGAAGTCCATTGTCCTGGCTTGGTGTCCAAATAACGACAATGTTATTCAAAAATACCTCACGGAAATGAAAAAGTTGGCTCGTGATGAGACCCCCTTTCTCTCGGTTGTGTAATTGAGAGCCACTAACCCAGCTTTTTGACCAGATGATGGTAATATCATACCGCTAAATACCTATGATCATGATAGGTCAACTCGTGATGAGACCTCCCATCCTCCAACTAACCCCTTAAGCATTCACTATCATTTATTTATTGTGGGTCCCTCATTTCTTATAGAGAAGTGTTTCATTCCTTTCTCGGGGATCCCTGGGCAAAGCATATGGAAGGTATTTATTTAGGATTTTATCTTTTTAGCCAACAACAATCCCTCTGGTCATTTAGCCCCTTTTTCCCATGAAATGAGGTACATTCGCTTCTTGGGTCACTAAATTCAAAGGGCCTAGAAGAGGGAAATATGATGGGAATGTAATGAGAAGAAAGTTGTAAGTATGGTCGGGAATGGTACAACAACCCCTTAAGGGAACCCTAGTCACAAACCTTCCCCAAAGGTTGGCCACTTACTAGGAAATCTATGACACTCACCAAGGTGAAACAGGGTCAAAATAATAATGTCCAAGAAGGCATTCTATAATCAAAAGTAGCTTAAATACAACGTGTTTAAATGCCTCAAATATTAGGGTGATTACCTGCCACAATACCTGACTTGTATCGCATGGATAAAGACCCATCTACCTTATAGAAGCTAGTTGGTGTGGTGGATGTGCTAACAATGGATTAGAATGTGGTGATAGAGTGGGATTTTGTACATGCAAGTGGACACTTCTAGTCATGTGGTCTCTCGGCACTCTATATATGAAACCTGAGGGCCTCGAGACATCATCTCCTTAGTGATCCCACAAAATGGGGATAACATCCACAACAACAAGTAAAACAAGGGTCCCAAACCCACTCAAACAGCTTCAACTCCTAATGGTGACAAAGGAGAAAAAACTAAAAATAAGAAGACTGACAGAAATTACAACTTTTGTGGGAAAGATGGTCATGATGAGTCCAAATGTTTCAAGAAGATGGCATATTTAGAAGCAGTGATGAAGAAGCACAACATCAATATTGATTCTACTTCTTCTTCTTCTTCTCATAGACATGCACTTTCTACTTCTGCTTTCTCCTTCAGTGCAACTTCTAGTTATTCTTCTGATGAGTGGCTTATTGAATCTGGAGCATCTCATCATATGGATAAGGAGAAAGCCATATTTTCCACTCTAAATGAATGTAACACCAAGAAAATATTTTTTGGTGATGATAGATCTCTTAGTGTTGTAGGATATGGAATAGTTCAGGTAGATAATAGTCATTTCAATGATGTATTATGTGTTCCAAGTCTTTCCTGTAACCTTCTATCAATATATCAAATCACTCATTTAGGTGAAGGTAAAAACGTAGAGTTTTCACCTCACCAACTTGTAATCAAGGATATCAAATATCCTCAACATGTTCTTGCAACTGGAATTGTTGATGATATTACCAGGTTGTACAAGTTTGACAACTTTGGGTCATCATATTTTCCATCAATTTTTATTGCTCATAACTATTACTTGAGCAAACTTTGGCGTGAGCAGTTTGGTCATCTAAACTATCGCTCATTGAAACAACTATGTAATCAAAAGATGGTGGTTGGTCTTCCTCTTGTTTCATGCAGATATGATTTTTGTGTCGGTTGTGTTCTTGGAAAACATCAACAGGGCATTTTTGACAAACATGCCTCTTGGCATGTCTCGAGCCCTTTACAGCTTGTTCACAGTGACTTGTGTGGTCCACTTTCTTCTCCTTCTTTTTCTAGGTGCAAGTATTTCTTAACTTTCATTAATGACATTTCCAGACGTACTTGTGTTTACTTCTTAAAACTTTAGAGAGAAGTTTTGGACAAGTTTCTAGCCTACAAGGCCCTTGTAGAAAAGCAATCTAGACATCAAATTCAAAGGTTAAGAACAGATAATGGAGGTGAATATCTGAACAATAATTTTGCAATTTACTGCACTACACAGGGCATCCAAATGCAACACATTGTTTGATATACACCACAGCAAAATGATGTTGTTGAGAATATGGAGAATATGTTCAATCACTTTCAACTTTTGACATGTTCAATCAACTGATTGATATGGAGAATATTTTTTGGTATGGACATTGAAAGGAATTTTAAATTCCATATATACATAAGTAGTTGAATAGATAATTTCATAGGTCCATTGAGTCTCCTTTTTTTCGTATGCCTAGATTTTGTACACTTTGACCCCTAATATTAAAATAGAGGGAAGGTCACTTACCAGTCTAGGTACAGTGATGTAAGGTAAGTAATAACCATATTATCATAATTAAGGGGCAGGAAATAACACTAAATCCCACATTTTAATACAAGAAATTGAGGGATCATTAACTAAGAGTTCATGTTCTCTCCATTGGCCCCCAATGCCCCAGCGAAAATTATCATAATTAATGTAATTAATAACCTTATTATTATATTTAAGGGGCAAGCATTAGCATTGTGTCCCTCTATTAATGAACCTAGTAAATGTGTGTAGTGGGCCTTGACACAAGAATTATGTCCTTGTCACTGTTGCATGGAGACTTTATGTTTTAATTCAATTTGGAAAATATCTCAGAATTGCAACAAAGAGGGACATGTTATACGACCAAAAATACACAACGACAATCACACTTTTCACTAACTCATATGTGATCGATCAGAAATGAACCAGGATGTCAGAACCTTCCCTACTGTGAGGTATACTAAATATTGATCTGAGTTCAAAACTCAGAGCGAAGAGTGAATCGATGGCCAATACCTTTCTTGAGCTCTGTGAAGGGTTACTTGATAGAATATCATGTGTATCCCTTAGCCTTTGAGGGCACCAGTGAACCTCATACAGAGCCTACTCTATAGACGGGAGTGTTGGGTGGTCCATCGGTGGCCCTATTTGCTTCGAACCCGATCCAGCTAGCTTGGTAGGGTAGGTAGGATTCTAAACCCAACAAATCGAGGTCTGTGTCTACTTGAATTTAACTTTACATGGGCTAACAAAACCCTAGATACCCTGAAAAAAGTTTAACTTTACACATGCTAAGAAAACATGGAAAAACAATAATCCATTACTCACCATGCTTGGTTCACCACAGTGGTCGAGGTCTCTATTCCTTGCACCGTAGTGGGTGTCGAGGTATCTATTTCCTTGTGCGTGTGTGAGGGTTTAATGGCTCGAGCTCTCGGCCTTGACTATACTCTTCCTCCCAAAACCCTCGACATCCATGACAATGACTAACTAATGTATTATTCATATACATTATAACTAATGTATTATTCGTATATATTATAACTAATGTCTATTCATATATTATATATTATATATAATACATGTATTATTTTATATTATAATAATTAATATGTTATATATTTAATATATATTATAATATAATATAATTAATATATTATTATAATTAATATATATTATATAATTAATTATATAATATACAGTTAATTATATATCGCTCATTACCACTAACACTACAAACCCCTAATACTCTAATCCCCTTTGATGATGATGACAATGGGGATGAAATTAATGATGATGGAAATGGTGATGATGATTACTGATCCACATGGATATCGGTGTCCACCCACCTATTCTACTGGCTCAAAGAACAGTTTTCAAGTTTGGCATTTGTTTACAGTTTTTCGAGTCCCAAACGTCTGGGGCCGTTTTGAGGCCCTAAATGACATTTTTTTTTTAACTTTCAGTGGGTCAAGGGTTTCTTACAACATACCCTGACCCCCAATGAAAGTTGTACTTCTTGGATAGACCTTTCCAACGAGTTATCAAATGCCCCAAATGGAGATCATATACAAACTTTACGCCCTCTGGAAGTTGGCGTATCAACTACCCCCATCGGGGCCCGCAAACCTTTTGGATTTTCATCTTCCAGAGTTAGGGTTTTGGATTTTATTTATTTTAAAAGGGCCTTTAGAGCCTCATTGAAAACATCATCTTCTTGTGAATGAATGTAGTTGTCACATCTCTTCTCAGAGATAAGTTGTTGTCATTCTAGCGAGTTCATTCACTCTGTATTTTTATAGTTCTATACATTTTACTCATTAATAGAAATTGTGTATTATTGTATTTGTGCCTCTTGTTATATATCTGGTATATCTATGCTATATTATTGGATGTCTTACAATATCTATGTATATTTCCTTGTTATATATCTGCCTTTATTTCATTCTCAAAATGATTTGGATCAATGGTATCAGAGTATGTTGCTCCTTGTCGTTTCTTAGTGCATGTCCCAAACGAGGTCAAGGTATAGAGAGTTGGGTGTCGAGCTAGTTTCTCTTAAGGACAACTATCCCAAGCGACCTCCCATGGTAAAAGAAAAGATAAATTTGAGAGAAGAAAATTCTATCAATATGTTGCTCGAGTAAGCCTTCACGCGACAGAGGGATGAAATGATGGAATTTTTTTCCCAAATCCTTCGACGCCTGTCGATAACAGCAGATGCGTCTTCATCAAGCAGCCACTTTGGAGGCACCGCTCCTTTCAAGGTACAATTTAATTTTGATATTCTCATATTTGATGGTCAGATAGATGCGAATGCTCTAGAAAAATGGTTAAATTTGCTAGAAGGTTATTTCTATGTGCACAATTTCTCCGACAGGGAAAATATCACCTTCGCGCTCCTTAAGGCTCTCCCCCATGTCAAACATTGGTGGTAAACTTATTGTGAGCAAATTTCCACAGAGGAATCTGGAATGTTCGAGGCCGAACCCACTTGGTAATCCTTCATAGATGTCGTCAAGGAACAATACTACCCTGTTGAAAACTATGAAGACCAGTACATGAGATGGACCACGTTGCGTCAAGAGAGGGGCCAAGCAATGTCAAAATTCACCAATACCTTCCATACATTCTGCACCAAGCTGGGTAGCAAAGATTTTGAGTGGAATTTGGTTCCAAAACACCGTGGGGCTCTACATAGGTACATCCAAACTGAAATGGAGTTTCTGGACATCTCATCGTTGGGAGTTGCGTATCGATATGTTGTCAAAATAGAGCAGAAATTTAAGCACTGAAACAAGCGAGAGTTTGGGTCTACAAATCCACAACAACCAAAGTATGGTAAAGACAGCCCTAAAAACCAACCTCTAGAAAACCAGTCCAAGCCATAGGAAAAGAAGGGTAACAGAAAGATGAAGAAGGACACTGGAAAGTGGTGCAATTTCCACAAAATCACCTAGCACAACATTGATGAATGTCGCTCAAAAAAATCATTGGTGACTAAGATCAAAGAAAAATATTTGAACCATGATTCAGAATCTGATTCAAAGAATAATGGAAGGAGATAGATCATCGATGCAGACCCCAGTGCCATTTTCGCAACCACAACGATCCAACCAAAAGAACCAACATATCCTGATGAGGGGGAGTGCCTCTTCCATTCAAAGATGTGGGTAAAGGGGACCCCATTGCATTTCATCGTTGATAGTAGAAGCCAAAAGAACCTCATCTCAGCAGAGGTCGTCAAACAGTTGGAATTGTCAACAACACCACACCCGCATCCATACAACATCGGGTGGCTTCACCAGGGATGATATCTTTGTGTCATCCAATAATTTCGCTTGTCCTATGGCATCAAGCCCTTCAAGGATGAGGTATTGTGTGAGTTTTCCCCACTGAATGTCTGTGATGTTCTTTTGGGCCAACCATATATGTGGAAGCGCCATGTCATTTATGAGTCTTGACCCCATAGTATCATTGTTACTATGGGGGATCACCTCTATAGGATATCATAGGTAGTTCTGACTACTATTTCGATAAAACAGTGCAACAAAGTCATCTCTCATATGACAAAGTTTAGCTTCTTCGTGATTCAGGAAGAAGGTGAACAGAAGGACATTGTGAGCGCTACAGCCTCGGTCCAAGCCCCTTCTATCTAGCAGAAATAGGTCGAAAATATTGAAGAAAATAATAAATATTCCTTATGCACACTGTCATCTCATGTAGTGAGACTGGTTAAAAAGGTCCAACCCCTCCAACATCAGTTTCACGATAGCCTTCCACAATCCAAGCAATGCAACTTCTCCAGCAATGCAAGCAGCACACCAAGGTTCATATTCAGAAAACGTTTCCCCATCTCCCATGGAAACTCAACACAATGGAGACCATTTATTCATAAGGAGGGAGGATTTATCCATATGGATATCAGTGGCCACCCACCTATTCCACTGGCTCAAAGAACAGTTTTTCAATTTGGCATTTTTTTACAGTTTTTCGAGTCCCAAACTTTCAGGGTTGTTTTAAGGCCCTAAATGACGTTTTTTTGGACTTTTGAGGGGGCAGGGGGAAGTGGAGACACCTCTTTACCTTCGACAAAAGTAGTACTTCTCGGATAGACATTTCTAACAAGGTATCGAACACCCCAAATGGATATCCTATGCAAAAGTTACGCCCTCGGGAAGTTGACATATCAACTACCCCCATCAGGGCTCGAAAACCTTTTGGATTTTCATCCTCCGGGGTTAGGGTTTTAGATTTTATTTATTTTAAAAATTCCTTTAGAGCCTCATTGAAAACATCATCTTCTTGTGAATGAGCATAGACGTCACATCTCTTCTCAGAGATAAACTCCCACCATTCTAGCGAGTTCATTCACTATGTATTTGTACAGTTCTATACATTTCACTCGTTAATAGAAATTGTGTATTATTGTATATATGAGCCTCTTGTTATATATCTGGTATATCTTTGTTATATTATTGGATCTCTTGCAATATCTCTGTATATTTCTTTGTTATATCTCTGCCTTCATTTCTTTCTCAAAATAATCCGGATCAATGATGACCATGACCATGATGATGATGACGATGACAATGAAAATGATGATGATGATGATGGCGATGATGATGATGGCGATGATGATGATGATGATGACGATGACAATGAAAATGATGATGATGATGATGGCGATGATGATGATGATGATGATGACCATGTTGATGACGATGGCGATGACTATGATGATGACAATGGCAATATAATGATGATGACAATGGTGATGACAATGATGATGATGATGATGACAATCGTGATGATGACAATGGTGATGACGACGACGATGATGATGACCATGGTGATGATGATGATGATGATGTTGATGACGAATGCGACAATGAAGATGACGATGATGATGATGACCATGACCATGACCATGATTATGATGATGAGTACTGCAACAATCACGATGACGATGATGTTGATGTCCATGGAGATGACGATGATGATGACGATGACAATCATGACAATGACAATGATGATGACAATGACAATGATGACGATGACGATGATGATGACCATGATAATGACGATGGCGATGACGATGATGATGACGATGGAAATAATGATGATTATGGCGATGATGATAACGATGGAAATGACAATGGCGATGATGATGATGATGATGATAATGACAATGGTAATGACAATGATGATGACAATGGTAATGACAATGGAGATGATGATGATAATGGTGATGATGATGACGATGATGATGACCATGACAATGACAATGATGATGATGATGAATGCGACAATCACGATGACGATGATGATAACTATGACGATGAATATGATGATGACAATGACGATGATGATGACCATGCAGATGACAATGGCAATGATGATGATGGCGATGATGACAATGATGATGATGATGATGATGATGATGATGATGATGATGGCGATGGTGATGATGATGATGATGACAATGACAATGATGATGACGATGGTGGTGATGATGATGATGATGATGATGATGATGATGATGATGGAAATGGAAATGGTGATGATGATGATGATGATGACGATGATGACACAAGGTCAAATCTTACAATGAGGATTCTTTCATGTTAGATAGAATTGTTGTCGAAGACATTGATTTTTTAAATGGTAAAAGCCTCTTTGCAATAAGACAAACATACAACATTGTTTTTCTTAATAGATCTCACATATAATTAAAAATATTGACATGTAAGTCAATGTAAGTCGTTGATCCAAATGTCCATGATGGTATAGATAATTATAAATAACTACAAGATGGGTGATGGGTGGTAGGGAAAACACTTAATCATGATGACACTCCCCATAACCTCACCCAAGATGTCAAAATAACATGATTTAGATTCCATGATGAGTCGAGGAATGCCTCAAATCCACAACCATTGTAGTTATTCTACATGGTGGATGGTGAAGGGCACTAAGCCTCGCCACATATAGATTGGGGAGACCCCCTTGAGTGTGCTTGCAGAATAATGATGGTGCTCCAAAGCATATTTGCAGATTTTTCTCCATATATTCAAAGATACATAACCAAATGATATCTTCAAAGGTCACTAACCAAATCCACAAATGCATTACTTTAAAATTCACATGCCAAATAGGTTAAGTGCACATGCATTAGGTTAAGTGCACATGCATTGTAGTTTAATAAAGTCAACAAAATTTGAACCTAAATTGATGCAATGATAATAAAAGCATATATCCAAATCCATTAATACATGAACATGACGTTGGCTTGGAGAAACCATCAATATTTAACTTTGAGTTAATGATAATAAAAAAATCTCATAACCATATCCCTAAATTTATAAGATGATAACAAAGATTTATAACTAGATCCCAAAAATTTAAAATTTAAATCCGCTATGAGTATAACCTAATTGATGGGAGGATAGAAAAGACTCATATCCAAATGTGACAACATATATTCTATCTAAATAGATGAGAGGATAAAAAAAACTCATGACCAAATATGCCAACAAAAAGTAAATGTTAGAAAGGTTAATTCAATATGCATTGTACGTATGTCAAGACACACCAAAACCTCTTTGCACGTTTTGAGAATCAAACTTATTTTCCTTCTTGAAAAGAAATAGGTCTAAAATGGATTTTGATTGGATTTTCATATGAGTGTCATATTTGCAATGTGACGTTGTCACCTACAAATTATATCATTTTATCTTCGAAGAAAATATGATTTTGAAAATTAAAAAATGAAAGAAGTGTAAAATCAACTTTGGTTGGATGCAAAATAACACGTATTTCATGGAAAAATGAATTTTCATTCCTCAACATTTAAAATCATCTATTAAAACAAAATGATCCTCTATTGCATGCATTTCTCAATCACGTTAAACTGATTTTATTTTATAGAATTGTTTATATGCCAAAATGTAATGTATATAGGGAGGATATGTATTTTAGTGAGGGAGGTACCTAGGGGTATAATTAACATAATGCAATCATACTCATGAAATGAAATCTACTAAATAGTTGTGGTGAACTCATTAATTAATGTAGTGTTGGCATATTCATTGAATAAGTTTTACTAGGTAGTTGTTCGGTAATAAAGGTAATAATGAGGGGTATAAGTTGGCATAGGCCTATAGGAATACTCATGAGAGAGTATATATACACATGCATATCATTATAATGAACATATTTTGTATTGAAATGTAACAAGCATGTCTTGTGAAGTGGTATTTTCTAGTTTTGGTGTTAACTATTGGGTGGATTTACTTGTTATTATGAAATTTATTTGTCGGGGTTCTTTACAAGTGGTATCATAGCACTTTCTTAGGAAAAAAGGGAAGAAATTGCCTTTTTTGGCACATTTTTAGGAGGAAAAATTGGATCATGTGGCTTGATCATGATGATGATGATGACAATGGAAATGATGATGATGATGGTGATGATGATAATGATGATGATTATGACGATGGTGATGACAATGGCGATGATGGTGATGATGATGATGATGATGACAATGGTGATGACAATGGTGATGATGATGATGATGATGACGACAACGACAACGATAATGATCATGATCATGAAGATGACAATGATGATGATGATGACTACTGCGACAATCATGATGACAACAATGATGATGACAATGACGATGATGATGGTCACGATGATGATAATGACGATGATGATGATGATGATGATGATGACCATGTTGATGACGATGGCAATGATGATGATGATGAAAAAGGAAATGATGATGATGATGGTGATGATGATGATGATGATGATGATGGTGATGATGATGATGATGATGATGACGGTGATGTTGGTGATGACAATGGCGATGATGATTATGATGACGATGGTGATGACATTGATGATGAAAATGGAAATGATCATGACAATGGTGATGATGACAATGGTGATGATGACGATGATGATGATGACAATGACAATGTCAATGATGATGATGAAGACAATGGCGATGATGATGATGATGACCATGACGATGATGATGATGATGACTAAGATAATGATGATGATGATGACGATGGATGAAGATGATGATGATGATGATGACCATGACGATGATGATGATGATGAACATGATGACTGTGACAATCACAATGGTGACGATGATGATGACCATGGCGATTATGACGATGATAATGACAATGATGATGATGAACATGTTGATGTTGATGATGATGACCATGGAAATGATGATGACAATGGCGATGATGATGATGATGATGATGATGATGATGATGACAATGGCGATGATGATGATGATGACAATGGTGATGATGATGATGATGATGATGATGATGATGATGATGATGATGATGATGATGATGATGACAATGGTGATGAAAATGATGATGATGATGATGATGACGATGACGATGACGATGAAGATGATGATGACAACTGTGACAATCATGATGACAATAATGATGATGACCATGGCAATGATGACGATGATGATGAAAATGGTGATGACGATGATGACGATGACAATGATGATGATGACCATGACGATGATGATGACGACTGTGAGAATCATGATGACAATGATGTTGATGACCATGAAGATGACGATGATGATGATGAATGATGACTGCGACAATCATGATGATGACCATGACGATGACCATGACTGCAACAATAACAATGACGATGATGATGATGACCATGGTGATGGTGATGGTGATGATGACGATGACGATGAAAATCACGATGACGATTATGATGACGACGACAATGAAAATCACGATGACGATGATGATGAGGAGGATGAGGAAGAGGAGGGGCACTACGAAAATCACAATGACGATGATGAAAATGACCATGGAGATGACGATGACAATGAGGATGACGATGATGATGACCATACTGATGACAATGGAATTGACAATGATGATGACAATGACGATGATGATGACGTCGATGGTGATGATGATGATGATGATTACGATGATGATGATGATGATGATGATGATGATGATGATGGCGATGACAATGGTGGTGGTGATGATGATGATGATGATGATGATGATGATGATGATGATGGTGATGAAAATGATGATGAAAATGGTGATGATGATAACAATGGTGATGATGACAATCACGATGATAATGACAACGATGATGATGAAAATGACAATGTCGATGATGATGATGACAATGACAATGTCGATGATGATGACAAAGATAACGATAATGATGATAACAAAGATAATGACGATGATGATTATGATGATCATGATGATGATCACTGTAATGATGATGATGATGACGACGATGACTGCAATGATGATGATGATGGCAATGTTGATTATGGTGATGACAATGACGATGACAATGATGACGACACCATGATGAAAATAATTATAGTGATGATGATGACGATGAGGAGGAGGATAATGATGACAATGTTGATTATGATGATGAAAAATCATGATGACGATGATGATTAACCCATATAAATAAATACTTTAAAGAGAATAAATCAATAAAATATATAATCACATAAATAAATACTTTAAAGAGAATAAATCATATAAAAGATATAATCACATAAGTCATACATTTCATCATTTATGCAATATCATTGATCATTTTCTTCTTCATCCAAGTCTACATCGATATCATTTGGTTGATAATCGACGTTGAAAGGATTGGCCATATCAACATCATCATCAAATTCATTTTCAATAATATCATCAACAATATCATTGTCAAGAACATTATCATCTACATCTAACTCAACTTCTTCGACTTCTTCATCTGATAGTACATCTACCTCATGCTCCTCTGCATCTTCTTCTTCTTCTAGTACATTATATTTTTCAGGCCTTCCTCTTGGATCATATCTCACAATGTATGACCAACCTACTTTACCTGAAACTTATGAATAAAATACTTTCTCACATTGGCTTGGAATAACATAAGTTTTTCTACTCGGCTCAAACGTCCTTGTATCAACCATGGTAAATCCATCGACATGCTCAATAATAGTTATATCTAGATCATGTTCATTCATCTGTAACATGTACCATTTGACCTCGAATAGAACTAACTTGAAGGATTTAAAGTCGCATTCAATTATATCAAACAAATACCCATAGTATCTATTTTCTGATATTGTTTGATGATTATTACTTCTTGAGGAAAAATTAGTAACCTGAAAGACTGCAGTTATCCCGCAATCATAGGTTTTCTTCTTGTCATCCAACTTTTTGATGCAAAATTTACAACCATTTCACCACATATCCTTGTGGTGTGTCAACTACAATATGTTTGACACGTAAAAAATGCATTATCAATCAATAAACATATTTAGACTTAAGAAAAATTTATAAAAAAACACACCACATAGATTATTGTATTTGAGAAAAAATAAAAAAAATGTGTGGGTGAATAATATGTTTTCCTGTTTATCTTTTAAACCATATGCTAAATCAATTTCTCTCTGAGTAATATTGGTATCTTGATTACAATGAGATTCTTTAAGAAAATTAGCCACCCCTTCCCATGATAACCTACCATTACATTGTATACATCGATATATCCATACCTCATCCAATCAAGATTTTTTGCAATGTATAAATGTAGTGCATCCCACTCTCAACCAACTGTATGAAAAAAGAATAAAAATTACTAATTAGAATAAAGATTAATAATTGATCATGGAAGTTAAATAAAACTTAAATAAGTACAATACAAAAATAAATCAATATTAATGCAAAGTATTATATATCTCTACCATCTAATTACCTTTCACTTGCCTCATTCTACCTTTCCCGATCAAGATCTCCCCTTCAAATTTGTTAATGGAATTGGCATCCCAAATCCGAGGCGCCTTCATGATTTTTGCTGCTAATTTAGGAACATACTGACTAATATACACCAAAGATTGATATACCATATATCCCTCCACCATAGATCCCTCAGGATGTGCTCTTTGTCTAACAAAATCCTTCAATGACTTCAAGTGACTCTCCACCATCCACATTGACCTTTCCTGTACAGGTCCACACATTTCAATCTTCTCAAATTGGTGTATGAGGTAGTGTTCTTGTGCATTGAAAAATGTCGTAGGTAGATACTTTTTCATTTCGCACATTAGCCGAGGAATTTCTCTCCTCCAATATTTAATATCTTTTTATGGATTTATTTATATGAAAACCACCTACACATGATATAACAAATCAAATCATAGGTTTCAACAACAATGTATATACATTGAAAGTAAAACAAATGTCGACAAGTTGAGCAACAAAGATTTTTCATATAAATCATTAATATTTACCTCATGTATTTTCCGAGATCATATATAACTTGTTTTACATTGTTGTCAAAGCTTTCATGGAGAGATAGAGGTAGAACATACTGCAAAAACAAAGGTATCATTATTTTTTTTTTTAAGAAAACCAAATTATAATACTAAAAAGTTGTATATTTACCAATATAGAAATATACCAAAATAATTACCTTAATGAAGGTATGTCAAACATGAGTTTTCACCCCACCAAATTCACCTTTCTTCGTTAAGATATTCTTTATGTTTGAAGCAAATCCCGTGGGAAATTTAATTTTCCGAATGACCTCTTTTACAACATTTCTTTCATGATCTGTAAATAACCATGGAAGACTATTTCGATGTCATTGTTATTTGAATAAATCACATATTGCAGTGCATGATTGTATTCCTGAATGTCAATACAATTTTTGACAATTTTTTATGTCGCTCTTTCCATCTACGATTATCCACAACATTTTTGTTACATTCTTCCTGATAGGCATTGTATCAAACAAATGAGCTATTTTTAGGTGCTCATACTATGGAAAACTATTGAATTGTATAGAGTAGTTTTTCATTCCTCGTGGAAGCCCATTAATTCCTTGACGACATTTATGAAAAATAATTAATGAGATTACAAAAATAATTATTAGATACAATAAATATAATTCAATACAAATTAAAATTGTAAAACATTAATATATATGACACATAGACTAAGTTCTTACCTTGTTGATTTCTATTATATTCCAACTTCCATAGGTGAGGTGTCATTCTTCATGGTTTTATTCCAGTCTCTTCTTCCAAATTGAAAAGATGTTCTTATGTAGTTTGATACCTATGGTTCTTAGGGAGGAAGTGCCTATACTCATCAAATAACTCTTTTCCTAGACTTATTGAATGATGTGGTTCATCCTATGACCACAAACTGGACATGAAAATTCACCCTTTGTTTGAAGAACTGCAACATATAGATTAATGTCAATATTATTTATATAACAAGGAATTAGTATTTAAGAAGCATGCATCATATTTTCATAAAATTATATACTATTAAAGTGGAGCAGTATGTTACATACCAAAAAAATGTGTTAGCCCTGGGGCATCATGAATTGTCCATGTAAGTATTCCATGGAATTGAAATTGATTTTTCCCTATTAGTCTAGAGATGTTGTACATAGTAATTCCATCCCATAACTTTAGTAGCTCGTCGACAAGAGGCTTAATATATACATTCATATATTTCACTTGGTACTTACCTAATTGGGTGAAAGTACACATTATGAGGTTTTCCACGCTACATGGTTTTAGAGACACTTCCCATGGTTCAAGGATAAAAACCAACATCTTAGGGACTAAAATATGATTTTATGGTTCACGGACCATGCATAGGGCCCAAAACCACCACAAATGCCCTCCAAATGGAATTTTTATCCCATAATTATAATGTGGATTCCATTACAAGGTTTGGAATGCTAGGGATTAGTATTAGGGCCCTAACGATGGTCCAAGGACAGCCATTAGTGTCTTATAGACAACCACATAATATTTTCTTAATATATGAATATAATATAATGATTAAAGTATTGAACTATGCCAAGATAGGAGGATTTTACAACTAGAAATTGAAGTGTTAATCCCTTAATTTAGATTCTATGTATTGTCCAAGGAGAAGGTAAATATTCTCACACATAGGCCATTCATAATTCAAAGTGGCTTAGATGCCAACAACATTGTCATCACATGGAATGATAGCATGAAATCTAGACATAGGACATAGGACCATGATCCCTAAAAATATATTTTAGGCCTTAGTGGTTGTCCTTGGACCATGGTTAAGGCCTTGATATGAATCCCTAGTGTGCCAAACCTCTTAATAGCATCCATATTATACTTGTGAGGTAAATATTTCATTTACAAGGCTTGTGTGTTGGTTTCAAATGGCCTATGCATGGTCCATGAATCATAAAAGCATCTTTTAGTAGCTAAGCCATTAGTTTTTATCCTTGGACCATGGGTTGTGTCTCAAAAACTATCTAATATGGAAAACCTTGTAATGTTTCCCATATGACCATGGTCAAGGCCTTAAGACCCATCCCTAGTGAAAAAATCTCCTAATGTGTATGTATCCCACTTGGTGGCTAGATCCACTATAAATGGTGTGTGTACTAATTCAATACCTTGTTTTGTCTCATCAACCCTAGAAGATTCATTTAGGTCATATGGCTTGTTTTTTCCTCACTCTATAATGGTCATGATCCTAGGATCCATCCTATTACAAAAACAATTCTATAGACACTCATATGCCTTAGAGGTCAACGATCCCTTTTAGAGGACATACGTGGTGCTTTAAGGCCATGTTAATGGACCCTATCCTTAAAATATTTATATAAGACCTGAGGCTTTTTGTTTTCTCCCCTTATCATGGTCAATACCCTAAGACCCATCCTTGGTGCATAAAACATCCTAATGGAACCCATATCCCAATTGGAGGCCAAATATCCCCTCTAAAGGACCTTTGTAGTGGTTTAATGCTTGTTGATGGCTCATGAGCCTTAAAATATTCATTTAGGTCCTAAGACCCTTTATTTTCTCCCAAGACCATGGTTAAGGTCTCAATACCCATCCATTGTGTCTAAAATTTTCCAATATTTACCATATCTCATTTTGAGGTTAAAGATTCTATCTAGAGGGTTCATGTGGTGGTTCAAGGTGTCACCAATGAATCTTAATCCCTAGAATATTAATTTATATCTTACGGACCTTGTTTTCATTTTTCAACCATGGTCAAGGTCCTAAGACCTATTCCTAGTACACAAAATATCTTAATGATTCCCATATCCCACCAAGAGGCCAACGATCTGGCTCTATGTGGTGTTTTGAGGGATAGGTATGGGACTAGGCCCGTAGGGATGATTTTAGGGGCTAAATTTCGCTCATGGGCTAATTTTCCATGGTTTTTCCAAAAACGAGATTCGCTATTTTAAAAATGATTCGCCCAAATTCTATAGGATAAAAT
>ML789888.1:499735-522964 GCA_009831015.1 Picea engelmannii | reverse complement strand
ATTTTACCATAAAAATCGCCAAAATTTTATAAAAACTATATAAAATCCTTAGAAATTTGAATATTTTTACAAAAATATATCCAATCATTTATAGTTGGCATATGAAGGATTAGTAAGATTCACCAAGGTTTCTACATTTTAAAATAAATTTCCATCCTTAAAATCATCCCTAGGTCACTAGGGCTATAGAAGCTTCATTTTGGGCCAAATATCCAAGATCCATATATTGTGTGCAAAATCTCTTAATGGTACCCATATCCCATGGTTAAACTTCCCATTTTAGACTTTTCAAGATTTAATGCAAAACATAATTTTCACCTCTTTGACTAGAGGTTTCTAGATCTTAACCTTATGATTTTAATCCTTAGGGTTGTTATAAAATAGATTATAAAGTAGAAGTAGAAAGAGTATAGTTTTTCACTTTCTAACAACCCAATCTTCTAGGCAATCCAAGGAGAAAAGATACCAAACAACTTGGATAAGTTTCAGACCTTGACGATAACTTATCCCACATAAACTATATCTAAACATTCACTAGCAGTAAAACCACATGTATAGCAAGAGAAAAACAATGCTTAGATTCATTAATGATGATGTCAAATCACTCTACAAATTGTCCTTTTACTTATGTCAAATTAGCAAGACATATATAGTTGTAAATAACAATAGATGAAGAACATATATGGATGAAAATCAAATCTAGAATTTGCACAAGTTTTGGATAGCTGAAAACTTCATTAATATGTTCAATATGAAGTAAAAATACATACCATATCCTACTCTCAAGGCTCGTACAATTCCACTAGCTCTCCAAAAACCTTACCATTGAAAATAAGAAAACCCTAGCTCAACCAAGGTGTTACAACATGCAAGAATCACTCCAACAAGTACTCCAAGGCAGTATGTCATCTTCTCTTCTTCTTCTCCACCAAAGATACCATAGGTTTTTATCACAAAACACTAATTTCAAACCTCCAAGGTATAAACCCTAACCCTAACCCTAGACCTCCAACATGTTCCAAGATACTCCAAGAGGAACAAGAAACCCTATAAACTTCAAGAGAGAGAGATCAAATACAAGTGAAGATCAAGAGAGAGAGAGAAAAGACTAGTACATACTCCTCTCCAAGATCACATATCAATAGAAGAGTGAATATGAATATGATTACAAACATATGAATAATGACTCTCTCCTTCCTCCATTTACATGATAGGTAAGGGAGGCTAAGAATACAATGTGGGCCCAAACGCTTACAAGCATTGACCTATAATGAGCACTTTTAGTTCTAGGACAACACGAGTGAAGCTCTTCACTCCAAAGTACATGTGTAATGATCCAAGGTGATTATATAAACAATAAGGGCTCCAAGATGATGTAGGTACATGAGGAATTTCCACATATCTCCATCACAAGCTCCATGGACTCCATTTATCCTTTTAATAAATATACTCCACTAGGTCAACTACCCCATGTGAGAACATTTTCATACCCTAGGCATCCTAAAGCCAAATCCAAGCCTTTATCCAAGCTATCCCATGCTATATAGCACCCAATTCCCTCATCCAAGATGCACAACACTCCTCCTCCCAAGTAGGTCATTTTCCAAGCAAGTGAACTCTCCATGTGGCTATCGTGAAGGTAATCCACCAAATTTTCAAGAGAACTCCAAAGCCTAAGGGAAGAATACCAATACAACACACAAATAAGGTCAAGAAAGTATTGTGTAAGCTATCTCCAACTTGAAAATCTATCACTAACCATCTCCCATGTGTTAATCAATCTTGGACCATCCAAGGGACGAACATACACCATGTACACCAAATCTCATGAAACACCCCAAACATGGTGTAAACACTTTTGGAGTAATTTGAAAAACTAACAATCCCTCTTTGTGAGGAATTTTTTTACATTGACACATGTTGACTCACTTTGCAACTCCACTAAACCTACTACCTGCAAATTTTTACTGGCTACATTTTTAAAATCAACCATTGTCTCTTGTAAAGAACCTATTGCACATGTTATCATAACATCTCAATCAAAATAAGAATGACCACTTATGAATATCAAGGATTATGACCCTGGAAAAAAAGAAACCTTCCAGACTCCAACATCCTCCAAGTCAACTAACATCCTCCAATTCAACCAAAACCCTCCTATCTATACTTGGTCGTCCACCATTCCTATGCTTTGAATCACTATTAGGAGGTGTTTTCAAATCATAACTAGAAAAAAGATTAATAATTACCTTAGTTTCTCAAGATGTGTAGGGGGTCATGATCAATATTCCATATTGGCTCCACTACCTTCAGGTCATACCATGTCTATTGTGTGTCCTTATTCTTGTTCAAACAACCAAAACATATTATTGAGTGCCTCTTCCTCTTGTGGCTCAACAAGTGTTCCCTTCTCTATAATTTTATATGCAGTCTCCTCGAATGTGGCTTCCCATTGTATCATCCCCAATATGTTTAATGAAATATGTTTTCATGTTTTCTTCACTTTTCCCATTGGCTCCTCTAACTCTCTAGACATCTCTCCCCTATCTAGTCCACTATTTGGAATATCTTCAACTACCAATCCCCATTCTTTGAACCCCTCCAACTCTTTCAAATGCACTTTTATACTTCCTTCTCTACAATGATCATTTTCACTACTTCTTCCCTCCATCAAACCTCCCAAAAAAAAATTCAGCCTCCACTTCTCGATTATTGCATCCTACTTCAAAACTCACTCCACCCTCTCTAGATCCTATGCTTCCTCCATGGTACCTTCTTCCCTTAGTTATTCTT
Source organism: Picea engelmannii (assembly GCA_009831015.1). Taxonomy (NCBI): domain Eukaryota; kingdom Viridiplantae; phylum Streptophyta; class Pinopsida; order Pinales; family Pinaceae; genus Picea; species Picea engelmannii. Next base: position 520,171 of record ML789888.1, on the reverse strand, counting down.
TCTCACCAATTCCATCCCAGGTGACCCCTACATGCAAGTGCTTACACTGCCATGATCAACAAGTTAAAAGGCGTGTAGTCTTCTTCCACCAAGAACATCTTCACCTAGGTTGTGATTTTCTTCACCAGTCTTCCATGAACTCCTTTATTAAATTTTTCCTCTACCCTTTAGAGAGACTAGTTTGGTTCCACATCGAACTCAATAATATATCATTTTTTGTCTTTTAACCCAAAATTCAACATCTCTTGCAACTTTGTGATCAAACCTTTACAACACAACCAGATTCTAGAAATTTTTATAAATCTCTCTCCTCCTCTTCCAGGCAGTTCATAGATGCTCACCCAATCTATTCAACCATTCAAACAATAACACCAAAAACTCTACCCAAAATATCTCATAGGTTTTGTGGTTTTTATGCATCTAATAGGACTAGTAGCTTGTAATACACTACTTCTTGAAGAGATTGATCTGCCTAAACCACCAATATTCCACTTAACTCTAGGTCAACTTGTCAATCATACTATTAGAATACAATACACATTATGAAGAGTTTCCCAACATTAGAACATTTGTTAGCTCAATTTTATTCTAGGGCACACATCAATGTCCAACAAAGAGGGCATGTTGTAGTCTAGGCACCAACATTGTCAATCCCCATGAAGGGAAAGGTATCACCTGAAACATAGTGTTGAGACTTAAGTTTATATACAGATCATACATTGTGACTATCGCAACTAGCACCTATCTTGATCCCATACTTCCACTTTAACTATTGTGGGTGTATTTAACATCAAACCACAACCATTATGTATCTAATTAGTGATCAATCATTATCATATCAAGGATCATCATTCTAGCCTACAAAGGCAATAACTATGTGTTCATACTATTGCTATGCAACATTATAGATAATGAATAGGAGTAAAAGGCATCATCATTGTACAATGTAAAGACAAAAAAAAACTAAAAAGAGGGTCTCATTTCATTTATTTCCAAAGTAACCCAATACATCATTACACAATGGTTCTCTAAACTTGAGACTACAAAAGTAACATACTCAAAACACAGATGATAACCTACACACATGAATAATATAGAGGACCAACAGGGAATCAACTCTTTGACATGTTGAGTCCTTTACATTTATATTGATGTGCTCAAAGAGGAAAGGTACATTAAAAAACTAGGAGGGTTGTTAGCCTAATGTCAATTTCTTAATTGTGAACTAGCTGATATTTTCTTCTTCTTATACCAAGTGCCTTCATCCTTTCACCACTCAATTCCTTGATCACCTAGAATCCCACTTGCTATTCTAGTTCTTGTCTCCGTCTATGGTTGATATTCCTTATTTCCACTAATGGTCTTCAATCAACGTGGTACAACCCGTATCTTTTTGTTTCCTTAGACCATGCCATTATGCCCTTCCCTATAACTTCAACGTGTCCTCTCTCAATATCAAAATGGGGGGCCCAACAATTCATAAGATAACACATTATTTTGGTATGTAAAGTGCACTTTAACACTATGTCCTTTATTATTTCATGCACTGAGTTATTTTGGTACACGAATACATTACTCTATAAATTGTAGGCCTTCAAACAAATGGTAAATATGTATCTCCAATGGTTGTTTCTAGAACAACATCTTAATGTTGAAGAAGTTTGGGAAATGATGTGTATGATGAGGACATTAATTTCATTCTTAGAAACTGTAGGTATAGAACTACTAGAAGAAGAAGAAAATGGAAAACAACAACAACCATGACACACATAAACAAAAAAATAAAACTTTTTAATGGGTAAGAAGAGACTAGGATAAAATAACTAGAAATAACACCTCGAGTACGGAAAAGGACTTATGAGAAGAATAGAGGTAATACATTTATCTATAATTACATCCATATTTGTAGTTTTTTATGATTTTATTTGTATATAATTATGGTTATTGTAACTAACAAATGCATTTCCATTTATGTTGTTGAAAGATCAATGCAATGGGCTTCTATAAAGAATGAAACAATACTCCATCCAATCCAGTCAGTTTCCCTACTATGCAATGAGCTACCATTTGATAAGAAACAAGTCAAAGACATATCATTGTACAACTTTTTCGACTTGTTTGCAAATGACAAGGTAGGGAACTATCTAAGTTCGTCAAAAGACAATGATGCCTCTTTTGAGTTTGTTCATAATACATATATTCATCTATAACATGAATATATCAATGGATTTCATTTGGTAAATAGTATTTTTAATTGTTGTACCAAATAATGAAAAGCGATTTCAATAAATTCTATGCAAAGACAATGCCTAAGCAAATTGATTTTAAAATCAACAATTTCTATGCAAAGACAATGTCTAATATGGGCTATGATTTTCCCAAGCAAATCGATTACATTATAATTGACTGCAGCGCAAATAAAGTGCCACACTTGGGCTACAATTTTCCACTAGAGATCAATTTGACAATTGAAGTATATATCAAAAGCTACGCCCAAAAAGGGGTTGTGATTTCACCTATGGAAAACGAATTAGCAAAGATGGAAAACTTGTGATTTAAATCTATAATAATGTCAACAAATAAATGGGTTTATTTACATGAATTCAACCCATTATTTTGGCATCCAAGCTATCTAAAAAAATTTTCAAAAGGAATTAATCAAACAATCACATATAAACCACAATCAGTGTAGTTAGACACCAGTAATTCAAATAACTACCAAGCACACTAAACATAGATTCACATACATGAACAATCCCATACTTGGTAGAAATTGAGATACTTGAGTGTTGCTTGTGGGTTTCCACCCAAACACATAGAAAATTCATCATTTATGAAGGAGGAGGAATAATCTACATGGTTGTTCTCTCTTTGTTTACACTCTTTATGGCTACTAAGCTAGGGCATTTCTCAAGCCCACTGCAGAAGCACATAGATATCAGGAGAATATAAACCCAAAATGGTTTCTACATAAAGCTACAACTCTCAAATGAGTTTAAGATTCACAATAGATTACCCATAATAGAATGAGTTTAAGGGTTACTGAAGAGATTAGGGTTTCTCATAAGCTATTGGGATCTCTAAATGCTACATCCATTGCACGAATTCCCAACTGTGACAAGCCAAGTTATATTAGTCAGACTAAAAGAGTTTTTTTTAGAGGTTAAATCTCAAGAACAATTTGGTATCCTAGCTAGTGGGAAAATTCATGATACTATTTGGGCTACTCAAGAAGGCCTTCATACAATCAGATCAATAAATATGCCTACGATGGTTATCAAACTTGGTCTCTCTAAAGCTTATGAAATCACAAATTGGCTATATTTAAGGATGATATTGATCCATGTGGGCCTTAGTTATCTTATGGTAAAGTGCATTATAGGATGTGTCACGTATGCTTCACATGTTGTACTTATCAATGGAGAAACCTCAGCTTTCTTTAAGCCCTTAAGGGGCTTGAGGTAGGGTTCTCCTCTTTCACCCATTCTTTTTTTATCGGTTGCAAAAGGACTTAGTTGAGAAATTATGGAGGATAAAAGAACTAGTTGCTTAAAAGGGGTCAAGATTGGTAATTCTATGTTATTAACTCATTTTTTATTCTTTGATGATATATTGTTTTTCTCTAATGGTTCAGAAAGGGAAGCAAGGAAAATTTAGGAGCTACTTGTATCTATTGTGTGGCTATAGTGATCTGGATTATTTTCGGCACGAAATGAGAGCGGAGATATAATAAAGAAATGTACAGAGATGTCTCATATATCCAATAATATAACAAAAAACTATCAGAGATGCAACCATAAACACAGAGATATAGTAATAGACAATTTCTATTAATGAGTGAAATGTACAAAATTGTAGAAATACAGAGTGAAAGACTCGCTAGAATGGTGGTAGCATATCTCTGAGAAGAGATGTGACGGCTACTTGCATTCGCAATAATATGATTACAATGATGCTCTAAAGGCCTTTTTAACATAAGGAAAATCCAAAACCCTAACCCCGGAAGATGAAAAGCCAACAGTTTTGTGGACCCAGTTTTGGGTAGTTTGGTGTATCAACTTCCCGGGGGCATAACTTTGGCATACAATCTTTGTTTGGGGCACACGATAGCTTGTTGGAAAGGTATTGTAAAGGGGATTCATTTTATGGGATCAATCAGAGCCTTTATCTATTATTGAGGTGCTCAATCCCGAAAAAACTTCATTTAGGCACTAAAAATGGCCCCGAAAGTTTAGGAACCGAAAAACTGTTAAAAATAGTAAATTGTCATAAGACTGTTTTGAGCCAGTTGGAATAGGTGGGTGGCCACCGATATCCACTTGGATCAATCCTCCCTCCTTAGGAAGCAATGGTCTCCATTGTGTTGAGTTCCCGGGGGAGAGGGGAAAGCGTTTGTTGAATTTGCATCTTGACGAGTTGCTTGTCCTGTTGGAGAAGTTGTGATGCTTAGCTTGTTGAAGGTTGTCACGAACCTGTGGTTGGAAGAGTTGGACATTTTTAACCATTTTGGATACATGAGATTACTATGTGCAGAAGGAATCCTTGCACTTTGCTTCAATCTTGTCGAGTTACTTCTGTTGGACAGAAAATGCTTGGACTGAGGCTGCAGCGGTTGCGATGTTCTTCTATTCACCTTTTGAACAGACTGTGAAGAAGCTTAATTTTGTTGTATGAGATACTACCTTGCGGTAATATTTAGGTGGGACAGTAGTCGGAACTACCTCCAGTATTCTGTAGAGATGACCCCCCAGAGTAACAATGATACTACAGGGTCAAGACTCATAAATAGCATGGCGCTTCCACATATATGGCTGGACCAAAAGAACATCATAGAAATCCAATGGGGCAACATCACATAATACCTCATCCTTGAAGGGTTGGATGTCGTATGACAATCAACACTGTTGGCTAACACAGAGGTCTCATCCCTGGCGAAGCCACTTGATGTTGTATGGTTGCAGGTATGGTGTTGTCGACAATCTCAATTGTTTGATGACCTCTGCTGAGATGAGGTTCTTCTAGCTTCTATTATCAATAATAAAATGCAGTGGGGTCCCCTTCACCCACATCTGTGAATGAAAAAGGTGCTCCCCCTCTTCAGGATCTGTTGATTCTCCTGGTTGAATTGTGGCGGTCACGACAGTAGCAGTGGGGTCTGTGTCGATGATCTATCTTTTCCCATTATTTTTTGAATCAAATTCCGAATAAGGGTTCGGCTCCTTGTCTTTGATCTCGACCACCAATAACTATTTTGAGCGACATTCATCAGTGTTGTGCCAGGGGATTTTATGGAAATCACACCACTTTACAGTGTCCTTCTTCGTCTTCCCATGACCGTTCTTTTCCTGTGGCTTGGACTGGTTTTCGGTAGAATGTTTGTTAGGGTCGTCTTTATCATACTTTGGTTGTTGCAGATTTGTAGAACCAGAATCTTGTTTGTTCTGGTGCCTAAATTTATGCTCGATTTTGACAACATATCGATAGGCATCTCCCAGCAATGAGATGTCCAGAAACTCCATTTCAGTTTGGATGTATCTGTGTAGATCCCCACGGTATTTCAGAACCAAATGCCACTTAGAATATTTGATACCCATCTTGGTGCACAACGTAGGGAAGGTATTGGTGAACTACGACACTGCTTGGCCCCTCTCTTGATGCAGCGTGGTCCATCTCATGTACCGCTCATCATAGTTACCAACAGGGTAATATTGTTCCTTCACCGCATCCACAAAAAATTATCAAGTGGGATTGATCCCATATATTCCAGACTCCTCTATGGAACTTTTCTCTCAGTAATTTTCTCACCAATGTTTGACATGGGGGAGAGCCTTAAGGAATACGAAGGTGATATTTTCCATGTCGGAGAAATTGTGAATAGAGAAATAACCTTCTAGCATATTTAACCATTTTTCTAGGGCATTCGCATCTATCTATCCTTCAAATATGAGAATATAAAAATTAACTTGTACCTTGAAATGTGAGGTGCCTCCAAAGTGATCGCTTGATGAAGATGCACCAGCTGTTATCAACAGGCGTTGAAGGATGTGGGCAAAATTCTCCATCGTTTCGTCCCTTTGTCGTGTGAGAGCTTGCTCAAGCAACAGATTAATAGAATCGTCTGCTCTGTCATTTTTATTTTCTTTTTCCATGGAGGGTTTCTTGGGCGTGTGAGAGAGATTTTCCTCAAGAGAGACAAGCTTGAAACCCAACTTGTTATACTCGGACCTTGTCGAGGACATGCACTGAAAAACGATCAAGAACAGCCTGATGTGATACCATTGATCCGGATTATTTTCGGCATGAAATGAGAGCAGAGATATAATAAATAAATGTACAGAGATATCTCAGATATCCAATAATATAACAGAAAAATATCAAAGATGCAACCATAAACACAAAGATATAGTAATACACAATTTCTATTAATGAGCAAAATGTACAAAACTGTAGAAATACAGAGTGAAAGACTCGCTAGAATGGTGGAAACTTATCTATGAGAAGAGATGTGGTGGCTACTCGCATTTGCAAGAAAATGATTACAGTGAGGCTCTAAAGGCCATTTTAACATAAATAAAATCCAAAACCCTAACCCCAGAAGATCAAAAGCCAACAGTTTTGTGGACCCTATTTTGGGTAGTTTGGTGTATCAACTTCACAGGGGCGTAACTTTGGCATACAATCTCCATTTGGGGCACATGATAGCTCATTGGAAAGGTATCGTCGAGGAGATTATTTTGGGGGATCAATCAAATCCTTTGGCTATTTTTGAGGTGCTTGATCCCGAAAAAACTTCATTTAGGCCCTCAAAATGGCCCCAGAAGTTTAGGAACCGAAAAAAAGATAAAAATAGTAAATTGTCATAAGATTGTTTTGAGCCAGTTTGAATAGGTGGGTGGCCACCGATATCCACCTGGATCATATAAGTATGGAGGTTAATGTACATAAATCAACCATCGATTTTAATGGATTATTTTTCCTTTTAGACTTTTTGACATTCAAGAGGGTTTTAAATACTTAAGGTTTATTCTTAAACCTAATGGCTATAGAAACGGGGACTAGAGATGGTTCTTGAGCAAGATAGAGAAAAGGATTCACTTATGGTATAATAGGTGACTCTTAGGAGGGGGAAAATTAACCCTTATGAGTGTGTATGTTTTCATAATTATTCATAATTTCCATAAAACTTTATGGAGATAAATTGTGTAGACAATTTTGAAACGTCCAACGTTTCGAGTGGAAGTGTCCACTCGAAACATTGGATGTTTCAAAATTGTCCACACAGTTTATCTCCAGAAATTTTTATGGAAAATTAACCCTTATCAAGGCAGTGCTGGAAGCCATACTAGTGTATTGGCCTTCTTTATCTTGGATTCTGGAAGGTGTTTTAGAAAAGATTTGAAAGCTTTGTTTCAATTTTTTATGGGGTGGAAAAAAATAAGGAAGTGGTATACCTTGGAGTAGGTGGTGATCTATAGCTCTTCCAAGAAGTAAGAGGGGATGAGGATTGAAATAGATACATGTATTGGGGAAGGATCTCATTGCAAAGAGCCTGTAAACCTCATATCAAAAGAAATTCTTTGGAAATACATAATTATTTAGAAATATATAGCTCTTGCATCTTTGGTGGATTGGATAAGGAATCATCATAAACATATTAAGAACATTATAAATCTATGTTACTAGCTTCTCTTGTCATGATAAACCTTCTTACTTGGAAGGTTGGTAATGGGGAGAGTTTAAGGATTGGATCAAACCCCATTATGGGATGTAGGGAACAAATTTATCTAAACCCAAATTTGATAAATCATCTACATGAAAAATGGATTTATACTTTACATCATATTCCATATCCAATTACTACAAAGGTTTGGAATCAACACAGTCCATTGAACTAGATGAGGCCTAGACAAATAGTTTGTAGTTGTATCTGAACGAGCTGAAAATAATTCATGTTAGAATAAAGGATGATGAGGACTCCTTAATGTGGGAAAAAAATAAATTCATGGGAATGTATACTACAAAGATTGGATATGAAGTATTAATGGATCCTACTAGTTAAGAAGATGTGTAGTGGTGGTTTTAAATCTAGAAAATAAAGGCCCCTATTAAAACAAGAAACTTCCTCTAAATAGCATTGAGGAAGGAGGTCCTAACATAGGAGAGCCTATAAGAGAGGAATATAGGGACCTTGTATTTGTATGTCATGTATGAGGGAAGTATAAACAATTTCACATTTAGTTATACATTGCTCATATGCACAACATATATGGAAAGATACTGAAAATATGACTAGAATAGAAAATGTCTCAAGGGTATCTTTAGTGGAGGAATGTCTTCAAGTCTGGTCAAAAGAAGGAATTGAGAGAGTTTAGAGCAACACCGTGTATAATCTTATGGGGTATCTGACTATCTTGAAATGCATAGGTTTTTGAAGGTCAACAAATTCCCATTTGTCAAGTATACAATCAGGGTGTGTGGAAATTTCAAAGGTTGCAAAATGATCATAAAGGTAAAACAACCAAGGCAAATTGGTGAGTTATTTATTGAAAAAGCCCTTCCTTGGGGATTCTTTGATGGTGCAAGGCAAGGACAAAATAATATCAGTAGTACAGGTGGTGTTATGTTCCTTTTTTATGAGCACTTCATTAAGTACACAAATGGCTTGGGATTTGGATCAAACAATTATGTTGAAATGATGGCCCTTCATGTTTTATTAAAAAATGTTACGGATAAATAGGTTATGTTATTGTAGATATTTGGGGACTCTTCCATGGTTATACACTGGATGAATGTATGAATGGAGAGAAGCAAATCCATTGTGTTATGTTGGAAGGGTTGGCAAGGTAGGTTATGGAGGCAGCATTCATGTTTGAGTCCATCTCTTTCTCTCATGTTTATCGTGAATATAACATGTTGGCAAATGCTCTTTCCAAAGAAGTGAAACAAGTGGAAGCTAGAATTATTATGCTAGAAGAATCTTTTAATGGAACCCTGACACGGTCAAGGTCCTATGTTTATTGATTTGATGCTTAGTTTTTGAGACATCTCTTTATGTATTTAGATTAAAATATGTAATTATTTAATTTTGGATTGCCATGCGAAATTATCTATGTAGAGGTCTATACCTAGTAGGGTGAAAATCCATCTTTTTGTCTAAATGTATATAAGAAAAAAGATGAGTGTCTTTTTCTTTCATATACTTATGTACTCATTTGAGCACATAAAGAGTGTATTTTCCATTCTTTCTTTTGAATACAAATTATGATTTTTTTCATGGAAAAACATACATACATATATTTGTTTCCAAGAAAAAAAACATATTTTTATTTGAGATAAACAAAAATACAACACTGAGGTGCTCTAGACATACATGCATACATATATTTCTAAGGAAAACATCAGATAAAATCCTCTTAGTAACTCTCCATGATCCATGGATGGTAAATGGGGTAAATCATGAGCCCTAATTATGGATCCTAATCTTGAGGAGATTAAGAGAGTCGAACATATGGCCTCTCCAACTTCAGGGGATAGATCTCATGTCTAGCTCATGACCTCTAGCCCTTAAAGATAATACAAAAACACATCAAAGGTGGCAAAACCTATCATAACTCAGTTGTCAATCAACAGTAAGGACAACCATCACCAACCGCTATCTATGAACGTGTGTTGGCTCATCACTATCATTTAGAAAACCACACCATCTAAAAGGACTTGTTGGTTGTTTGTAAGGGGGCATACTTTCACTCCTACAAAATATCATTGGGTCTTGGCTCGTTAATCTCTTTCCTTGCATCCAAGGAAGACGAGCTCTTAGCTAATCAAAGTCAATGCTAGGTCTTATTACATGACCAAAAGACGGTTTTAACCTAGATAGTATCCATAAGAAAGCCAATATCCCTTTATTATTATATATATAAAGGTCACAAGTTCAATCCAAAGTGGGGTAGGGTTCACACCTCTGTAGACTTTACATTCAAATCACTATGTGGAGGGGGTCCCTTGTCCCACAAATATGGGGGTCCCATACACCAACTTGGTGTTTGGGTTAGCTAAAAAGAAAATCATAATCTTAAATAAAAGTAAATAGAAACAAAAAAAACCTACATCTCACTTAACCCCCCCAAAAATTAAAGCAAGTTTTTAAAAAAAATGAAAAAGGAAAAACCAAATATAGGAAACTTAATATGTATAAAAAACAAAGTTAAAATTTATTAAAAAAAAGTATATATATAACAAAGTTTGATAAAAAATTAAAAACAAATTAAAATAAAAATGAAACAAAATTTCAAAAAGGTTAAAAAAATCAAGAGGGGGAGGGTGACTCTTGGAATCACTTGTCCCCCCTCGGTGCACCCTTTCCTCCCCCATGACCTTTCCCTATCATCTTCGCCCTCCTTCTATTCCCCCACTGCCTCACTTCCCCCCTCCCCCTCCTACTCCTCTCTATCCCCCCACACACTGAAGCAGTGCATGGGGGATAGGGGAGTGGGAAGGGGCACACAAAGGGATAGGGAGGAGTAGGATGGGGTGCATGGTGCACTAGGGGATGGAGAAGCGAGAGGGGGCGCATAAGGGGATAGGGAGGAGTGAGAGGGGTGGAAGGTTGGATTGAGGGGATAAGGAGGGGTGGTGATGGAAGAAAGGGTGGGTCAAAGGGGATGGGTGATTCTGGAAATCACCCTCCTCCCTCTTATTTGAATGATTTGTTTATTTATTTTTAAATTGTTTTTTTCTAATTATTTTGTTTTGTTTTTAATGTTTTAAAACTTTGTAAGCCTCAAGGGTTAGTTCAAGCAGTCGTGAGCTTGACGTGAGATCTCTTCCCCAATGATCAGTTGGGGAGGTCATGGGTTTGACTCTCTTGTTCCCCTTGAGGTTAGGCCTCATAATATGGGCCAACAGTTTACCATGTTTACCATCCATGAAACATGGTAAAGTACTAGGAGGGTTTTCCACAAGGAAAGTACTAGAGAGAGAGAGAGAGACAAAGAGTCATTTCTATTATTTTTTCCAATTGTTTTATATTTGATTTTTTTATTGAACTTTCTCTAAATTTGTTTTTTGGGGATTTGAGGGAGGTGAGGGCATTGATTTTTTTTTGTTTCTTTTTTTAATTTTTAATTAAAATTTATATATATATATATATATATATATATATTATGAGTTGTTTGAAATAATGTCGGGTTTTTAGATCATGGTTTAAAAAATGTTGCAATTTTAAGCTCATAATAAAGAGTGTTGTTAGTAACACATGTTTTCGATTTGGGGTTGATTTTGAAATTTTGGTTGCAATGGCATTAATTATCAAGGCCATAGTTTTAAAAGAGGTGTAATTTTAACCCCCACACAAAAAGGTGTACTATTGGTAGCGCCACATTTCGATTCAGAGGTTGATTTTAAGATTGTGATTGCATCGTTACTAAAGGCCATGGTTTCGTACAAGTTATAATTTTAACCCTGGATAAAAAGGGGTGTTGCCAATAACATCACTTTTCAATTTCGTAGGTTGATTTTAAGGTTTTTATTCACAAGATTATGGAGTTTTAAGGTCGTGGTTGCAAAAGTTTGTAATTTTAACCACAACAAAAAATGTGATTTTAGGAGCACTACTTTTCGATTCAGGGGTTGATTTAATTGTTTTGGTTTGTAGCATTATGGGTCATGATTGCAAAATGTTATAATTTTGACTTTGAAAAAAATGTGTTACTGGTAGCAACACTTTTTGAAATGGGGGTAAAAACAACCACTAAATGTGATCTCGAAAAACATGAGAACTTTGGAGGGTTCTCATCAAGTAGGTAATTATGCTTACTTCGTTACATTGATATAAAATCAAAACTACTTGATAAAACATTATAGTTATATAATCACAAACGCATTTATATCATAAATTTTGAATAAAAAGTAGCAAGTGAATGTTGAGTACCTTTTGCTTTGTTTTGTTCTGCTTATATTTATTAACGTTCTCAATTGGGTTTTTACCATCTTATAAGTGGGGGCAAGCTATAAGATGTTTTATTTCTCATAATGTTGATATAAGAGTTGTCAATATTAGGAGTTGAGCTTACTCATTTGGATGTCTCTACTGATTGGAAGTATACTTTTGAAGGTGCTTGGGGTCCTTTCCCCATTTTCGATATAGCCTTTGGAGATGGATTATTACTCTTTCTGTCACCCACCAACAAGTTTTTAAGGATTTATGCTTCTTCTGAAACAACCTATTGATTTCCTTGAGTCTTGATAGCAGGTTCAATTCTATCCTCGGGATCTTTTTATGCTGTCTACCTCTCCACCTCCTCACTTTCCTTTTCCATGACTTATAAATTTCCAAGAGCCTCAAAGTTTTTGATGTTGACTTTGGATGATAGTCCCTGATTTATCTTTATTTGCTATGGCATTGTAGTTTATTGTTTTGTGTGTCTGGTATTTACTTGCCTAAAGAGGTTATGCTCCATTTGATTGGAGGATTTTAAACATTGCTTAGGGAGACTTTGTTCCTCTTAAGTCCTTGGGCTTTTTTTTAGAAAAATGTCTATACTCATGGCAAGAGTTGCGCTTGATGGGAAGTTGCTCATAATTTAGTTCTTGCAAGTGGCTTTAATCATCCATATTTATTTGTAATTCCTTTGGAAGTCCCTTCTCCAAATCCACTTCTGCACATATTCTAGCACAAGTATACATGTTTCCTTTTGGTTCAACTCGATTCGATGTATTGACCCAGTTTATTCCCAGTGCCTTTGAAAGTGTTTTCATCCTACAATATTAAGGGAAGGAGGGGGCGCCTAGCCCAAACAAGGACAGTTGTGACCTCCTCTTCTGATTTGAAATCAAGGAACCAGTGAGTGAAGAACATTACCTGAGGACACGTGAAGTAAGGTCCAAAGCAAAAAAAAAAAACATATTTTTATCCTCCCTCTTTTGAAATAAAAACACAAAATATCCTCGGCCACAAACAAATAAAGTTACTTAACCTTTTATCTTGGGTAACTAATGCTCTACTATCCGCATCTCCATAGTCCTTAGGTTGGGCCAGAGGCTTGCAAACTTTCCTATCAAAACTTGTTCAAATAAAATGAACACTTTTTCACTCGAATCTAACTTTCCTATCAAAACTTGTTCAGATAAAATGAACACTTTTTCACTCGAATCTAACTTTCCTATCAAAACTTGTTCAAATAAAATGAATATTTTTTTACTCGACTCTAGGAACTAGAGTTCCAGTTTAGATATAAAGTCAATTTTTTTTTGACAAATCTATCCTACATATAACTGAGATCAAAGAATCCTTTCATTGAGCTTGATGTACTAACTCCATTTACAAAATGGAGAAATCACCTCATCTTCATTTACGAAATCCATAAATTAAATTATATTTTTCTTTTAAGCCCTTCTTTAACTTAGACTTTCTTCTTGACAAGGTTCCAATCCTTTTATGTTCTGCCCTTCTTTAACTTAGACTTTCTTCTTGACAAGGTTCCAATCCTTTTATGTTCTCATTCGTTTTATCGGATATATACAAGTAATATATTCTCATTCATTTTATCGAATATATACAAAAGTTTAATTAAAATAAAGGTTGACATGCTTCCAATGAATCTTCGTCCATGTTTTAGTTACGTAACCCTTTCGATTCTCTCTTCATTATTAAATATTCTCAATCAAGTCCGTTTACAAGTAAAGGCTTACCTTTCCTTAAAATACACCCACAAGGGGAATGAAAAGAAAAGACTCCACGTAAGAGTTTGTTTTGAAAAGGTATGTGACAAGTATCACAGGTACACTGGGAGTTGTTAGTGTTGTAAAGAAATATTATTTTTTTAAAATTAAGATACTAACAGGAAATGGTTAACTTTAACTTAAAATATTAAAAGTATTTGGTTAATCTTTTTTTTTTTTAAATAAGAAATATATATATATTAAGAGCCTTCCAGAACTCGAGCTAAGTAGCAAAATACAAAGATAGCTAGGTTGAGGTTACTGGACTGCCCCAACATAGGGGAAACCAGTCCAGCTAGCCTATGAGTCACCACAAGTAGTATAATAGTCTAAGAAGAAGGTAATAGACGAATTGTTTTAACATCTAAAACTTGAGAACTGACAAGGCTTGAAAACACTATAGAACTAGACACCTGGTGGATAATCTGGCCACGTGGCGTGGAGGTCTCCTGGCCACGGCTCCTCCTCAATATACGTTGTCTGGTCTGCCCAAAGCATTTCAGCATTCTCATCGCCCGCAGTTTCATCATCCTTGCCCTTTCGCTCAATCTTCTCTCGTTCCCTTTCGGCTGAGTGTTGCGCCTCATCCTGACCTTCACCTGTAGTTGCACCAGGCTCCTCCATTGGAGTAGTTTCGACCGGGTTCGAGGAAAAAGTTTTATGCATGGAGGAGAGAGTCTGAAGAAAGAGCTCCACCTTAGCATCTATATCTTGTAGGCGGTAGTGGAGATCCTCCACCCCCTGGCGGATTCCAAAGACCAGATCGTGAAGGATAGCCAGGTTGTCTCTAAACTGCGCAGCATTGTAGGAATCAGTGAATTGTTGTCAAGTATTTGGTTAATCTTAATATGAAAGATTAAATGCATTTTTTGTGTTTTATTGGTGTAAAGAAGAAAATCCACATTGTTAAAACAAATGCGAATTTTCATATAGTGAAACTGGACATTGGACAATTCATAAAACAATGTGGGACGAATCTCCCATCTTTGTGACACTAAGAGGGTTGAAAATGAAAAGCACTTTCTCTTAAAGTGCCATGAGTATACTCAAATTAAATCACAATTTCAAAATATTTGTCACAATACCAACTTTAGTAACCTTCTAAATCATCAAAACTATAATGATCTTGTAACACTCCTAATAATGTTTTTTTGAACACATAAATAAATTTTAAATAAATCCAAAGAATCTCTTACCTTTCTTAAAATCTAATAAACTAATTATGATATTAAACATAAGTTAATCATCATCTTAAATAATTATTTAAATAAATAATTTTAAGATTTTATTTTTTTTAATTCTATAAAATATATTAATAAAATAAAATAAAATAAACTTAAACATTAATTTATTATTTAAAACACTTTGAAATTAAAAATTAACTTAAATTCAATTAAAAACAACAATTTACTATAAAATAAAATAATTAAATATCTCAAAATAAACAAATATAACTAACTTATCTTAAAAGAAAAAGTACCCATCAACACCATTTCCCACCCTTAGTTATCTTAAAGAAAAAGTACCCAACAACACTAACTTATCTTAAAAGAAAAAGTACCCATTAGTTATCTTAAAGAAAAAGTACCCAACAACACTCTTTCGAAGCCTTGCTTGTACATTTAGATAAATCACTTAAAATTATAAACAACCAAATGATCAATTTAAGTATATGTGCATATCTAAAGTCAACCATGCCATTTAAGAGTATGTTGATCACACTATTAATTTTCTTTTATTATATTATATTTGGAGTTAAATGTAATAGTTTAATTAGAGCTTTCTTCATTAAAATAAAATATTATACTTGAGTGTGTTTAATAGTTAAGAATATAGGTTTCCTCCTTAGAGATCATAGGTACAAATCCAAAGGAAATAGGATTAGAGTATGTACACCTTAGACTTTAATAGATAACCAATTTGATATTGACTTGACGTTTATGTGTACTTATTCACTTTTCATTTCTAAGAACATTAGACCACATCATCTTCATTTTTTTCCAAAAAGAAAATTTCTCCATTATATTAGATATATAACTTCTACATCTCGAGGAATCACAAAACTGTCCATGAAAGACAAATGATAACTGTGACAATTACAATCAAAAGTCGACAAAATAAACATATACTTACAATCATTGCTCTAACAAAATGGGGATAAAGCAACAACCAACAAAAAACCATAAAGCTACACTAGAATAGTTAGATGTGTTCTTTAGGGCCCTCTGTGCCATTTTTCCAGTTGTACAATGAGATCATGCCTTCGAGTTCCAGAAAATACTTCTTTGATAAGATGTTCGCCTCTTTGTTGTGAGCCCTATAAATATGATGAAAGCTTGTAGCCTGAATTTTTTTTATTGAGTCTTGTACTTTTCCCTTCCATCCCTCTATGGCGCAAGCTTGTAATCTACCTCTTTTATTTAGCGAGTCTATGACCACCTTTGAATTGCCAAGGATCTGTAGTTTAGGATAATAAAGGTGAAGTGCTACTGTCAATGTGGCCCAGACACTCATAAGCTTAGCTTTGATGTTTGTACCTTCACCACAATTCATCAACCATCTGGTAACAATAGACCCATGTGTTTTAAGATACCCCCCTGCACCACATTGTTTGCCATCTGTGTTGCTTGCCCCATCAAAACATGTTATAGTGTAACCCTCTTGGTGTGAGATAGTACAAGGACGGGTTTGCAGAGTCTTTTGTATGCCCGGCTTCCAAATGAGGGCACCCATAGTTTTAATGGTTACTCGATTAACAAAGGGAGAAGTATTCTCGAACAACACATAGTTTCTTTCCAACCATATATACCAACAGGTGAGTGCCGAAAGGTAAGGAATATTTGTTTTCTCTATTGTCCAAAGTTTAAAAAATTCCAACAGTGTTGGGCCTTTCCATACATCCTTTAAGTTCAGGCAGGTTTTTAATCTTTTCCAAATAGAAATGGTGAAAATGCAAGTGATGAAGAGATGGTTTATGTCTTTAGAAAAACACTTGCATAGTGGACATCAACTCGGACCTTCCCATCCTTTTCTCTACAGAGTCTCCTGTGAATGTATCCTACCCTCAATTGCCAGCCAGGTGAAAAGTTTTATTTTTAGTTGTATAGACCACTTCCATAGGCCATGCCTCCATCCTTCAATAATCGCGTTGTCTTGAGTGGAGAGATTTTCCAAATAAACATTTTTTGTTGCTAGATAACCGGAATGGTCACCTCCTATCCACATTAGAGTGTCATCGTCATCCACTATGGAAACACCATAACTATTGAGATCCTTAACGTATCATTCCCACTCCCTCACCAGCGATCTAGAGAATCCCGGATCTACATAATTGTACCAGCTAGTCGAGAGCCCGAAAAGTCCATCATTGTTCCAAGCCTGTGAGAGTACAGTGATATTTTTTTTATTCAAACATGTAACCAGCTCAGGTGTGAGGTATGAACTGTCCTCCAGCCCCATAATCTTGTCTCTATCAATTTCCACAAGGTGGCCTGACCCCGGAAGCCAGCTTAGCCATTGTGTAATCAAGTGAATTGATTTTAATAGTCCACCCCAAATCTTGGAAACTCCTGTTGGGGAGAAGGTTGGCGACCTGAGCCAGTTAATTACCATGGAGGATGGGAAGTATTTGTCTTTTATTACATCATGCCAGATGCCAACGCCCATTAGAACCCTCCAGAGAGTGTTTGTTACTAAGGATTTATTGAAATGATAGATATTGTGGAATCCCCAACCTCCATGGATTTTTGATTTTTCCAGTGACACCCATCTGCACAGATGTAAATGTGGAAAATCCATGTTTCCTCTCCAGAGGAAATTAAACATAATATTCATGATCTTGTTTAAAACAGAGCATGGGATGATTGCCAACGACAACCAGTAAACATGCATACTTTCAAGAGTCGTCTTAACTAAAATATAACGTCCACCCAGGGACAACCATCTATTACACCAGAGATCTATTTTGTTCTCCATCTTGGACAATAGCCAATTCCACTATGTGCTTTTTTGAGGCTCAGTTCACAAGTAGAAACCCAGATATTTAAACCTTATGGATAGCAAAGAAAAATTGTATGGAAAAACATTATGAAACAATGCCAATTCAGTCTCTGATAATCCAGCATATAGTGCAATGGATTTTTGAACATTTACCTTTAACCCTGAAGCTTTGCAGAAAAATTTAATTATACCTTCAATTTCTACCCATTCATTTATAGAAGCATTTGTCATTATTAAGATATCATCCACAAATAAGATGCAAATTATCTTAATCGACCTGGAGACCCTAATACATGTGATCTTACTAGCTTCCTTGTTGTCTTTTAATAGCAAAATAAGACCTTCTAATACCAAGCTAAAAATCAATGGGGATAAAGGACATCCCTGGCGTAACCCCCGGCCACTCCTGAAGAAGTTTGTAGCTTCTTCGTTTACTAAGATAGCAAAAGACGAAGAGGATACACAACTCATTATCCAGTTGGTGACTTGTACATCAAAACCTAATTGTAGTAAAATCAATCTCAAAGTATCCCAGTCGATACAATCATAAGCTTTTTGCAGGTCCAGTTTCAGGATTATAGATTTGTATTTCTTCTTTTTAATGCTATGAAGGCATTCGTAAGCAGTTCCAATGGCATCTTGCATTTGTCGACCTTTTAGGAACCAGAGTTGTTCAGCAAAGAGGAAACTAGATAGGATTGGCTTGATATGATTTGTAATTATTTTAGAAATTAATCTATGAATGTA
Organism: Picea engelmannii; assembly: GCA_009831015.1. NCBI lineage: Eukaryota > Viridiplantae > Streptophyta > Pinopsida > Pinales > Pinaceae > Picea > Picea engelmannii. The sequence goes on along the minus strand of ML789888.1, from coordinate 501,706 downwards.
GAGACCCTACTTAATTTGATACAAAGATTTAACGCAATTAACATATATTTCCTTTCTCTATACGTAAATTATCCATTCACATCCTACAAGCATAAATATTCAAATCTAATTACATCATGAAAATAAATTAACAGAATAAAATTTAATTACCTAATAACTTAACAGGATAAAATTTAATTACCTCTTCCTGATGCTAATTTCTCCGTTGACCTGGTTGTCCAGCCTGTTGCTTTGATGATGCCTGATGCACTGACCAACTCTGCCCAAACCGACTAACCTCCCAGCTAGCTAGGAGCAGCCTGTCCGGATCCCTAGCTCCAGGAAACCAAAAGGAATCCTGGCCCCCGTGCCCAAAACCCCCAGCAAACCGGTGCCCCTTGTTTCTGATTCACCAAAAAAAAAAAAAAACCAAAGCCGAACTCCTCACCAGAGATCTCCCACAGAAATATCCTCCTCTCAAAATGCTTCCTCCCCTCCAAAAGAATGCTCCTTCCCCCGTAAGACTCTTCTCATCATATTCCCCCTTCATTAATTTCCTTATCTCCCCCATTAATATCTTATCCCCTTATATTTATTATCTTATACCTATATTTAATGTTTCTTTTCCCCCCTGTATACGTAAATATTCAATACATTAAATTATTAACCCCCTTTAATTCTTTACTCAATTAATTAATGAGTCAATTAATAATTAATTAATCATTGACAAATATGGACAAATAATTAATTAGTTAATATTATTTAAGAAATAATTATTGTTTAACTAACATATTAGGACAGTCAGATTATCAAATTAATTATAGTTAATCATCCCTATGCATTTATTTAATCAGGGTTGTTACATACACCCACCCTTCAGGAAACTTCGTCCTGAAGTTAAGGTATCTTATGGTACAAAGGAAAAGAAACATGGTTCACACATTCATAACAATTAACCGATACTATCAGTAAGTAAGTCAAAAAAACTCATACATACTAGTGTATATGTACAAGAAATGCATGTGTAGCTAGTACATACAAGTCTCGTGCATGTACTAATAATCAAAAACTATCATCCTTTAGTAATTTATCTATGCATCCAATCCAATCAACAAGACTAGTTTTTTATAACAGACAATAAACCAATCAAATGTTTGAGAAATCCTTTAATTACAATCATCCGGCTCAACAATTTTATTTAGACAACTGTGGTTTAGTTACGTAATTATGAATATTCATATATACACATTTTATTTTTAGAAGGGAAAACATTAAATTCCACCATAAGCCAAATCTCCATACTTTCTCAACTATTTCTACTCATCCTTCCTCCCTAACTTACTTCCATCTCCATTCCTATCCTTCCTCTACTAGACTATCTTGGAGCGTCAACTATATTGACCTAACTCCAAATAGAACCCGTAAGAGGAAGTGTCACTATCTCGACCAAGCTTCCCTAGAAGGCAACTGACAGTCATCATCACACGTCTTGGGGAGCGTGAGCTAACACTGTCCTCCCATGACTTCAGGTTTCAGAGGATACATGGTGGGAAATGCCTCCACCCCTCCTAATCATAACTAGGGTCCACACCCTACAATGGAATATACAATGGCACCATGTTGTTGGGGGTTTTGTCATCGTTTATTTGGTTTTGGGCAGTCTCATCACCTGAAATCATGCACTGGTCCACATATCATAGCAATGCATCCAAACCAATATAATTTCTCATACAAATATTCATACCATAATGTTTCTCAGCTAGTGGTCATGATATCCACTTTCATCATCATTATCCCTTGGCTATTTCATAGCCCATAACCTGCAGATTAGTCTGTAACACAACTCATGCATTTCTATGTATTATGATCATGTAATTGCATACAATCATCATTTCAATTTGGTATCCATGTACCAACAACTTAACATCAACGTTTTCAAGTTAGAAATAGATCCCATAATATCCCATTATTCAATTTCGACACCCATTCATA
>ML789888.1:458643-477769 GCA_009831015.1 Picea engelmannii | reverse complement strand
CCAGATTTGACAGGTGGGAAGCTGAACAATACGCTAAGGATTTCCCATCCTTTGAAGCAGATGCCCTTAGCAGCTCTACTGAGGGCGATTATGAAAAAAGCTTTCCACGGGACCTGTTTATGGTCATTATGAATCTAACCCATGGGAGAACCAAGAAGAAGAAATCCTCTCGGATATGATTATGTCTAAAGAAGGTTGTGATGATGAGGGCTGTAAGGATAAAAGACTGGGGGAGGAAGTTGCTCTGAGTGAACTAATGATATCTCTCATTGCCCAACATGCAAGGTTAAAATCTGAGGACAATGGGGAGGATTTTCCAGTCTCTGAGGCAGATGTTCAAGATGGCTCTCTCGAGGAGAATATTGAAGATCCCGTAAGCGCATTAACATCTGTCCCCGATGAGCTTGCTGTCTCAAAACAAAACGATGAAGTGGTAGTTGGGGAAGAGGATTGTTCTCTTTTTCTTCACGAGATTTCCCATGATGTATTTGCATTTGGGAATGGAAAGGAAGATCTGGAGATCGTTCCTTTTTTGCAAGATGAAGAAGTCCGGTGCTCACCCAGCTTTAACGACTATTCATTTGAAGAGAAACAGAGCCCCACATCACAGATTGATGACCTGGGTAGCAGCCAGCCCGTGCATGACAGCTATGAATCAGGTTTTGAGCTGGACCCCCAGAACTTCCAAGAGAAGACTGCAGAGCCTTATCCTCTCTTCACAAATGAAAGACAATGCGAGGAAATCAGCCCCCCTGAGCAGAAAATTTAAAATCAGAGCTTTCCCACAGGTCCTATCTATGATGACTATGACTCTGACCCTTGGGAGAGCCAAGAAGAGGCACCAGAAGAACCAGAGGAGCAGTCAAAGATGCAGTTTACAGACTGCGCAAAGCCAGTTAGTGAGCATCCACCACCTGAGATCAGCGAGCCTACTTCAGTTATTCACCCGCCTATGGTTATCAGAGACATTCGGCCGCGTGTGAACAACTGTGTAGCAGAAGAGGTCGTCTGTCACCAATTTCCTGGAATTGGCCACTCATTTGATGACCCGGTCAGCGAATACATGGAGTGGAATTTCCCTTATGCTTTGGAGCCGCCCTATTTCATCTCAACTCCAGCCTGTAAGGAGGAGTTGAAGAGTGTAATTGTTATGTTGTCACGGTTACACCATCTGTTGGTGATCATCGACAGGAGGAAGGAGCTTCTATCCAGGAAGTTGCTTGAATGGCTATGGTGGAAGTTTTCTTTCACCTAGCCCATGTAAAGTGCTTCATTAGTTTAGGATTGTATATAAATAATTTCTTTGAGCATGTATCTTTGTTTTGTTTCTTTTACTTTTCGGCATATATTTTCAGCAGCGGGAGGTTTTGAGCATGACTCCATAGCCCAACAGCAAGGCATTGAAGCTGCGGAAGGAGTTCTTAGAGCATCGTAGAGACGACTCTATCCCCCATGGAGCCTAATGTTAGTGATATTTCTTGTCTCTGGACAAGAAGTAGAAACAAGACAGTGAAAGTCCCGAATCCCCGAGATTTATTAGGGACCGTCCATCTGGAAAGGACGCGTGGCAGGAGATTAGCGTTATTGGAGAGGGTCCCGACAGGGAAGCGTCCATCGAAGTTGAAGCCATCGGGATATCGGGGATCCCGGCGACAAGTGATTCGTGCACTTCAAAATTGCGATCCGCGAAGCCCCGATGAGTGGAGGCCAACTGTCAGCATAACGGAGCGTCGGGATTTGGACGATCGGGAATTCCGCGGGTGTATGCATTGAGGCATCACAAACCCCATAGCCATGACGGAGGTATATGGCTGCGGTCTTATGAGGGATGGTCGTATGGACCAAATAGCCTATCCAGGAGGGCCAGCGCGTGGAGAAAAGGGTGCATCGCAAATCAGGGATTGGGGAGGCGAAGGGTTCTCGACAGCGGGAACCGCGAAACCCCGAACCCTGAATTCCCGATAGCGCCCAGAGTCGTTCCCATGTTTTTGGTGCCTGGTCATCAAGAAGGAGGCATGGGGAAGGGGCGCTTATATTTTTCATTTGGCCACTCGGGCCCCGAAGCGTTGAGCTAAATCTCCGAAGGGGGGCACTTTTCTCTTCAAACTCCAGTTCGACGTGGTCTGGATCCCGATACCTGCCAGGAATGAATGAAGAAAAGAGAGGGTGGTTGAGGCCTCGCCTCAATCATTAATTGCAAGGCATGGAGGGTCTGACCAGCAGTGTGCTCAGGAGGGTCCTGTGTACCCATTCTTCCAGAGAAGCCAGGCCCGATTTCGCGACCAGCCGGAGGAGGTCTACACATGCTAGCTCGACATTTAAATGGCTCAGCTACTCCCCTTGTTGGTGTCATGCGCAGTTAATATGGCGTCTGTCGTAGGTGCACGATTGTCCTGAGTCTGCATGGGCAGACTGTCAGAAGCCATGCAGACGCAATTGTTTAATGCAGTGTCTTGTTTTTGCTGCTGTGGTGGTTTTTGAGTATATGTCGGCGTTTTCGCCATTTTTATATGGATCGATGGTAGAGCAGAGCTCCATACTGTAAACTTTAACATACATTCTAGTTTGTTGGATATGCATCTGTATATGAGATATCTTGTTTTATGACAGACAGTTTTTCTCACTCCATCTAATTTTCGTCTCATGCTAAGAGAGTTTGTGATTGACTGAGTCGCACGAATTATTGCAGTTCTGTTATGATAAATGATTTATCGTTGCATTATTGTATTCTCTCTTTTTTTTTATTTAAGTGCAAGAAGACCTTGCGTTTGGATGCCTTCTTCTACAGTTTGTTAGGAACTTGTCGTTTCTAACAGACCTTCACGCTCTTCCCATATAAGTCTTCCGCCTGTTCACCCTTTACTACAACTCACTGTCTGAAGTTTATATAAGACCTCACTCACCTATGCATGTCTGGCCTAGTTTTGAAGTTGAAATGATATCGTTTTCAGTTGGCTTCCATTCAGTCACCCCATCTATAAACAAAACGTGACATAAAACTGATGGGCGTCGGGCTCTGCTCCTGCTAGCAATCCAGGAGTGACTTCCGTCGCCAACATTTCTGGCGCCGTTGCCGGGGACGAAGTTGAAGATTTTCCCTGGGCAGAACGACAACGATCAACTGATTTTGAAGGTGCATCATAAATCAGAATTATTCGGATTGCTACTGTGCACCTGGCGACTCCACTGTGGCGACTCCATTGTTTCCACTTTACTATTTCAGTTGGGGCCACTGTTGGCACACCTGAAAGCTGACCCAGAGGAGATTTCTCGAGAAAGTTTCAGCGGCTGCTTTCTCAGCCTGAGAAGTTTCCTGGGGTGACGATAATGTTAAGATATGGCCTTTGATGGTGAACAAGGACCAGGCATATTTGAAGTTGCGCATCTTTCACCTGGAGACTCCATGATTCAAGGATCAATTGGCAACTCCACTGGTTTGATATGGAGGAGATCCTGGCTCGAAGGTTTGCTCCTTGTAATTTTTCTGCTATTCCTGGTTTTCCTAATGTTGTCCCCTATATGGATGAATGGGGCGATTATTTGCCCAGATTTAGAGAGTGTGAAGAGGACAATCCTTCTCAGCACCTCAGTGAGTTTCATGAACTCATGCATCAGTGGGAGATACATCATGAGGATGTATTACTGAAAATGTTCATGTTCTCGTTAGCAGGGGATGCGCGTAAATGGTATCATTCTTTACCCCCTGCTAGCATTTATTCACTCAGTGAATTCCACGTAGCTTTCAATGCCTATTGTCAGAGGCTGTACCCCCCTGAGTTAATTTGTCATAATTGTTGTGAGGGATACCACAACTCTATACAAGAGAAAGTTGTTTCTGACGTAAGCTGTGGGGAGGATCCTGATGACTTGGATCAGGAATCAGTCATTTCTCCTCCCCATTCTTCTGCTTCAGACGGAGTTATGGAACTGATAAAATTTATCACTGCCAGACTTGACAGGTGGGAAGCTGAGCGAGGTGCAGGGGATTTTCCACCCTTTGAAGAAAATGATTTGGGTATCTCTACAATGAATGATTATGAAGATCCCAGGGAGGAAGGAGACGCTTCGGGAGGAGTTGTGGAACTGATAAAATCTCTCACTGCCAGATTTGACAGGTGGGAAGCTGAACAATACGCTGAGGATTTCCCATCCTTTGAAGCAGAGGCCCTTAGTAGCTCTACAAAGGGCGATTATGAAAAAATCTTTCCCACAGGACCTGTTTATGGTCATTATGAATCTAACCCATGGGAGAACCAAGAAGAAGAAATCATCCCAGATATGATTATGTCTAAAGAAGGTTGTGATGATGAGGGTTGTAAGGATAGAAGACTGGGGGAGGAAGTTGCTATGAATGAACTAATGATATCTCTCATTGCCCAACATGCAAGGTTAAAATCTGAGGACAATGGCGAGGATTTTCCAGTCTCTGAGGTAGATGTTCAAGATGGCTCTCTCGAGGAGAATATCTAAGATCCCGTAAGCGCATTAACATCTGTCCCCGATGAGCTTGATGTCTCAGAACAAAATGATGAAGTGGTAGTTGGGGAAGAGGATTGTTCTCTTTTCCTTCACGAGATTTCCCATGATGTATTTTCATTTGGGAATGGAAAGGAGGATCTGGAGATCATTCCTTTTTTGCAAGATGAAGAATTTTGGTGCTCACCCAGCTCTAACGACTATTCATTTGAAGAGAAGCAGAGCCCCACATCACAGATTGATGACTGGGTAGTAGCCAGCCCGTGTATGACAGCTATGAATCAGGTTCTGAGCTGGATGCCCAGAACTTCCAAGAGAAGACTGCAGAGCCTTCTCCTCTGTTCACAAATGAAAGACAATGCGAGGAAATCAGCCCCCCTAAGCAGAAAATTGAAAAGCAGATCTTTCCCACAGGTCCTATCTATGATGATTACGACTCTGACCCTTGGGAGAGCCAAGAAGAGGCACCAGAAGAACTAGAGGAGAAGTCGAAGACGCAGTTTACAGACTGCGCAAAGCCAGTTAGTGAGCAGCCACCACCTGAGATCAGCGAGCCTACTTCAGTTATTCACCCGCCTGTGGTTATCAGAGACATTCGGCCGCGTGTGAACAGCTGTGCAGCAGAAGAGGTCGTCTGTTGCCAATTTCCTGGAATTGGCCTCTCATTTGATGACCCTGTCAGCGAATACTTGGAGTGGCATTTCCCTTATGCTTTGGAGCCGCCCTATTTCATCTCAACTCCAGCCTGTAAGGAGGAGTTGAAGAGTGTAGCCGTTCTGCTGTCACGGTTACACCATCTGCTGGTGATCATCGACAGGAGGAAGGAGCTTCTATCCAGGAAGCTACTTGAATGGCTATGGTGGAAGTTTTATTTCACCTAGACCATGTAAAGTGTTTCATTAGTTTAGGATTGTATATAAATAAGCTCTTTGAGCATGTATCTTTGTTTTGTTGCTTTTAATTTTCGGCATATATTTTCAGCAGCGAGAGGTTTTGAGCATGACTCCATAGCCCAACAGCAAGGCACTGAAGCTGCGGAAGGAGTTCTTAGAGCATCACAGGGACGACTCTATCCCCCATGGAGCCTAATGTTAGCGATATTTCTTGTCTCTGGACAAGAAATAGAAACAAGACAGCGAAAGTCCCGAATCCCTGAGAGTTATTAGGGACCATCGATCTGGAAAGGACGCGTGGCAGGAGATCAGCGTTATCGGAGAGGGTCCCGACAGGGAAGCGTCCATCGGAGTTGAAGCCATCGGGATATCGGGGATATCGGGGACGAGTGATTCGTGCACTTCAAAATTGCGATCCGCGAAGCCCCGATCAGTGGAGGCCAGCTGTCAGCATAACGGAGCGTCGGGATTTGGACGATCGGGAATCCCGCGGGTGTATGCATTGAGGCATCACAAACCCCGTAGCCACGACGAAGGTATAGGTCTGCGGTCTTATGAGGGATGGTCGTATGGAGCAAATATCCTAGCCAGGAGGGCCAACGCGTGGAGAAAAGGGTGCATCACAAATCGGGGATTGGAGAGGCGAAGGGTTCTCGACAGTGGGAACCGCGAAACCCTGAACCCCGAATTCTCGATAGCGCCCAGAGTCATGCCCATGTTTTTGGCGCCTGGTCATCAAGAAGGAGGCCTGGGGAAGGGGCGCTTATATTTGTCATTTGGCCACTCGGGCCCCGAAGCGTTGAGCTAAATCTCCGAAGGGGGGCACTTTTCTCTTCAGACTCCAGTTCGACATGGTCTGGATCCCGATACCTGCCAGGAATGAATGAAGAAAAGAGAGGGTGGTTGAGGCCTCGCCTCAATCATTAATTGCAAGGCATGGAGGGTCTGACCAACAGTCTTCTCAGGAGGGTCATGTGTACCCATTCTTCCAGAGAAGCCAGGCCTAATTTCGTGACCAGCCAGAGGAGGTCTACACACGCTAGCTCGGCATTTAAATGGCTCAGCTACTCCCCTCGCTGGAGCCACGCGCAGTTAAGATGGCATCTTTCGTAGGCGCACGATCGTCTTGAGTCTGCATGGGCACACTGTCAGAAGCCATGCAGACGCAATTGTTTAATGCAGCGTCTTGTTTTTGTTGTTGTGGTGGTTTTTGAGTATATGTAGGCGTTTTCGCCATTTTTGTATGGATCGATGGTAAAGCAGAGCTCCCTACTGTAAAGTTTAACAGACATTCTAGTTTGTTGGATATGCATCTGTATATGAGATATCTTGTTTTATGAAAGACGATTTTTCTCACTCCATCTAATTTTCGTCTCATGCTAAGAGAGTTCGTGATTGACTGAGTCGCGCGAATTATTGCAGTTCTGTTATGATAAATGATTTATCGTTGCATTATTGTATTCTCTGGTTTTTGTATTTAAGTGCAAGAAGACCTTGCGTTTGGATGCCTTCTTCTACAATCTATTAGGAACCTGTCATTTATAACAGACCTTCGCACTCTTCCCATATAATTCTTCCGCCTGTTCACCCTTTACTACAACTCACTGTCTGAAGTTTATATAAGACCTCACTCACCTATGCATGCCTGGCCTAGTTTTGAAGTTGAAATGATATCGTTTTCAGTTGGCTTCCATTCGGTCACCCCATCTATAAACAAAACGTGACATAAAACTGATGGGCGTCGGGCTCTGCTCCTGCTAGCAATCCAGGAGTGACTTCCGTCGCCAACACATTCCACAAGTGAATGGGGAAGCCTGGAAGGAGCACCCACAAGTGGTGCATCTGAAAATAATCAGAGGTCGGATTGAAAGCTACGCGCCCCCTTTTTATCATGAGATTGTTGCCTCCCATAATCCACTTGTGCTCTAGTAGCTTGGTTTGATCTTCCAGAGACTTGCAAATGAAACCAAGCCAGCCTCTGGTTAGAAAAAGGATTTTAGTCGCATAACCTAGAAGGGGACCCCAATGGGTTTGGACCTAGTCCTGTAAAGTGATATCGCTGAGATATCGGTAGGAGATCCTTCCTACAAGACCACAGAAAGTGAGTTGAGAAGCTTGTTTGAGCCCGACATCTAAGCCCAGAACCATTTTTCGGTGTGTCTTGACCAGTTTCCACAACCACCGACTATTTCTTTTGATTCTTGTGGAATTTTTACCCTTGTTGCATGTAGGAAGGGAAGCCTTCACACTGTGTGAGTAATCTCCACTGACTGCAAAGGAAACCTTGGTGTTTTTATGGGTGGAGTGTTTTAGACCAGGCAAAGAGTCGGTGAGAGGGGAAAGTAAACATGGTTTATCGTTAGAGCATGAAGGTAGGTGTGGTGTCACTTCAGACTGTGTGGTATTTAAGGTTAATGTACTAGTATCCAAGGAGTCTACACTATCAAAAAGACTTGATTACTGCCACATAATCTCATATGTAGGCTTCATCAAGGCAACAATGTTATGTGATATGTCATCCGGGTCTGGCAGGTGAGTGGAGTCCTACCAACTGGGGTTCATCGAAGGTTTCGTGCCAGGGGTCAGACCAAAAACAAAATAACGAGGAGATGTGGATTGGTGCCCAGTCTTGGAACCAGGGCCTATTAATGGTAAATAAATGGAGAGACCGTCAACCAGTTGAGGGAGTTAAGGTGAGTGCGGGACCAACCCCCGAAAAGCAAAAATAAGGAGAAAAGGATTTAAACGGGGCTAGTAGGTAAATGGGGAGCCAGGGGAAACATAACAAAACGATAAGAACCATTGAAACCTAGAAAGTTACCAAAACCCTACTAAAAACAACGTAACAGTTAACCTGGTAAGCTTCGGCTCCGCCACATCATCTCCATTTACCAAGTCTTGAAATCCATAAATTATTTTTTTTTCCTTTTAAACCATTCCTTAATTTAGGCTTTCTCCTTTGCAAAATTCCACCTTTTTTCTATAAATAAAGAAGATTAATATTTTAATTAAGTAATAAAATGTGTTTTAAGTAATGATTGAAAAATGAATATAATGATGAAAATATCATGGTTTCTTCATATAAAGTATTTAATTTTACATTGACATATTTTTAAATCCATTTTATTTGGACATAAAACCATGTGTTTATAGATTTTATGTTGTATAATCGATATAGCCAAAACAATCTCAAGTGTAATATATTCTCATTCTCATTCAATTGTTTTATTGAATATATATCAAAATTTAAATGTTCATATGTTTTCAATGAATTTTTTTTCTATGTATTTTTTAAAAATTCAAATATTTTTTTAATGTATTTTTTAAAAATTAAATATTTTTTTTCATTCAATTGTTTTATTGAATATATACGAAAATTTAAATCTTGATATGTTTTTAATGAATTTTTTTTTATATATTTTTTAAAAATTCAAATAATTTTTTATTTTATTTTTTTTAATTTGATAAATTAATTTTAATTTTAATGAATATTAATCATCATCATTTATTTTTAAACTCTTTTTCTTCACTAAATATTTCCAATCAAATTTATTTACAAATCAAACATTTTTTTTTGAATTTTTTTTTTCTTCTAAGTATTTTCACTGAAGTTTATTTACAAGTCAAACTCTTTCATTTCCTTTAAAAAAATCCACAAGGTGATGAAAAAAAAAAATACCAACACTTTGTTTTGGAAAGGCAAGTAACACCTACAAGTACAATTATTAAGTTTTTATAATAAAATTTAATGTTGAATCAGTGAAAATAAAGAGTGAGTAAAAATAAATATAACTTTCTTAAATTAATATTTCACATGATTTTTTTTTTCAATAAAAAATTAGTTCAATTATATTAATATATAATTTGTTTACACAATATGTATTTATAATATCTTGATATAGCCAGAAACTCGACTATAATCACATTATAAATGAGTATCTCCATGCCCTAAAATAAAAAAAAATACCAAAAAAGTTACATTAATGTTTTACATGGTTGATATGTTAGTACTTGTGTAAACACATTAACTTGTGCAATAATGATTAGCCATGTGTTAGTCTTGAAAAACATGGTTGATATGTTAGTACTTGTGTAAACACATTAACTTGTGCAATAATGATTAGCCATGTGTTAGTCTTGAGAGACTTAGGTACAAAAAAAACAAATTTAGTGAGAGTAATAACAACACATTATTTTTATTGACCATACAAAAGTCATGATTTATACATTTAAAATTATGTATATTTAATATTTATCCTTTTAAGATTTAATAGACCAATTTAGTCTTAGTAGTTGTTAAATCTCATCATCATAATATTTATCAACTAAAAATATTTATAAATTTAAAATTATGTATATTTAATTTATGATGATGTTTATTGTCAATTAAAAAAACTTATTAGATAATAGAAAGAATTAAACTAAATATTCCTTAGAATAACATTTCTATATTTGAGGATAGTGAAAATGAATGTAATGGGGTTATTATGTTTCTTTTAAAGCGAAAAGCTCTTGGAAATTAATTAGTCAACTTCTTTTGTATGACATATTTTAACAAATTTACTGTTTTCGAGGTAGTATAATAACCAATTTCACTATATTGGTTATCAACATTATTTCTAATTTTAACAATTTTTTTTTTTAAATATATTTCTTATAATTAAGATTGATTGTGTTTTTTAAACTCGTAATGATGAAAAAATAGTTTTGATTAACTAAATTAAAATTGATAAAATCTTTGTATTATTTTAACTTCTTCTTATTAATGATTTTATTGTAATTCCAATTTTATCTTTAAACTTTATATTGATGTAAGATTTAACGTTATTGATATTTTATTGTAATTCCAATTTTATCTTTAAACTTTATATTGATGTAAGATTTAACGTTATTGATATTATCAATTTAATGGTCTTCTTTTATATTTAATTGTTTTTAGCTTATAAGAACTATTATCAATAATATAAAGTATATTCTTACTTAATTTTAAAATATGTATATTTATATTAAAAAATTATATTTATATTTTAAATATATGATTATAACTTTAGATTTCAGAAATACAATCAACTTATAACACAACATTTATAATGGACATGAAGTTATAATGTAACCGAGTATCTATCTAGATTTCATGTATGGAGTTAAGTTAGGTTGATTCTTGATACCACATCATCCTTCCAACTAATGATGGGTCCAAATGGCCTATCAAGCAGGTAAGGGAGAGCGCCCGATGGCAGGTCTCAATTAGACCTACTCTTGTTTGGGATAGTGTTTCCGACTAGTATGTGGGCCTGGTTGCCACTAAGAATTAAAAGACGAAAAAGGGAAAGACAATGAAATGTCTCCCAAATAATTCTAATTAACTCTAAATATAATCTAAAGCAGAAAAAAACTAATCTAATCTAACTACTTCTAACATCTCCTACAGGAGCAAAACTAATTAAATGAATACAATTTGAGATGACATTATTGACAGCAAAAATAACTCAAATCCATCGACAATGCGTTAAAAAAATGAAATTGCGAAATTGATCAGAAATAGTTGTAGACATGATCTGTAAATCCATCACTGTATTCATCGGAAATCATAGAAGTATAAGCAGTCCAAACACTAAGCATAGAAATAATTCATATGACGAGTTTCTAGAAAACTTAAATCACAAACACATATGTAGAGTAATCCCACATGCATTTGACAACAACCAAGATCTTAAAATGCATCCTCTTCATACATCTAGAAATAATAGTATTCTCGGTCTATACAATGGGAAAAATTCCCTTATTACATTCAATGAGTTCTCTTTTACAAGATAAGAGAGACTCCTCAATTATTGTGACTTTTCATTTTGTTTCCCTTTGTTTTGTCATTATGCACTTTGTTTTTTTTTTACATTTTCGTAAATGAATGTGTAAGTGTTATAAACATAAGTTGAAAAGACTCCTGAGTAGTTATGATCATTTTATATGTTGTTCGTGAGTGATATTTTTTTTTGAAATATCATTAACTCTATTCGTCGGTATCCTCTTTTGTTATTCAATTCATTATGGGCATTCCTGGTGTCAGTCTCGTGAATAAGATCACTCCAACTTCTTCTTCTTTCTTTCATCTTTCTAATGTGCTATTGTAAGTTTGATTTTGCTTCCTGGAACTCCAGTTATGGTTGCCTAAACATTGCACGGTCCATTTTTTATTCAATTTGGGCCTCTTTTTGTTCATTGTATATTCTAGGGATTTTCACCCTCAATTTGTCAATACTAGTTGTACCATCCTATTATACTCTTTTTTAGCTTTCTAACGAGCTATCATGGGCATGATTTCGACTTCGGAAGCTCAAGATATCTTTGTTTGAACATTGCACAGTTCGTTTCCCATTAAATTCATGACCTTTTGTTCTTTGTGTTTTCTAGAATTTTTTGTCATTGTTCTGGCCTGAATTCCTCTTCCAATGCATTCTCCCGCTCAATACCTTTACAACGAGGTACCCTAATCTCCATTCTGACTCTTATAGCTTAAGATATGATTGTTTGCATTCGACACTCAACAACCCTTGATCTGCCCGTGGGGGAAACTGAACCATCGATCTTCAACCTTAAAACATTATACCACTTGCATGAGGTAAATTGATTTGGAATGGTTTATATTGTTTTGACCCCCTTACTTGGTTTGTATAAGGAACTAAAAGAGGCATAGGACCTAGGGCTTGCATAGAAATTTTGGCCAATAACCGTAGTAAAAATAGAGAAAAATAAAAATCAGAATAGATCGTAATAAAATAGGAAAAATAATAAAAAGGAAAGGAAATAATAAAAAATTAAACCTAAGGCCCCCCCACCCCGAAACATCCCCATGGTAGAAATCCTGAGTGAAATCTTCCAACAGTAAATCTTCCTAATTGATAAGTTCTGATGGCCTTCGATACAATCAACAAGCAAAACCTTGATGCATTCACATTCTGATGGTTTATCTCAAAGACCTAAAATAATATAAAATAACATGAAATAGTCTCAAGGTGATCAGGATGTAAAGATGAGTTGAAAATCTGATAAACCTAAGTCCAAAATATAATATTAAAATAATCCCAAGTGTTCAGGCTTCTATAAAATCTCATGTGAGGTGAGTAAGGTAAAACCTTCCGACAAGATTGATTATGATGAGAAAGTCTCGATAGGTGAAATATATTAATAAAATAATATCATGAAGGGTCTTAGGAAAGAGGGTTAAGAGAGAGGGGAGAGGTTTGTCCCGATAGTAAGTCTCGATGAAAACATTTTGAAGAGGTAAGTCTCGATGGGCCTAAGTCTGAAATATTAAAATAATATTGTGGTTGTAAAGGTATTCATGGAGGGGAGGAAGGGATTCTGAAGGAAAGAGGAGCATGTCTTGATAGTAACTCCCGATGGGAATTTACCGTGAAGTGAAGACCAATGGGGTTGAAGCCCCATGAAAGTTGAGGGGAGGAAATATAGTACAATTAAAAATTAAATAAAATAATAAAAGTAGAAAAAATAAAAGAAAAAATAGAAAAAAAAAAAGGAAAAATATTCATAAAGTACGACCTTGGACCTCGAAAAATAACGGGAAAATAAAATTAAGTTAAAATGAAATAGAAAGGAAACAATACAAAAATAGAAATTTATATGTGTATGTAAAGAAAGTCAAAGTATATATAAATTTACGGGGATATGGAAAAAGAATAAGAATATACATATAAAAACTATATATTAGGGATTAATGAAAAATGCACCATGTAAAACAAAAAAAATTCCAAGTAAAAATAATTTTACCCATGTAAAACAATTTTTAAAGTAAAATTGTGTTTTCCCATGTAAAATACCTAGGGTAGTTTTGGGGAAAACCATGGGAAATTTGGAAAAACCATGGGCAATTAAAACCATGTGGTTTTGTAACATCATGGGAAAATTAAAAATGAAAACAAATAAATACATAAAATAAACAAATAAATCAATCAAATAAAATAATAAAAATTAGCAATAAAGAAAAATAAACAAAATATACAAATTAGGAAAATTAGGAAAATGAGGCCAAGTTCCATAAGAGGCAAGTTTCCACACCAATTAGGGTTCCGCACCTAGGGGGGGGGAATAGAAGTAAGGCATACCAGACATATTTCGAGTAACCGGGTGTCGAGTCGGGTAGGTATGTCATATGGAAATCACGACTGCTCAAATTAAGATAGGACAAATGGCAAGTGACTAGGGGGGAAAAGACGACATTTCATGCAACACGATACATGTCAATCTAGTCAAGGTGAAAATTATGGAGGGCCAACCTGATAAGTTTACAAGGAGAGGGAAACTAAAATGATCGAGGAACAATTTCCCTTGTCAAGCCACAATGCATGAAATTGGTTACGACAAGTGGCGAGCAAGCATTGGGCGATGATACGATAAGGTTCCACATCCAAGAAGCTCAATAGGTCTTTGAACCTGGGTTTTCAAAGAGAGTGGAGGCCGAAAAAAGAACCCGATAGAGATCAATTCTAAGAAGCTCACGCCTTTTGTACCTCGGGAATATCACAAGGGACTTCACTCGGCCAGCCCGATGAGACAAACCCAATGAGGGGAGCCCGATAGGATTTCAGGCTTTGGACCAGTCTTAAGACAATGCGCACTCATCACTCTGAATGAGGATTCCTGATAGAAGTAAATTTAATGAGCTCACGGTCTAAGACTACGGGAATGGTGAATCTGATAGATTTGCAAGCTTCAAACCTTGGAGAAATTGAAAGCGAAGGTGAATCCACTTCCTGATGAGGGAGAGCTTCATAAGGATCAAAGTTCTTGATAAGGATCATGGTTCCAGCCTCATCAATGTAATGGTGATAAAAAAAAATCCAACTGAGGTTTCGGAAAGAAAAGGCTTAGTTCCTAATGATGTTTGTTGGCTTCAAATTATAGACAAGAACCGCATAGAGGGAAGTCTAGGCAAGAGGAAGAAGATCAAGGTATTCCCCACATGAATTTCAAGGATGGAGCGGTCATGTAAAGGAAATGACTCTGTGAACTTGCTCCTGCAACCATAAAAAAAAAAATGAGATCAATTATGCGAGGAAGAAGACACTTGTCATTATATCATAAACATTATAGTATTTTCCTTGAACAAACTTATGAATAAGTGTTGGGTTTGTTTGCAAAACAAAGAAATAAAGGGGAAAATTTTCTCAAAGATAATCATGCATGATCTCCACTCTTGTAGATAAGTGTCCTAAAAGCTGCATACATCGAGTCTCAAACTCATAGAAAGGATTAGTGATCTTTTGATTCAAGCTAAGAGTTTGAAATTGAAGAGTATGATGAACATACGAGAGCATAAAGACAAATACATTAAGCACAACATGCAAGCAAGAGGATGCATAATGCATATGTGTTCTTCATTTAAGTTATCCATTCACAAAATTCTCAAAAAAAACTCATTCAAGACATAAAATAGAACATCAAACTCTGCAACCATATAGGATCACCAAATACTTTGGAATCTGCAAAAGGTCATGAAAATAACTTGTCAATGTCATCATACAAATGTCAATGAAGCATCATAAGTCAAGAAGCATTATGAACACATTTGGAAGCATAAAATCAAAAGGACTAACAAACCTCCAACAAAGGAAATCATCCATAAAGATCCAAACCCCCAGCTCTCTCAAGGTAGGTAAAGAGTTAACATTAGGCTCAAGCAGTATGTGATGTCCCGTTCCCAAGAGTAGGCCAGCAGGGAGTGACTTAGTAATCTATTTGTTCCCGTAGACTATAGTCAAGAACAAAGGAACAAGAGGAGAAATAAGGGAGAATTGATGGCTAAACGATGAATTAAGCCAAAAAACATAGGAAAAGTCACTTAAGCCTAAGTTAACGGAGAAATAGAACGAAAAGGTGTTATGGGGGGACTTAATTAATTAATTACTCAACTTAGGGGGAAAAGCGCCTAGCTTAAGTGAGGTCAATGGTGAATTAGATCGGGAAGAGTATAAATGGAGGAATTCGACCTAATTCTTCATTATTTTATGTTATGATTTGATGTTGAGAGTTCCCAAAGGAGGAGGAGATTCGACTTCTACTGTTTTGTGGATTTATGAAGGAAACCACCACCATTGATCAGTTTCAGTGTTGAGAGACACACCCTAATCCATCAGAGATACCATCCAAGTATTTCACCATGCGATTCAGAAGTATCCAGTTTTTAGTGTTGCGCGGCTCAGCCAGTGAGGGCGCAAGGTCAGATAGAGGGTTTGGGTAGCTGCACGATATCAGAGCTCGGATTGCAAATTCCTTCCAACCAAATTGAGATCTAGCTAGGGCGCATAGATTGAGAAACATATCATCGGATTTTGACCGTAGAATCCTTCGAAGTGAAACATTCATCCATCCAGGGTGCATCTCTTGCGGAAGGACAGTTGAGGTTATAGACGAAGCATCAGAGAAGATCTGGGGAAACCCTTCTGACCAAGTTTTACATTTTCCAGTATGAACATTTTGAGTCATATATCAGTCGATTTCGTTGGTGGAATCATTTGGGCGCATCCACAGATCCTAGGAGGTGCGCAGACCCCCAGGGGATGAGATCTGAAGCATCAAAGGATAGATCTTCCATCTGATAGACACCATGATCAGTCTATAGGCCAGGGCGTTTCTATTGAGATAGTTTCCAGCTCATTCCGATGGTTATCGCCTTCTGGACGAGTTTTCCAGTATGTAGCGGTTACCGTGCTTCTCTGGAACCGTCGATTTTGCCGATCTATCTGTTCATGCATCAGATATGCCTTCATCTTCTGATCACGGGTATTTTATGTTATTTGCTTGTATTCCAGTGACGATCCATGAGATCTAACTGATGACTATTCTCTATATTTTTAGTATTTCATTGTATTTCCCTGCTTAAATCTCATAATACATATTATTGGGTGATTGTTGTTCCTTATTTTCGCATGCATCATATATATATATATATATATATATATATATATATATATATATATATATATATATATATATATATATATATATATATATATNTATATATATATATTGTTTAAACCATAATGTATAACATGCACATGCGAGAATCACAAAAAATCTCAAGCACATAACTAAAACGCATCCAGAAACCCCCAGAGTATCATATCTATGAGATAGAGTACTAGATCAACAGTAGATATCGATATCGGCAGTAGATATCGAGATCAGATGGATCATGGATATTTTACAGTAGAGAGTTAGGCATTAGAGTTCGAATTTTAGTAGGGGCCCCCTTTCCTTTCGCTTATAAAAGAAAAAGAAAAATGGGGTTGTTGTGGCCACAACACCAACCTCAACGATTTATCAGATAGAGACATTGAGTGTCTTGGAGATAGAGGTTGGAACTGTGTTATATTTTCTTCTAATCAACTAAGAGCTCATCTTCCTTGAATGTAAGGAAACATGTTAATGACCCAAGACTTAGAGGCCTCTAGCATGAGTAAAAATCTACCCCTTATAAACCACCAACAAGTTATTTTAGGTGACTAAGTTTTAGTTGCACATAATAATGTTGTTACGTTTCAAGATCTTGAAATTATATTAATAAAAATTAAACCTACAACTCTAAATATTGTAAATCTTTTCTTACTTTAAAAAACAAACATTAATTAAATAATTCATAAAAATACAACCAACTTATAGAGTATATTCGTATTAGTCCCTGCCAAGGCTAGGGACTAATAGTGATGAGTTCATCGTTGACTCCCTATTAGTTTAGGTTTGACTTTCAATTTTTTTAGAAATTATAATGTCTAACTTAGGAAATTTGTATTAATATATTTTAAAATATATATATATATATATATATATATATATATATATATATTTGTCACAATTTTATTGGTTCATAAGTTTAAAGTGTTATTGGCAGCTTCACGTATTCCAATGATTTAATTAATATTTACTTCACTTCTACTGTCCTTTTCCATGCAATTTGAATTAATCAACTAGGCCCGCGTGTCCAAAATCACAGCTTGATTGTCATGAAGCTGATACGAATCTGCATGACGTACGACTTATGGGCTCGAGGGTGCCGCTGGAATATGAAATAATCCTGCATTTTGGAATTTATCTTTTTGTAATTTCATTTTTGTTGCAGGCCCGCCAGGAATATGAAGGGGGGAAGACCGTGGTGTTCACCGGTCACTCCATGGGAGGAGGTATTGCTTCTTTGGCCGCGTTATGGATGTTGAATAGCCAGCAGTAGCCTGGCAAGACTAAATCTGTTTTCTGCATCACATTTGGCTTCCCTTTGATTGGCGATGGAACTCTTGCACGAATAGTTCGTCGCAAAGGGTGGACGGATCATTTTTGCCACGTTGTTTTAGGGCATGATGTCTTCTCTAGAGTCTTGTTGGCTCCGTGTATATCGGTGTGTGAGCCCTTAGAATCACTTCTTCCCTATTTGAAGAGATACCCGGAGAATGTGGGGGATTTACTGGGTTCCACTGACACAACTATGGAAGAAGCCCTTCCAGAGGGCAGTGTTGAGCTTGTGAGCACTGTACTCCAGCATAGCTCGGCCATAGCAAATTACAGTAGCGCAACCAACATGAGTCCCAACAATTCGTTAATGGATGTTGTAAAGTCTCTAGTGAAGCTGAGTCCTTATAGGCCATTTGGGCATTATGTGTTCTGCTCCAGGAGTGGTGGGATTCGGACAGAAAATCATTTTGTCGTGTTGCCCATCCTCTATTATACACTTCAAATTTCAGATGCTAATTGTGAGGAATTCATTTTAGAGCACGTTGGTTATGGTAATATCTTACCGAGTGCCCTGCAAAACACAGTGAAGTTGAATGAGCTTTCGGATCTTCCTTTGTCTGAAGCAGGATCAAACTATCAAGACAGTAGGACAGCACAACTGGAAGCTCTTCGACTTGGAATCCAGGTAAACCCTGTTGCTTTGCATTCTTTAAGTCAGTTTTTCTCTCTTGGCTGCAATATAAAAGTTTCAGCATTATTGCTATTATGATAAACTGGATTTACATCTTTCTTTGGTTTTGTGGTTGTAATAATCTGTTGATGTTTTTATTAGTTGAACTTATCTACTTCAGTATAAGTTCCTCTGTCATATACTGTATTCTATGTAGTGTTCAAACTAACTTTTAAGATCCTTATTAAACCTGGATCTATTAGAAGCCAAAGTGATTAACATCTAGGGCTAGGGTTGAGATAGTTATTTTTTAGGAAGTAGTTTTTTTTTCCAATTATTTTGAGGAATACACATCTTCACCATGTTGGCTCTGTATATCACTTAGAAGTTGAACAAATGGAGATGAAGAACATAGAAAGTGACTCGCCTCTATGTGCTTTGTTATCAACGTGAAGCCTATATTACGAGCAAGAATGAAGCCATATGAGTTGAGAATTTTACACAATGTGATGAGGAGTTGAGAATTTTATTCACAATCTCAATATATGTTGGGGTATTTAACCTTGGTTATTACTGGATCCTATTTAATAGGGTTAGTACCCTTGTTGCAAAATCCCTCTGTGCCAAGTCTTGTGTATGATGTAAGAATCCTCTAGAACAGGAGTAGAGGACCTCGAAGTGGATTTTAAACTGCAATACAGTTTTGTTGGTTTCAATAATTGATTTTGGACTGACTTTTTATTCCAAAATTTGTGCAGAATTGCCCAGCAAGACTTTCCCTCAGAGCAGCGGGACAAGTTTTGAAGCAGCAGAGGGAGAACGTGCCCAAATTGGAGAACGAAGT
>ML789888.1:427604-442395 GCA_009831015.1 Picea engelmannii | reverse complement strand
ATTCATTATCTCAACGTTGAGTTTTGCCAAATTTGGGGAAAACCGTAAAATCTGAGTGAAATTTCCAAATTTCTAAACAAGTTCAAGTCAAAATTGCACTCATAATGGTTGTTATGGAGGGGTCATTTCGACTTCCAAGCGATCGAATTTGTCTTAGATAGGTGAGTCAGGAATTTTTCATGATGATCGTAGTGGTGTGCAGTGTGTGCGCTAAATATTGGCACTGCACAATGCATAATTGGTGTTATGCGCAGTAAATATTGGTGTGTAGTATAAAAAAGTTGTGCGCGCTAAATATTGGTGCGCAGTATAAAAAAATTGTGCACACAAAATATTGGTGCGCAGTATAAAAAGTTGTGCGCATTGAATATTGGTGTGTAGTATAAAAAGTTGCACACACTAAATATTGGTGCACAGTATAAAAAGTTGTGCACAGAGAATATTGGTGCATTGTATAAAAAGTTGTGCACATGAAATATTGGTGCGGAGTATAAAAAGTTGCACACACTAAATATTGGTGCAGAGTATAAAAATTTATGTGCGCTCAATATTGGTGCTCAGTATAAAAAGTTGTGCACACGGGATATTGGTTCGTGATATAAAAACATGTGCACACTAAATATTGGTGCACGGTATAAAAATTTGTACGCACTGAATATTGGTGCATGGTATAAAATATGTGCACATTGAATATTGGTGCGCGATATAAAAGTTATGCACATTGAATATTGGTGCACAGGGCATGCGCTAAATATTGGTGTTTCACATTGTGGATCTGGTGTGTGCTAAATACTGGTGCATAATACAGAATTGATGCGCGTGGGGGCTTCGAAAAGGAAGAATAGAAGAATGATACCACATAAGCAAAATTGTCCTAGTCTAAAAAAAAGTCTAGAGCCCAAAACGTATTTTGGTGATAATTGGAGCAGAATAAGTTAGATTGAGATGAAACTTTTGGGTTTTATCCATAGTAAGGAGGGATACATATGTTCCAAAGAGGGCCATTGGCCAATTATTCTTAGATTTTCCAGAAAATATAAATTGCATGTTTCTGAAGATCAGGGTTAAACTGAGTGGCAGGAGCACACTTACTGTTGAAACTTGTACACAGTGTCATAAATGCAGACATGAAAATAATGTGTGAAGGAATTGGATGGATTGTGAGGGGTTTAGAATGGGGATGCTAAAACATGGCAAAATCCACTATTTTGGGCCACTTTTTGGGATTTTGGGGATTTTCTGAGGAAAAGGATCCCCAGATGGAAAATCTTGAAACTTTTATTTACTCGAAATTTTGTATACTCATTAAGCCAGATAACTTTGGTTAGTAAATTTTTTCCAAAAGTGCGTAGTTTGGGAGATATCCAATTTAGTTGAAAATTCTAAGTCTGGAAAAAAGGATGAAAAAGGACAAAGTTGTCATTTCCAGATTGCTGTAGTTATTTGCTAGAGCATCAGATTGAAAATTTGGGAGTTTTTATGAATTCCTTGTCATAATCATTATCTATGTATCATACAAAAGTTTTCATAGTTCTAAAATATTTACTTCTACAAGTGACATAAGTTGGTGTCTGGGATTAATTGCACAAGAATGAAAAGTGTGCAAAATGGTTGAATTAACAATATTCAGATGACTATAACTTTCTTATTAGAGCTCATAGTTGAGAAAGAAAGAAGTTGTTGGAAAGCTCTTGAAGAGGAGGATCCATATATCAACTCAGAAAATTGATTTGGGAAATTTAAGTTACAACGAACACAAAGGAAGATGAACGATGGCATTAGAAAGCAGATATAAAAAAAAAATATGCATTCTTTTCCAAAACTGTGTGTATATATTTTTGTCTAATAAAAATTTATTTGCATGCACATTTTCTTGCATAATTTAGAGCTATAGGAAGGAATTTTGTTTCATGTATGAGAACCATGACCCTGGAAGATGCCCAGGGGTCCTACAGTCATGAAGAGGAATTCAGAGGCCTACATGTTAGCATGGGAAATGCTGAGACGGTCTAATGGAAGAAGAGGCAAGAAAGAGAAGACTTGTAACTATGAGAATCCTGCAGAGAGAAGTGTAGATATATAGGCCTGATAATGAAAATATTATGAAGGCTTGAGAGGAGATACTTCATAGATTGAATATGTTGCAGAAGCAAGCTAATAAAAACTTTGGCACAAAGCAAAAAAATAGTGCTAGACAAGTGACAACATCCAAATACCATAGCAAAAGGGATGAGAATGGGAATGATAGGCAATCAAGGAGCATGAGCAGACACCATCATTCCCTAGAGCAATCCACCAAGAAAGCTCATGCCAGTTCAGGGCCAAGGAGTAACCCAAGTGTGTTTCATGTCAGGAGACAAAAGAGAAGGCCTGAGGGAGACATCTTGCAAGGTGAACTCAGGAAAATCAAGCCACCAACTTTCAATGGTGAGCACATGAAGGGAGAAGAGGCCAAGGCCTAGCTATTGGAAATGAAGAAATATTTCCAGCTGGATGATTATCCCTACAAGGTAGAAACAAGAATTACAACCTACCACTTGCAAGGAAAGGTATCTATGTGGTGGGATTAACTTAAGAAAGCAACACACCTTGATGTGAGGAAGGTCTCATGGAGGAAGTTCAAAGAACATTTCTAGGAGAAATATTTGTCAGAGAATTACTATGAAAGGAAAATGAAAGAGTTCTTTGAACTCAAGCTAGGAAGCATGGCAATGGATGAGTACATGAAAATATTCTTTGAATTGTTGAAGTATGTGGACTTCATAAATGATGATAAGGTCAAAATCCAAAGGTTTCTAAGTGGGTTACCCTCCTTCTATAGTGACAAGATACAATATGATAACCCCAAGACTTTGGAGGAGACCATAAGAAGAGAAAATCATCTCTATGAGTAGAGCATAGGGAGGTCAATCTTCCAAAAGGCTTGGAATAACAAGATGAAAGGAAAAATGGATCAAAGGCAAAAAAAAATTAAGCCACCCTTTTTCAAGAATCACTCCTAATCAAATCAACAAGGAAAATCAACCTATAATGAGCACAAGACATTAGATTCATTTGGGAAAAGGCCAAGGTAGCAACCTATACAATGTTGGGGATGTGAGCGAAATCACTTATATAGGGATTGCCCTCACAAAGGTTAAATAATTAGGATTGATCACAACATTCAGGAGGTTGAAACAGTTGAAGACATGAGAGGAAACATGATAAGGATTTATGCAGCCTTGGACAACAAGCAAGCAGAGTATCAATCCCCCATGATTGAAGTGGAAGGTGAGATTGACAACTAGCCCATAGAAATTTTAATTGATTCAGGAGCTAGCCATAGTTACATAAACTCTAACATTGTTGAAAGATTTCATTTGCAAAGGAATAAGCATAAGAAATCTTGGTTAGTTTAGTTAGCCATAGGGGCTAAGAGAAAGATCAATGAGTTGATTAAAAGATTGCCCAATAGACATGAATGGACTCAAGACAAAGATAGATGTGAACATCATACCATCAGGTTCATGTGATTGTCTAATTGGCATGGATTGGTTGGAAAAACACCATGTTGTCCTAGATTGTTACAACAAGACAATAACTTGTCTTGATGAGGATGGGAAACAATGAAAGATTCAAGGCATTCTGAGAGTTGTAGTTATTAGAGAAATTTCATCCATGCAACTAAAAAACAATTTTAGGAAAGGATGTCAAATTTTTGCAGCCCATATGGAAGAGGCGGCCATAGATAAATTAACAAGTATCGAAGACCATCCTGTCTTGAAATATTTTGAAGTTGTTTTTGGGGAAATCCCAATATTTCCACCAAAGAGGGGCATTGACTTCTCTATTTATTTGGTGCCAGGGGCTGCCTTAGTGTCCACGACACCTTACAGAATGGGCACACCATAATTGAAAGAGTTGCAAATGCATCTTGAAGAACTTTTGAAGAAGGGGTATATATGCCCAAGTGTGTCACATTTGGGAGCCCCGGTTATTTTTGTGAAGAAGAAAGATGGAACCTTAAGGCTATGTATTGATTTCAGACAATTGAATAAGGTCACAATAAAGAACAAATATCATTTGTTGAGGATTGATGATCTTTTTTATCAGTTGAACTGTGCAAGAATATTTTCCAAGATTGACTTGAGATTAGGTTATCATCAAGTGAGAATAAAGGAAAAGGATATCAACAAGACAACATTCAAAACAATATATGAGCATTATGAATTTATGGTAGTGCCTTTTGGGCTATGAAATGCACTAGTTGTTTTCATGTGTCTAATGATTAGTGTGTTCAGGGAGTACCTAAAGAAGTTTGTGATTGTTTTCTTAGATGATGTTCTCATCTACTCAAAGACAGAAGAGGAGCATGAACAACATTTGAGAATGGTGTTGCAAGTTTTGAGAGGGCATAAGTTGTATGCCAAGCTAAGTAAGTGCATCTTTTATCAAAAGAATATTCACTACTTGGGGCATATTATTTCAACAGATGGAATAACAGTTGATCCTAAAAAGATAGAGGCCATTGGAGGATGGCCAACACCTATAAATATGACAAAGGTTAGATCATTTATGGATCTTGTCGATTATTACCAAAGATTCATAAAAGGGTTTTTAAAGATTGCAATCCCAATCACTTCTTTGCAAGAGAAGGGAATGAAATTTGAATGGACTTCCAAGTGTGAAGAAAGCTTTCAATAAATAAAAGACGTATTAACAAGTGCACCCATATTAAATATTTTAGATCCATATGAATATTTTGTAGTTTGCACAGATGCATGCAAGGATGGGCTCGATGGAGTCCTCAGTAAAAAACATCATGTGGTGTGCTATGACTCTAGAAAACTAAAAGAGCATGAAAATAATTATGCTACACGTGACTTGGAATTATCAGCCATTGTTCATGCATTAAAAATGTGGAGACATTACCTTATGGGGAAAATATTTTATTTAAGGACATACCACTATGGTCTAAGGCATTTGTTTAGAAAACCAATAATAAATGTCAGACAAACTAGGTGGCTAGAATATTTGAGCGAATATGAATTTGAAATTAAGCATATAAAAGGAAAGGAAAATCAGGTGGTCGTTGCACTTAGCAGAAGATCTCATGAAATGCATATTTCAGCCATGAGCATGTACATGATAGATTTAAAGGATAAAATTCTTGAAGCAACAAATTCAGATCAACATTATCTAAAAATAAAAGAGACATTACAACAAGGCAATTTACAACAAAAAACTAATTATTTTGAGCTAAATGTAACACCCATCCAGGATGTTAGACAATTAATCTTTCATTAAATACATACACAATAACAACTTTGTTTTAGCATAATTTCATTGATTTTCATTTACACAATTCTTCTACATTTGCTCAATGATAAATCTAGATAACATGATGAAATAAGTAATATGTTAACTCTATGATTTAGAACTTAAAACAAAAGTATATACAAAATATCAATAACCAAATACCACCGAAAAATACCTCCTCCTTAGCTTGTCGAAGCTCATCGGTTGTAATGTAGTCCTGGGCACTTCCAAGCATTCTTTTCCTGCTTTCCCAGAGTGAAACAACGGAGTCCTCCCTGCCAACTAGGAGCCTAGCCGGCTTCCTAGCTCCAAGAAACATTTCGGTTTCTTGGCCCTCCATGCCCGTGACTCCAAGAACAACAAAGCACAAATGCTCAAAGAAAACTATCACAAGAATTATATCTTCCAAGAATTTCACAACCTCTCATCATGCTCAAACCTCTCCATCCTCCCCCTTCTCTCTACTTCTTCTCCCTATTTATCAAGTTTCCATACACACTTCCCAAAGTCTCCTCAACCACCCTCATTATTATCCATCAACCTCCCTTATTACACTGAAGGTGTTCCTATAGGGGAGGTTTCTATACAGCCTTCGTCCTCTGTCCAACCTCAATAAGAAGTTTCCATCTGTCCGTCTGTCCAATGTCAACATGCCATCTGTTCATCTGTCCAATCCTTTCATTCGCTGAGGTCCGAGGCAAATCCCTCGCCACCATGATGCAATTGGTTCAGGTTTTCTGTCGTCGATCGACATGACATTCAATTCCATCCCGTACCCTCTCTTCTCGAGCTGGAACTCGAATGTCGTCGCTAATTCATCTCAAATCCAGCTCTGGCAACGTTTGATTCAGACATGTTAGCTCACCTGGAAGGCCTGAAACAGGCAGCAGAAAACACCCACAACCACCTGGACCTAGATTGGCTTCACAAGGCCCTCCTTCTCATGCTCTTCACTCACTCCTCCATTGCCAAAACAATACCGGAATTGGATCTCCCTTTGGCTGAAAAAGACAAAAAATCAATCAATGACTATCTGGATGATAGTGTTAAGCTCTTGGACGTATGCAATGTCCTCAAGGAGAGCTTCACAAACGTGGAGCGCTACTAGATGTTGGTACAACTCACCCTTCACTGCTTCGATAACAAGGACAATATGAACGATAAGAACTTGCTGAGGGCCAAAAACATTCTCCATGAATGCATTGAAGCCATGAAGAAGAAAGACGTGTCTTTATCCTTTTAACGACTGACACCTATTTGACACATTGTTTTCGGTTTACCATGGTAAGGACCTTGCCTGCAAATATTTGACAAATGCATCTGGACTTTAATAAACTGTCCATATCGATATATAAGTTGTTGTAGATTCATGTATCTTTTTTCTTTACGTTTTTTTTCCAATCGTACGATATTGTAAGTGACAAAGGAGGAGGCACAATGTTTGAATGTCCGAGACTTTAGATTTGAGCGACCTTGTCCACCCACCTCTCCGGCTTGAATTGGAGACAGTCGATGCCCCAGATGGCATTCATCTGACCCATGGCGTATGGATGGCAAGTCACTCAAGTGCCTTTGCCCTCAAAAGTTCTATCGGGTAGGACGTCGTTGTGCAGGGCATGCTTGGAGTCTAGGAGAACTGGAGGATAAAGTCTCATTGATTCACAGATTGAAGCGTGCAGGTAATGCATGTTCTGCATCTCCTCATAAGAAAATAGAACGACACTAGAGGAAGATGAATCTATATCTTGTGATCTTGTGGTGATGAGGTGGGATACTTCTTGTAAATGCCTTCCTCTACGCGGGGATGAGAGGATAATAGCCAGAAGAACCAAGTTTATGCGGACGATGTGGTGTCTCTACCTGCCAAGATGAAACTGATGATCATATCTCGCATAAATTTGTCTGAACAATAGTCCTCGCGTTCGACACCAATAGTGACGGTGGGCATATCATGTTCATGGCCTTTGCAAGTATTGTTGTTGTTGGTACTGCTAAGAGCCATGAATCTAGAAAGGAGGTATGATTTCTCCCACTTCGAATCGGAGGTCGTACCGCATTCGAGCACGACAGTCTTTGTTCTTTGTCGCCCAACTTGTTCAAGGGTCTTATCAAGCAAGACTCAATTAATCCATTCAAAATTGAATCCCTTCATCTAGCACTGAGACGGGAGGTACTTGTATTCAGTCTTTGCTCATTCGACATTCTTTCATTTTTAAAGCGATCAATGCTAGGTCAAGTTAGGGTTCATCGCTCAGGCCAAACCTCTATTTTTTCATTCAAAACCCTCATGCCCAACAGTGTCTGGTTCTACTTATTCCATGTTAGTGCAAAATTGTCGAAATTAATTTTGTGCATATGCAAGAAAATCTGCTAAATATAGATTTTCGGGGCGGATTTTCTCAGCTGGTGATTAGTTCAATTCTTGCGGCGTCACATTATTTAAAAAAATAGGCAAATTTTCCTTTTACTTGGTGTGGGCCTTTCAAGTCGTGGAAACGTGGGTGTCTAATAAGCATGGATTGCATTTGAGCCCCAAACTTCAATAGCTAAAAAAAAAGGGGCGACGCGGGAAGAATAATGGCTTGCATTCTGCTTCAAACTAAGCATGCCATGGAATTTATTTTATCAATAGCTTAAAATTACTCTATGTCACCATTCTATTTGTTGCTCGGTTTCCTTAACAAAGACCTTCATTGTAATTAATTAAAACATGACACGTATCACAGTATTTGTTTTATAGGCCTGCCACATATTGCATTGTTTATCTTTTTAACTTTACTTTCGGGCTTGTCGATGATAGCTCGAGGGTCCGGGGAGACTAGCATTAGTTGGGGTAGCTCACAAAGCTCCAAACATTGCCAGGTTTGGAACATTTCACTTCTTTAGAGAAATTTAATGTTAGCCAATGTGAGAAGCTCTAGAGCCTATCAGAGCTGGAACATTTGATTTTTTGGAGACGTTGGATGTTGGGAATGATGCTCACAAATCTGCAGGTTGGGAATGCAAGAAGCTGTAGAGCATACCAATGTTAGGGAAACTCACAAATCTCCAAACACTAATGTCAATGAATATAATGAGATACTACAATTACCTCGTGTGGAATTTTTGAGTTCTTTGGAGACAATAAGGTAAATTCAAACATTTTAGTGGTGAGATGAAGGATTATAAAAGGAAAGAAGATAGTTTTTATGATCAATTTGTTTCTTTTTTGGGATCTAAATCCAAGATTGACAGATAAGGGCAGCAGAGATCCAAGTTGGAAAATTGCAGCTCTATGCTTAGGAGAATGGGGGGGAAGTTAACCTCACTAGTATCTCTCGATGGGTCCAAGGTCGATTCCCTATTGACCGCCATGTATGGAACCAAGGCGACCACTATTTTTGTCTGTGGGGTTGTTGTCGCTGCCCTACAGGTTAAACCCATAAGACCCCAACCTCAATAAGAATTTGCCATCTGTTCGTCTATCCAATCCCAACATGCCATCTGTTCATCTATATTCGATGAAACCTTTATTTCCATGTGTTATTTAAGGGGAGGTTCTTTGAGGGGATTCCTCCTCTGTCCAAAGGCAATAGAAAGTTGTCCTATGGTAATCAATAACTAACCAATCTTGTATCTCCATGTGTTTTATCTTAACCGACTCCAAATCTTTCGTTGTTGATAACATTCATTGTTCTCATTTCCACCATCATCGCAAACGTTCGACACAAAGAAGAACAAACCAAGGTGACCGATGAAGGTAGCATGCAAATTGTGTACATGGAAAAAGCATCAGGTGAGGATGATCCTGAAGCTACCCACATAAAGACGCTCGTTGTTGTTCTCGCCAGGCACAC
This sequence comes from Picea engelmannii, assembly GCA_009831015.1. NCBI lineage: Eukaryota > Viridiplantae > Streptophyta > Pinopsida > Pinales > Pinaceae > Picea > Picea engelmannii. The sequence continues at coordinate 433,261 of ML789888.1, read as the reverse complement.
ACAATATCGATTTGGGGATTCCGTTTCTTTGGCATAGTAATCCAAAATTTTGCCCCTTATTTCAAAATTTAGCTATGTTTCTATTTCCGGTGGAGATGAATGTCTAGAATTCACTTGGTTTTTGTCCCATTAAAATGGTATTGAATTTTAGTCATATTGGCACGAAATGGTGGTTCTTGGTAAAATTGATGTGCGTTACTCTAAAAATATGTGTTGTTCACCAAGATTTTCCCGATACCCTTTGATCTGGACTATGCGTTGGGTTTAGGATGGATCTGGCCCCTGATTTTTTTCACATAGAAGTCTTAGGTGTAAACCAACTGTGTTTGTTTAGTTTTTTTATTTGTACTGTCCTACCATTTCATCCCAATGTTAGTAAGAGATGTCTTTTTTTATGTGGATTCTGAGAGGTGAAATTTCATAGACTTGAGAAACTGTTAGCCAGATGACAACATCAAAGACATATTTTTCCTTGTAGAAGTTGTAGAGAGAATGGAGCAAATATGTCTTTCAAACCTCAAGCATTTCATATACTCCAATCCTTCGAACTTGTGGATCTTCCGCAGTAATCCAAGTTTGGAACTCTATACATAGAAATTTGAAGTGGAACTCTATACATTGAAATTTGAAATCATAGAGTTAGTTCCTTAGGGACAATGAAGTAAAATAATATTCCAGAATAGAAGGGTCAATGATCTAAAAAAAATTGTAAAGTAATCAAGTTATCTTTGATTTGATGTGCTCATCCAATCAGAATCGCATAACACCAACACAAGTATATTCATGTGTTTGTGATTAGAAATTCCTTGCGCATACTCAAACACGTTTTTCGTCTCTATATATCCCTGGATTACAGCAAACAATCTGATCCTCATCCGTTGTAGTAGCTACTGGCACCTATGTTCCTCCCAACATCAAATCCTCTTACCATCATACTCCCTCCCTTTAGAGACTTCAGACTTGACCCACGTGTCCTCAATTTGAATCCCCTACAAAATCCTGAAATGACTAAACCCTCCCGAAACTAGAGATGGCACGGTAGTCCCAAAATTTGCCCATTGAAGTCGCGTCTGTTCAATGGAATCTAAAAGAGAAAATGGGGGAAATGGGTGTCGAAAATTCAACTGCCCAATTCCAATGGCAGAATTTGGCTGGGCTCCTACCACACTCCGTAAAAGGTTGCCCGCGCATAACAATTTGTTTTGTCCTACCTCAGAAGAGCCAAGGCCAAACTCAACTATCCCCACTCCTCGCAGAAAATTCCTTGTGCTTCATCTCTATCGCCACCGCAAATTCAATCCGCGCTGGCCAAGTTCGCCTTACAGGAATTATGTCTGCCTTCAGAAAATGACGTGGCATCCTCATCATCCAGTTTAGAAGTGGAATGCGACATTGGCGCTCAATAGATTATAGCGGAGCAGGATCCGACATTTCGAGATTCAATACCACTTGAACGTATGGAGAGTGGCAGCCCTAGCGGGTCTTTAAATGTGGATGATATTCCTCCCTTGGATGTGTAAATGGAGGATATTAGGATTTTCTTCCAGTTGATGAAACACTAGGGACCGAGGGTTTTCTAAAAAAAAATTCCCCCGCTGAGATTCTGCATTAAAGTTTAGTTGAATTAAATTATATTATTATTTGACAAGTTTATGAGATTGGTGAACCGGTGCTCCTTTCGAAAGTGACAACTTGAGCCACCGCCTGAAAAATGGCGGCCACCTCTATATTTTGATTTATATAAAATTAATCTACATATATTGATAACCGATTGTAATGCAAAAAATGGTGTTCTGAAACCATTCCTATGGTGACTTGCTTCACCACAAAGTCATTCAAATTGTTCCAAGGAACGATTCACATAAATACAACAAAATTTTATCATGACAATTTTTTTTTGGAATGGAATTTCTATTTTAAAACTATTTATAAATTTATTGATGTTATGTTCAACATTCAAGTTCTTTTTTATAAAGAAAGAAGTTTGTTGTATAAAATACATAGATTGTGGGTTTAAGTGGCTCATAAAAGGGAAATCTAAGGACATCAAAGGTTACCATGTAGAAATATTAAAATTGGAGAATTTATTTGTATCCACTGACTCTTTAATTTAAGAGTCAAGTAAGACTTCCCTAAATCTTGAACTCAAAGCCTCATTGTACCTATTTTTAAAAGTGGGGACAAAAACAATCCCTCTAATTATAGGACCATTATGATTAGCCCCCTTGAAAACAAGATCGGTGTGTTACCTCTTAGATTCTCACTTGGTGTAAAAGTCTCGAAGCACAAGTTGTGAGACCCCAAGGGTGACTTAGACAAGCTACCCACTTGATAGATTTGTCTTTCTCTCTTTAGGCTAGATACATGACAAATGACAATGTTAATCCCTAATGTTGCAGGGTTATCAAGACTAGAGAGTCTGGCAAGGTTGCTCTTTACAACATCCTCAATGGTGTGCCCTTCTTCGTTCTTCATCATCAACAAGAAAAACACATCTACTCTCAAAATTTTACATTAACTCTAAATATGTAATTTTAGATATATACTTTTTTCAACATTAGTTGGTGTTGTATTGATGAGAGTTTAAATCTTCTAGAGTATGTGTTTGTGTTTGCTTCTTGAAAATCACAAGTTCTACTTCAAAGAATATAAAATGTGTATATTTACATAAATTAAACAATCAAATAACATTGATTCCATTCAATCAAGTTTTAAATTTGTTATAGAAAAATTATTAAATTGATTTTTAAACTTGTTAAAAAAAATCGGGAAACAACATAACGTCACATTTGCATCCAAATCTGCACTATGAAATGCTAAAGAATTATGTATTTTTCAATGTGTTGGTCTCGTCTCCATCTCTAACAATGTGTTTTATTTTTCCTCTAATTGCATTCCAATTTTATTTTTGTGTCATCTCATTCTATGTTATTTGTTTTTAACAATGTGCTTTATTTTTCCTCTAATTGCATTCCAATTTTATTTTTGTGTCATCTCATTCTATGTTATTTGTTATAATTTTTTTCGCTTGATGGCATCTTTATTTGAAAATCTCATAGGGGAGAGTCTCATGTTGTACTTTTTGACTAAAATTTGTGCCCGAAATACAAGACATTATTTTTAGGTTTTCATTTATAAAGATGTCTAAATGATTTGAGTAGAAGTTGAAAGTTAACTTACCTTAGACCATTATAACCTAATGAAGAATTCTCTTTCCAACTAGATTTGCCTATCAACATACTAGCCATAATAAAAAAGAATTTATGAAACTTTCAAGTTGAATTTAAGTTTGCAAATTGACTTGGTTTGCATTTGATATGCTTTACTCTATGTTTTCTGACAAAATTAACAAGCATGTATTTTCAACGTTGGATTCATACTTTAACTGAGCTACCACAACACGAAAAATCATTTGAATAAGTGATTCGGTAGATGTCATTCATCATTTTGCATTTGCAGATGCCACCATGATTGTACAAAAGCTCAATCCAAATATATGATCAATCAAACACGCGTCAATTATTGTATCCCAATGGTTCTCCTCCACACAAACTCAAATTCTTTGGTAGTTGAGGATAAGGCTTTTGGATGATCATACACTGATTGTCCATCAATGCATGTTGTTTTTCGCAAGAAGTCGAGCATGAAAAATGGATTCAAAAGAGACTTTGCTTACAAGTTTAGGTTCACAAGGGAGATGGGTATCATCTACCACAATAGGACTGACGATACTAGTTTTGGTCATCGTCTTCTTCTGCGAATATCATTTGAAAATGAAGAGAGAAAGCAATCCAGAGTTGCCTCAAGGACCATTTCCATCGTCCATCATTGAAAATATCCACATATTGGGAGATCTTCCTCACCATGATTTGAAAGACCTTGCGGACACATATGGTCCCATTATGTTTCCATGCTTTGGCTCCATCCCCGTCGTTGTGGTTTCTTCTCCTGAGATATCCAAACTCTTTCTCAAAACTCATGATCTTATCTTTTACAGTAGACCCAAATCAACGACAAGGAAGTACTTGAGCTACAATTTCAAAGACTTAGGGTTCGCTTCATATGGAGATTATTGGACACAAGTGAGAAAAATATGCGTGTTAGAACTGTTGACCACCAGGAGAATTGAATCCTTCGAATTGTTGCAAGAGGAGGAGGTGTCAATGATGATTCACTCCATTTGGTAGTAAAGCGAGAAAGGGACCAAGCTTGTTAATATGAGCAAGGAAAATATAATATCTAGGATGTGAGGTTAAAAATTTGATTTGATATAAATGCTTCCTCTGAAACTCCAATTTCTTAGGACACATGGGGACTCGACATGTATTGGATAAATTTCATCCACATTTTCCCCTTTCAACATTTCAATATTTTTATGTAATCAGTGGATATGGCATTGTTTTAGGGTTTGTGAATGTAAAGGGGCACTATTCTAGTCAGCATGTACTATTGCAATTCTCAATAATTCAACTATGATTTGAAATTTAATTAGCAGTTACAACATTGCCTATGCTTTTCTTATGCCTTAATGATGATCATATATAATCGTGAAAAGTGAACCTGTAAATCCCTTACAAACCAATATTTTTATTAAAGAATCTCATAATTTTTAGCTTCAGGGAATTAAATTTATATCAATTATAGTAACCTGTAGATTCCTTACAAACCAATTTTTTTATAATGAATCTTTTAATTTTTAGCTTCACAACTCCTTAGAACCCAGATATTTAAACAATGTAACCACACCAATTCACTTCGGTGTTTCCTTTCCCCTGCTTCAGGGGTATGCTAGTCTAGATATTTTGGGAAAATATTAAAATAAAACTAAATATAAATGACTTGCATTAAACAACAATAAATAAAATGAAAAGTCTTTCTTCTCATGCTAGCTAATAAATGTTATTTGATAATTTTCCCCAAAATGTACATAACACCCCACCATGCTCATTTAATTCATCATACCCACCATCTATCAAAGTCAAGAAGGTATTTAATGCTTCTAGATATTTTGTATGCAATATAATTTACATATTCAATAAACATTCAATTAAATAGTTAATAATTTACTTTAATAATTAATACATTAATTACTTATACTAGTGTACATGGGTAGGGTATGTGTGTGTAGCTAGCGGACACATATCTCATGTATGTACTAACGATAAGCAATCATTGCCTCTAGTGCATAGTTCCTATATGATCATTGATCCGAAATCGGATCCAGAAGCCTGATAGGGCTTGAAAAATGCTCAAAAATGAAAGTGCTCGGAATGCGACGAAACCTATGCCATTGCGTCCGTCTCGTCTTCCTGATTTCGGTGGTATATTTACTTCGTCAAACGGAGTCCGTATGGAGAAGATATCGCGTTCTGTCTGAAAAGTCAAACAGGCAAAAAAAAGGGGATGATTGTACAGTCCGTACAGTGCACGTGTCATGTCCGTACAGCTGACGTGGCAGGGTCGTACAGCTGACGTGGCGGCTCCAGAAGGCGACACGTGGCAGGTCCTTACGGAGGACACGTGGCATCACCAGGACGCGACACGTGTCAGGTGAATTTGGCATTTTCGGCGTACGATTGGACCAGTACGGAGGTGACACGTGTCACCACTGACAGGGTGACACGTGGCAGGATGACGTCAGCAGCTGACGTGGCACG
>ML789888.1:405448-422899 GCA_009831015.1 Picea engelmannii | reverse complement strand
TTGCTGTCATTTATTTATTTCAGATCTGCATATGTGTATTTGAATGTCATAATCCTCTTCTTTCCTCATTCTTTCATTAAATTCTCAAATGGTTAATGAATACATGCAAGTTTAAAACTCAACCATAATCATTTAAAAGATCCAACGGATCAATCACCAAGACATGTAGGACAACAGATCAAGTAATGCATCATTTAATAATCTTAACGAACTAAATGACACCAATTCATCAATAACTCATTGTCACACTTAAAATATCAATAGGAAATCAAAGATGGTTTTAAACATGGTAGGAACCAAGTGAGTAAACAATAGTGGCATCTCTAATCCCCAATCAATATTCTCAACTAACATCGAAGCATCCTTCCTTCCCAACCTACTTCCATCTTTCATCCTATCATTTCCTCTGTTGGACTAAGTTGGAGCGTCAACTATATTGACCTAACTCCAGATAGAACCCATAAGCGGAAGTGTCATACATCTCGACCAAGCTTCCCCAACAGGCAACTAGCAGTCGCCATCACACGTCTAGGAGAGTGTGACTTCACACAGCCCTCCCACGACTCTAGGTTCCGGAGGATACACGATGGGAAATACATCCACCCCTCCTCATAGAACTAGGGTCAACACAACTAGCAGTCATCATCACACGTCTAGGGGAGCGTGACTTCACACAACCCTCCCACAACTCTAGGTTTCGGAGGATAAACGATGGGAAATACCTCCACCCCTCCTCATAGAACTAGGGTCAACACCCTACGTTGAGCCATACTGTGCAACTACTGTTCTTAGAGTCACGTCATCAAACAATCACTCTGGGAAAGTTGTGTGTCCTGTCAAAACCACACTTACCACAAATCATAGCAATATTTTGATTCATAAACTTATAACTTATAACATACACTATCGTCTTGATGTCTACGACATCCATGTTACCTCGTCATTGTAGTTATTTGGCTATCACATAGCTCATCAACATGTAGGTTAGTTCACCAATAACTCATATATATGTATATACATCATAATTTCATATAATAATCCATATATGTATTGGCGTTCAATTAAGAAATCTGTGTTTATTTTTATCACATCTTGCATCTATTATGCATTCACACCATAAGCTTGAATCAATATCCATGTACCCAAATTCCACTTCTTAATTTGCATGTTTAAACAAATCAAAGAGTTATCATCATCGTGAGCATATAACAATGAAAATAATAATATGCAACACATAAATAGGTCCAGATGTATACTTGTCACATGTCTATATCAACATTGTTGAGTCCAAATAGGTGTTAAGCAATGAATTACTAAGATGAGCAAAAATCACAGTTCTAACTACCTAAGGTCAAAATATGGGGTGTTACACTAAAAGAGGATGGAATCCTCATGTACAAAGGGAAATTACATCTACCAAATTCTAGAGAGCTGAAAAAATATTGTGCTAAGGGAAATGGATAGTGTGCCATATGTTGGGAACCCATGATATCAGAAGACAGTTGCAGTTGTAAGAAGGCAATACTTTTGTTCGAGAATGAATAAAAAAATGGCTAATTATATTGCTAGATGTCTAGAATACCAAAAGGTGAAAATAAAACATAGACATCCAGCATGGCTACTACAACCATTGCCCATTCCCGAGTGGAAATGAGAAGTGGTTACAATTGATTTAATTACAAAGTTGCCCAAAACAGTGAAGCAGCATGATTCCATCATGGTGTTGGTGGATAAATTAACTAAGGAAACACATTTTATTCATGTGAAGACAACACACAAGGCAACAAATATTGCAAAAATATACATGAAAGAGGTTGTCAGGCTACATGGGGTACCTAAGGTAATTGTTTCAGATAGATATTCAAAATTCATATCTAATTTTTGAAAATGTTTGTTCAAAAGTTTTGGGACAAACTTAAATCTCATTACAATGTATCACCCAAAGTCAGATTGGGAAACAGAGAGGACTAACATAATCATTGAAGACGTGTTCATAATGTATGCAATGGACCAACCATCTAAGTGGGAAGATTATATCCACTTAGCAGAGTTTACTTACAATAATGGGTATCATATCTCATTAAAAATGATCTCATTTGAAGCATTGTATGGCATGAAGTGTAATACACCAGTGAGTTGGGATAACTCAGCAGATAGAGTTATCATTGGGACACATTTATTAAGGGAAATGGAAGAGCAGATGACAAATATCATGCATAATTCAAAGCTTCCCAGGATAGGTAGAAAAGTTATGCAGAAAAAATTAGAGTTTTTAGAGATTTTAAAGTGGGAGAACATGTTTCTCTAAAAGTGAAAGTGAAAAGAAGTTTGCTAAGATTGGGTTGCTGCCCAAAGTTGGCAGCAAGATATTGTGGGCCTTTTGAAATCATGGGGAAGAAAGGGCTAGTTGCATACATGTTACAATTTCTTGCATCCATGAGAGTGATAATGTATTTTGTGTGTCATTATTAAAGAAATGTGTTCCTGACTCTAACCACATAATTGATTGGACTGTGATCCATGTAAAAAATGAAGGGGATTTCCATGTGGAACCAGTACGCATCTTGGACCGGAAATTCAAAGTGCTAAGGAACAAATCCACAGGGTTGGTAAATATTCAATGGACCTACTACAATCTTGAAGATGCAACATGGGAACATGAAGAAACTATGCAGGAGGAATACCTATAATTTTTTGTCAATTTTGAAGAAAACGAAAATTAAAAATGCAAGAATCCATTTTTGGATAGCTAGACTTCTGGAAACACATCTCATAATTTTGGTCACCTGCGTTGACAACCCTGATAAAATAATGGTGTAGCTCGATGGACTGAAAGCAATGAAGGGGGCACGTTCCTTGGGTCAACATGTTGAGAGAAATATGAGATTTTGGTTGGGGCTACTATTGGAGGGTAAAAATTTCGACATGGTGTTGTGCACCGAGGACAATGCACAATTGTAGGGGAGGGGGAATGTAACATCCCCACTATAATCCCTAGTTTAATTAATGCATAATGTCGATATGAATGTGGCTATGGCCAAACGATGTAATATGCAAATGTATTTTCTATTTTTAAATAAATAAATGTGATACTAGTTGTTGGGGAATATGGATAGAGATGGGGGCTGAATTTTCCAAAAGAGAAGAGAGTGTCTAAGAGGGGTCCAAGGGGAAAATTAATTATGGATATTAATTCAACCAATTTTTCTGAATTTTTATTATCACATGGGATAACGTCTATTTTTTGTTTGAGTGTATGAGAGCCCAATCATTAAACTCATGTAAGAGGGTGGGTGTGAGAGTCACATCACATAGTTATTGGGGAGCATGGGGTTGAATTAAAATCAACATTGGGCAGAGCGAACAATCAATTGTCTTTGGAAAATAAAGGAAATTCGTATGAGCAGTTATAAACAGTTTTTACACATTCAATTTTGGATGAATAGAAAGCAGAGAGGATAGGAGAAGAGCGTGAGAGATAGAACAAGAAGGCTGGGTGAATTCCAGAGCTTGATGGACCATTTTGGAGCATTTTGGAGATGGAGATTGAAGAGCCAGGTTGTCAGGCATGAAGAGTGAACTCTTGTGTGCATTGCACTGTAACAACAAGTGTTGTTGTTGTTGTCGTTGGTAGTTTTCCCGTTAGTGAGTTCCCTTAAGTTTTCAGTAGAGAGATTCCTAGTTACATGTGCCAGAGAGACCTTGATAAATGAATGGGACGCCCAGTGGATTGAGAGCAATGAAGGGGTACATTCCTTGGATTGAGCAATCAAGAGGAAGGGAGTTGGAGGAAATTCGGGATAATTGTAGGAGAATATCAATGGGTTGTGGGATATTGAGTTGTAAGTGGACAGTGAGAGACACCCTTTTGTTGTGGATTCTTAGCCCTAGCTTGGGGGTGACCCGGTGTTGATATTTGGAACAACAAGTCTATGGTTGGGTGGAACGTCCTTCCCAAGCAATTGGTTGCATAAACATTTTAAAACGATAAGTGTTTATCTGTTTTCCCGTGTTAATTTAAGAGTTTAATTGTTGTGCGCTTTACTCAAAGGATAAGAATGAATTGTATGTTGTTGTGGTGAAATTATTAGCTTCATTTACGTTTTTAACTAGTATGGACAATTGCTTGAGCTTGATTTCCATGTTGTTCATAATTCGAGGTTTAAATGTATTTGTTAATTGATTTTAGTAGTAATGGTAATGAATTCTGACATAGTGATCAGATCGTCGCACGTGCTAGGAATAGTTGTCGCACGCAGTACAAAGGCTATTATGTGCATGGAGTAACATCCCCCGACCCATGTGAGCGACATTACAATGCAAAATACTCTTAAAAATGAAATTTATGGTAACTAAATTAATTCATTTACAATTATATGATTTCATGTAGCTTACAGCTACGAATTAAAACAGATTTAGCTACTGTCTACAACCATAAAATAGATGCATCTACCACATGCTAATAATCGAAACGAAATGCAGTTAAATAAATCATTACAACAACATATAAATCACTTCCAAATGCACATAGTTCATGCACAACAATTAAAAACATAATTTAACACAACAACAAGATAAAACAATTATCTTTTCACAATAGTCGTGCAACCAGCTGCTTGGGACGGACATTCCACCCAACCATAGACTGACTGTTCCAAATCTCAACAGCCAATCACCCCTGAGTTGAGGCTAGCAATCCAAAAAAAGGTGGTCTCTCCCAATCCACTCACAACTCATAAAACTCTCAACCCAACTGATATTCTCCTACAACTATCCTAATTTTCCATCAAATATCTTCCTCTTGCCTGTCCAGCCCAAGGAATGCACCATTCATTTATCAAGGATAACCCAAGGGATGTACCATCCGCTTATCAGGATTAACCCAAGGCATGTGTCATTCTTTTCTCAGCGTCTCTCTAGCACATGTAGCTAGGAATCTCTTAGCTAGGAACTCAAGGGAAAATTGTTGCTAGGGAAACTATCAGCAAACCAACAACAAACACTTGTTGTTTTAGTGCAACTCACACATGATTTCACTCTTCAGGCCTGACAACCCGGCTCTTCAGTTTTCCAACTCCAGTTGGCTCCAATTACACTCCAACTTGCTATAGAATTCTCCCTCCATGGCTGCATCAACTTCAAGCTATGTTCCTTTCTCTCTCCTTATTTATCATGCACAAACTTGACTAACTAAAAATTGTTGTCCCAACCCATACAAATTTCCTCTCTTTGGCTTGCCTTTCTTGACTCACACTCTTCCCCAAGCTGATTTCACTCAACCCCCATGTGCCTAATAACTTTGGGATGTGACCACTCACACCCACCCTCTTACATGTATTCAATGATTGGATTTGGGAACACTCAATCAGAAATGGGAATGTTCATATACAATAGCAATTTTAGGAAAATGGGTTAAATTAATATACATGGGTATTTCCCCCTTAGACACCTCTTGGCCATTATCCTAGACACTCCCATGTCTTGTGTATTAATTCAGCCCCCATCTCTTGTCCATGTCCCCCTTACTAGCTGACATCACATTTTATTAATAAAACAAGGAAACACAATTCACATATTACATCGCTTGGTCGTAGCCACATATTATATCTGCATAAACATTAATTAAACTAGGGATTATAGTGAGATTATTACATTCCCCCTCCCCTAAAATTGTGCGCCATCTGTGCACTCTATGCCGATATACATATATGCAAATTTACATCACAATACTTAGAAATACAAATTCTGCAATTTGACAACTCCAACAACAACTCCAACCAAAATCTCATGTTCCTTTCAACTCGCTGACCCAAGGAATGATCCATTCATTTATCAGTGATAACCCAAGGGATGTACCATCCGTTTAACCGTGATACCCCATGGAATGAGCCATTATTTTATCAAGATACCCAACACAATTGGCTAGGATTCAAAGATGTGGTTCCCGAATTTTAGTAGCTCAAAATGGAGTCTTGCATTGTGTTTTCTTCAAAACTATAAAAAAATTGCGGATATTCTGCCCGCATGTTTTCTTCATGATCCCATGTAGCATCTTCAGGACCGTAGCAGGTCCATTGAACCTTTACCAGCCCTACGAATTTGTTCCTGAGCACTTTGACTTCCTGTACCAGGATGCGTATTGGTTCCACCTAGAAATCCCTTTCATGCTCCACTTGGATCACATTCCAATCAATTATGTGGTTAGGATCATGAACATATTTATTTAACAATGACACATGAAATACATTATGCACTCTCATGGATGCAGGAAAAGCTCACATGTATGCAATTGGCCCTATCTTTTCTAATATTTCAAAAGCCCCACAATATCTTGTTGCCAACTTCGGGCAACTTCCTAATCTTATCGAACGTATATTTTCCTTTACTTTAAGAACACATGTTCTACCACTTTAAAATCTCTGAAAACTATGTTCCTATTTGCATAAATTTTCTGCCTATCCTGGGCAGCTTTTAAATTATTCTTTATCTTTTCCATCTGCTCTTCCATTTCCTTTAACAATTATGGCCCAATAATTACTCGGTCTATTGGATTATCCTAACTCACTGGAATGTTACATTGTATGCCATACAATGCTTCAAATGGACTCATTTTCAATGAGTCTTGATACCCATTATTGTAGGTAAAATCAACTAAATGGATATAATCTTCCCACTTTGATGGTTGATCCATAACATACATTCTAAGAATGTCCTCAATTATCATGTTAGTCCTTTATGTTTGTCCATCTAACTTTGGATGATATGTTGTACTAAGATTTACATTTCTCTGAAATCCCTTGAACAAACCCTTCCAAAATTTTGAAGTAAACTTTGGATCTTTGTTTGAAACTATTGCCTTAGGCACTCCATGTAGCCTAACAACTTCTTTCATGTAGATATTTGCAATATTTGTTGCCTTGTGGGTAGTCTTTACTGGAATAAAATGTGTTGCTTTAGTCAATTTATCCACCACCACCATGATGGAATCATGTCGTTTCACTGTTCAGGGAAGCTTAGTAATAAAATCAACTTTAACTACTTCCCACTTCCATTCCAGAATGACAATGGTTGTAGCAAACGTGTTCCGTGTCTATGTTCTATCTTTACCTTTTGGCATTCTAGACATCTGGTTATGCAATTAGCCACTTCTTTCTTCATTCCTGGAAAAAAATATTGGCTTCTTACTGCGACAATTGTTTTCTGATATCCCGGGTGCCCTGCATATGGAAAATTATCCATCTCCTTCAACACTTCATTTTTCAGTTCACTAGAGTTTGACACATACACCTTGCACTTGTACATGAGAACTTCATCTTCTTTTAGCTCATAATAATTAAATTTCTGCTGAAAATTACCTTGTTGTAATGTCTGTTTTATTTTTAAATAATTCTTATTTGAATTTGTTGTTGCAACAATTTTGTCTTTCGGATTTTTCCTATACATGTTGATGGCCGCAATATGCAATTCATGAGCTCTCCTTCTGAGTGCATTAACCACTTGATTTTCCCTTCCCTTTATATTCTTAATTTCGAAGTCATATTCACTCAGAAATTCCAGCCATCTAGTTTTCCTAGCATTTAGTGTTGGTTGTCCAAACAAATGCTTCAAACCACAGTGGTTTGTCCTTAGCTCGAATTTCTTAACCATAAGGTAATGCCTCCACATTTTCAATGCATGTACAATCGCTAGTAACTCCAATTCATGTGTAGCATAATTCCTCTCATGCTCTTTTAATTTTCCGAACTCATAGCAAACAACATGGTCCCTTTGACCGAGAACTCCATCGAGTCCTTCTTTGCATGCATCGCTGCACACAACAAAATCTTCATTTGGATCTACAATCTTCAATATTGGTGCACTTGTCAATATTCCCTTCAACTATTGAAAACTCTCTTCACACTTGGAAGTTCATTCAAAATTCACATCCTTCTTTTGCAAAGAAGTGATTGGACTTGCAATCTTTGAAAAACCTTTTATGAATCTTCGGTAATAACCGGTAAGACCCATGAATGATATGACCTCTGTCACATTCTTTGACATTGACCATCCTCTAATGGCCTTTATCTTCTTAGGATCAACTTCTATCCCTACTGTTGATATTATATGCCCCAAGTAGTGAATCTTCTTTTGATAAAAGATGCACTTACTTAGCTTAGCATATAATCTAGGCTCTCTTAAAACTTGCAACACCATTCTTAAATGATGCTCATGATCCTCTTCTGATTTAGAATAGACGAGGATATCATCTAGGAACACAATTACAAACTTGTCCAAGTACTCCCTGAACACTCCATTCATCAGACACATAAAATCTATTGGGGCATTTGATATCCCAAATGGCACTACCATGAATTCATAATTCCCATATCTTTTTTTGAATGTTGTCTTATTGATGTCTTCTTCATGTATCCTTACTTGATAATAGCCTGATCTCAAATCAATCTTGGAAAATATTCTTGCACTTTTCAGTTGATCAAACAAATCATCAATTTTGGGCAAATGATACTTATTCTTTATGGTAACCTTATTAAGATGATTGAAATCAATACACAACCTTAAGGTTCCATCCTTCTTCTTTAGAAAGAGAATCCGGGCTCTGCAAGGCGACACACTTGGGTGTCTATACCCCTTCTTCAAAACAATTTCAAGCTTAATCTGCAACTCCTTCAATTCTGCTATACCCATTCTGTATGGTGTCTTGGACACTGGGGCAACTCCTTACACCAAATCGATAGAGAAATCAATGTCTCTCTTTGGTGGAAATTCTGGAATTTCTCTAAAAGCATCTTCAAAATCCCTCAAGAATGGATGGTCTTCAATGCTTTCCACTTTGTCTTTGGCTGCCTCCTCCATATGGGTTGCAAACATATGACATCCCTTCCTGGAGATATTCTTCAACTACATAGCTGAAATCTCTCTAACAACTACAACTCTTGGAATGCCTTGAATTTTTCCTTCTTGCCCTTCCTCATCAAGACATGTGATTGTCTTGTTGTAAAAATCTAGGACGACATAATGTTTTTCAAACCTATCCATGCCAATTAGATAGTCATATGAACCCAATAGTATGATGTTTACATCTACCTTCGTGCTAATTCCATTCATGTCTATCGGGCAATCTTTAACCAACTCATTTATTTCCTCTTAGCCCCCATGGCTAACTGAACTAACCGAGATTTCTTATGCTTACTTATTTGCAAGTGAAATATTTCAATAATGTTAGCATTTATGTAACTATGGCCAGCTCCATAATCAATTAAAATTGTTATGGGTTGGTTCTCAATCTTACCTTCCACTTCAATCATGGGGTATTGATATTCAACTTGCTTGTTGTCCAAGGCTGCATAAATCCTTGGCATGCTTCCTCCCATGTCTTTCATTGTTTCTGCCTCCTGAATGTTGTGGAAAGTCCTCATTCTTTCTCCTTTATGAGGGAAGTCCCTATATAAGTGATTCCCTCACATCCCCAACATTGAAAAGGTTGTTGCCTTGGCCTTTTCCCAAATGAATCTACATTCTTTTGCTCATTTTGGGTTTCATGGCTTTGTTGATTTGCTTGGGAGTTATTTCCGAAAAAGGGAGGCTTAAATCCTTTCTTCCTTTGATCCCTTTTCCCATTCATCTTGTCATTCCAAGCCTTTTGGAACACCGACCTTCCTTTTCTTTGCTCATAAAGGTGCCTTGCTCTCCTTATGGTTTCCTCCAAGGTCTTGGGATTATCATATTGAATCTTGTCACTATAGAAGTAGGTTAACCCACTTAGAAACCTTTGGATTTTGACTTTCTCATCCTTGATGAAGTCAACATACTTCAACAATTCAAAGAACCACTTCTCATATTCCTCCATTTTCATGGTTCCCAACTTGATTTCAAAGAACTCTTTCATCTTTCTCTCATAGTAATGCTCGTAAAAATATTTCTCTTGGAAATATCCTTTGAACTGCCTCCATGAGATCCTTTTCTCATAGAGGTTCTTGGCTTGCTTAAGTTGATCCCACCACATGGCTGCCTTCCCTTGCAAGTGGTAGGTGGAAATTATAGCTTCTACCTGGGATGGGTAATCATGCAGCTGAAAATATTTCTTCATTTCCAACAGCCATGCCTCTGCCTCTTCTCCTTTCCCTTGTTCACCATTGAAAGTAGGTGGATTTATTTTTTTGAGTTCACCTTGCAAGATGTCTACCTCATGCCTTCTTCTTTACCTTCAAACATGAGACACACTTGGGCTTCTTCTTGGTCCTGAACTTGCATGAATTATTTTAGTGGAATGCCTTGGAGAATGATGGTGCTTGCTCATGCTTCTTGACTGTCTATCATTTCCATGATCATCTCTTTTGCTATGGGATCTAGATGTTGATAATTGTCTAGTACTAGTTGCTTGCTTGGTGCCAGAATCCTTGTTGACTTGATTATGCAACATGTTAAAGATCTGAAGTATCTCTTCCTGAGCCTTCATAATCCTTTCATTATCAGCTTTGTAGCTCTACACTTCCCTATGCATGCTTCTCATAGTGACAGGCTCTTACCTATCTCTTCTTCCATTTGATTATGTCCCAACATTCCCCATGCTGACATGAAGACCTATGATTTCTTCCTCATGGATGTAATATCCTTGAACATATTCCATGACTCTAGTCCTCATATAAGAACTTAAGTTTATTTTTGTACCTATAATTCTGCAAGAAATGTGCATATAATAATTTCTGTTAGAAATATGCATAGCATAAGACATTTCATCATATAGGATACATGTTATTTCTTCATCAATTTATGAAGGAAATATTGAACCAATTAAAATTTTAATTTTATTGATGCATTCCTCCCCGAAACAACTTCTCAACGACTGTACTCATGCCTCAATCTGAATTCCGAGTGAAAAGTTACAAAAACTAGATGTTGCAATTCCACTCTTTTTACTGCTAAGGAAATCTATTTATTAATTTATGAGAATTTAATTGCCCAAATCAAAATTATGGGTTGACATATGTCCCCTGATCCTCAATACCTTTCCAACAACTATTTCTTTGCTCAAATCCAAGCTCCGAGTTGAAAGTTATGGTCCAAAGAAGTTTAGGCTGTTTTACTCAAGTTACTCATGTATGCTACATGTGTCTTATTTCTCTTCCTGCACATTTTCAGGTGACCATAACTAAAATATGACTCCACCTCTAGATTCTATGGGTCATAATATTTCCATCGACTACTCATGTGTCCCAAACAGACTATTGATCATAGAGTTATGCCCTCTGGAAGTAATATTGGTGCCAAAGTTTTACCCTCATTGTTTTGGTTGTAACTTTCTCATACGAGCTCTGTTTTGTGAACCGTTTATCTCATTGGATAACTCTCTTCGATTTATTTTATTTGAGAATCGGAGACAAAGTGTACCAAGGTACACTTTATACACTATGTTCTCGTGGGTTTTGACTTTCTAAAAATGTCATTTAGGGCCTCAAAAATGCCCCACAAGTTAATGACCTTCAAAAATATGAAAATTTCAGAAAATTTCACACAAAATTCACCGTTTTACTACTGTAACAGTTTTTGAAATATTAGTCGTTGATCTCAAATCATGATACACAACAACCGTTGATCTGACCTTGTCGGCCATCGACGATTGGTATCATCCTTTTGATGCACAAAACACTTTTTCCAAAGCTATCGATCCGACCGTCGGTCATCAGTCCATTTCCCTGACACCCAATTTTCAAACAACTCTTAAATCGATCATCGACAATATTTGTGGGAGAATGAAAAAATCTCCGTTGAATCTACCGATGCCCAACCACTGACCCATCAATGATCGACGATCCCCGATGATTGTCGAACGCTTTCCCAAATCGACCGATTTGACCATCGACCACTTCTATTGGCTGACGTGGCAACTGATGACATGGCATGACACGTGGGTGTCGACCTGGCATGATACATCATCCTGAGGTGTCAACTTCGGTGAGGTGGCATGACATGTGGATGATGATGTCATCATCCTCTTTCCCCCATCGGCTATCATCCAATTCTCTTGAACAATTCAAACACCTCACCGACTTCGGCTGACGCCAAACCATCGATGCATCAACCATCGACGATTTCTCTTGCTTGATTCGAAATACTTCACCGAATTTGGTCAACCGCCAACCCATAAACCATCGACAAATTTTGTCAGTGATTGAAAATACTTCACCGGATTTGGCCGACCATTGACCATCGGTGGTTAGAGATGTCTTATGGATGACCCAGACTCTTCGTCATTTTGGCTGATTCGTCCATCGACTGTTAGCGATTCTCTTGGAGAATTTCCAACACTTTGCCAAACCTGCCGATCTGACCATCCATTGTCGGTGGATTCTATTGTCGAACCTCACACTTAGAAAAATTTTGATTTTTCTCTGATTAATCTGGACCGTCGATTTGCTCCCTTTCACAACCCCCGATTTAATCCTGGTTGTCGATTTGATCAACCTTTAAAATGGTCGAAACATTACAAATTTTTTAAATTTATCATAGTGAATCCCAACCATTGATCTTGAGTTCCAAAAGAGATCTCAGTCGTCGATCCACCAAACTTCCTGTAACTCTACAGGCGGCCATTAAAAATCGAATTTTGACCATTCCAGGTTGAATTTCGATATGCAAGTTCATCGCTCTACTCCATTAATCCTCTCAAACCGTCCGAAGTCATTAAAACTCGAATTTCACTCACATAATTGGGGATTTCTCTATAAAATCTTTCTTTTCCCCAAACCCATCACAAACAAAATCTGCAATGACGAATTTCATGAATTTGCATCCATCTTGGCCCATACAAGTTCAGTGTTTGAACCAGAGCTCTAATACCATAATGTAACATTCCCTAGCCCATCTGAGTGACATTACGGTGCAAAATACTCTTAAAAATGAAATTTATGCTAACTAAATTAATTCATTTACAGTTAGTTGATTTCCTGTAGCTTACAACTACTGATTAAAACATATTTAGCTATTGTCTACAACCATAAAATAGATGCATCTACCACATGCTAATAATCAACATGAAATGCAGCTAAACAACTCATTATAACAACTTATAAATCAATTCCAAATACACAGAGTTCATGCACAACAATTAAACACATAATTTAACACGAAACCAAGATAAAACACTTATATTTTCACAACAATCATGCAACCAACTTCTTGGGACGGACGTTCCACCCAACCATAGACCGACTGTTCCAAATCTCAACAGCAAGTCACCCCCGAGCTGAGGCTGGAAATCCACAAAAGAGGGTGGTCTCTCTCAGTCCACTCACAACTCATAAAACTCTCAACCCAACTGATATTCTCCTACAACTATCATGATTTTCCATCAACTCTCTTCCTATTTCCCTGTCCAACCCAAGGAATGCACCATTCGTTTATTAGGGATAACCCAAGGGAAGAAAACTGAGGTCCTATGAGGTTGCCAACTAAGGTTCGTCTTTGACCTTGAGATTGGCTCTAAGTTTCAATCTTCAAAGTTGTCCTTTGTTATTTTAGGACAACAAATAGTTTAGTAACTTTCTGCCCATAGTTTTTGTAGGTTAAGTGTTCTTTGAGGTGCCCTTGCAATGTTTTCGTAACCCAAAGTTAGCACATGCAATATAACTCAAAATAAGTAACACTTCCTCTAGATCTTAACAACACAAATAAGTTGATCTACACTCTAAGCATGCATGAAATGAACACAGGTATTTTTAGTCAACACGACCTTGGATAAAATCGCCCCGAGGAAAACCAGTTTGGAATGGAAGTATATATAAGTGTGTCTAAAGCATGAGATACAACAAGAAATACAATATAATGGAACTTGTATACAAAACAAGCTCCTCTCGAGACTTGCCAAAGGAACCAGGAAGAAATGCGCCCGAGACTAGTGCGCCTCTTCCTCTTGTTGCCAAATCCACTAAAGTGAAGTGCCCTTGACCCTGGATGCTCTGAAGAAGAATCCCTTGCACACAAATGTGCTCTTGTGTGCTACCTTTCCACTGAAACAAACAGATCTAACTTCCTTCAATTGTAGTTCCTCCCTGCTAGGTGTGCGCCCTCCTCCTATGGTGTGCCCTCCTCCAAGCAAGTGTGATCACCACTACATAATAGGGTCCATAGTTGTCATAGCTCCTCCATGAATAAAATCACCCAAGCTACCCTCTTCCAATTCCTCCAACCTCATGCTCCTCCTCCTCCTTGAGCTCTCCAAGTGAACATAAGAGTGAATGAGCCTCCTTAGGCCTCTTGCACCCTCTTTGATCAAATCATAAGAAAACCTAAAAGTGAATGGTTGGGATCATCCTAAGCCATTCCTAATAAATGGTTGAGATCATCCCACAATAATCTCAACTCAAAACCCACTTTGGGTTAAGTTTCCATAGTTCACTTTATGTCCCTCAATTCACCCACAAAGTGAATTAATAGTCACTTTAGGCTAAAATGATCAAATTTCACTTTTGACTTAAATCTCCTAAGTCAAAGTGAAATTAGACATAAAGTACAAAGTACAAGAGTACCAACATCTCCTTCTTGTGGTTAGAGGCTCCAAACCACAAGGGAACCACTTCCCGAGGTACACCAAAACTCAACATAGCAATCCACAAAAGAGGGTGGTCTTTCCCAGTCCACTCACAACTCATAAAACTCTCAACCCAATTGATATTCTCCTACAACTATCTCAATTTTCCATCAACTCTCTTCCTCTTGCCCTGTTCGACCTAAGGAATGCACCACTCGTTTATCAGGGATAACCCAAGGGACGTACCATCCGTTTATCAGGATTAACCCAAGGAATGTGCCATTCTTTTATCTGGGTATCTCTAGCACAGGTAGCTAGGAATCTCTCATCTGAGAACTCAAGGGAAAATTGTTGCTAGGAAAACTATCAACAAACCAACATCAAACACTTGTTGTTTTAGTGAAACTCACATAGGAGTTCACTCTTCAGGCCTGACAACCTGTGTCTTCAGTTTTCCAGCTCCAATTATGCTCCAACTTGCTCTAGAATTCTCCCTCCATGGCTGCATCAACTTCAAGCTATGTTCCTTGCTTTCTCCTTGTTTCTCATGCACAAACTTGACTAACTAAAAACTGTTGTCCCAACCCATTCATATTTCCTCTCTTTGGCTTACCTTTCATGACTCACACTCTTCCCCAAGTTGATTTTACTCAACCCTCATGTGCCCAATAACTTTGAGATGTGACCACTCACACCCACCCTCTTACATGTATTCAATGATTGGCTTTGGGAACACTCAATCATAAATGGGAAGGTTCATATACAATAGCGATTTTAGGAAAATGGGTTAAATTAATATACATGGGTATTTCCCCCTTTGACCCCTCTTGGACATTATGCTATACACCCCCCCCCCTCTTGTGGATTAATTCATCCCCCATCTCTTGTCCATGTCTCCCTTAGCAATTGGCATCACATTTTATTAATAAAACAAGGAAATACAATTCACATATTACATCGCTTGGCTATAGCCACATATTGTATCTACATAAACATTAATTAAACTGGGGATTATAGTGGGGATGTTACACGCAGTTTGTCTCAATGAGGATGCAACAATCATGTTCATTTAGAATGATGTAGATGCATTTAATTATATGGTATAAGACAATGGTATCGAACATAAAGATAGGTTGATCCGTGTCAAAGTAAGTTGTAATGACCATAAATACGGCATACTCAGTAAATCTCCAAGCTTAAAAGGGAGAACAAGCTAAATTAATGAATGAAGTTCAAAAGGTAAAAAAAACTCGGGAAGGAAGGAAAATGGGAACTAATTAGAAACCCAAAAGCTATTGTTAGGAATAGAGACCAGAATGATAATACCAAATAGGAATTTGAGACACATAAATAAAATTCTAAAGAATTCCAAGTAATCCCTTACCTTATTAAGGTTTGATAGATCAATTCGGTCTCTGCGGATTTTTTTTTTTAATCACTAACGGAATCAACAACTGGGCCAGTCTCGTACTCGCGTGACATGTGGTCAATTCTGACCACTACCACTATAACCTCTAGGCGCCATACATATTCCCCTTCCATAGGCACAGGTAAACGGGGGGGATTTGAACTTGGAACCTCATCAAACATAACATTTCATATCACGAGAGTTGTCAATTGAGCTGCCCCTCGAGGGATTTTAAATTGAAGGACATGGGGGTGGGCTTTGATCCACTTATGTGTGCACGGGTCACAATATCATTTTAATACAATATCTCTGGGTGCAACCACACGTTCAACCACTACCTCAAGGTGCCCCCATGGCTTCAGGTTAAGCCCTCATGGGAATTAAACCTTGCCCAATGGTGAAAAACTCCTTGTTTTCTACCATTGGATCCAACCCCTTTGGGCGGTCTCCGTGGATGTACTGGAGAAACAGGAACGACAACTACCAATTCGTTAGCTAATATATTTCCAGAAAGTCGAAAACTAAGTTAATCATCATCTTCGTCAACATCCTTCATACTCTAATAAAATTATAAGTTTAAAGAAAAAATGATGATTGTTAAATTTCAACTTAAATTACATTTTTTTTAAGGAATATATAATTTATACAATTTAGAGGAGATTAAAAGCCCAACTCATTTCCTTTTAAGATATTTTTACTACTAATATCTATAATCATAACTTGATTCATAAAATTTTAAATAAAAAATAACTGAATTAAATTTAAAGATTTTATAATTAACTTAAATTCACACACACACATATACATATATAAAGTCATGGCCAAGCCATACACCAAATTGGTGTATGAGACCCTCTTATTTGTGGGACAAGGGAGCCCCTCCGTAAGGGGATTTGATTGTTAAAGTCTATATAGGTATACATACCCTACCCCCTCTGAATTTAAACCTCGAAAAAACACATACTCTTAACCATTAAACTCATTCAAATTATATATATATATATATATTATCAATAAAACAAAAATAAAAAAATATTCATCTACTATTTAAAACACTTATATTTCAAAATTAATAATTAGCTCAAATTCAATTAAAAACCATACTTTACTCTCAAATAAAATATTTGAATATCTCAAAATTAAAACAAATATAACTTCTTCCTTGTCCGTAAAGAAAAAGTACCCAACAAACACTCTTTCCAACCCTTAATTATCTTAAAAGAAAAAGTACCAAACAACACTCTCTCTTTCAAGGTCTTAATTATCTTAAAAGAAAAAGTACCCAACAACACTCTCTCTTTCACGGCCTTGCTTGTACATGTACATAAATCGCTTATAAACATCCAATTCATAACTTTAAGGATACGTGCATCTCTAAAGTTACCCACGTCATTTAGGAGTATGTTGGTCACACACCATAGATATGTGTTCATATTTTTGGCCAATTTGATATATATATATATATATATATATATATTTTTTTTTGGTCACACACCATAGATATTTATCTTGTGTT
>ML789888.1:309377-403503 GCA_009831015.1 Picea engelmannii | reverse complement strand
GGAGTAGGTTGTAGGAAGGATCATGGAGTTCACTTGGCATGAGTTTTCATGAATATATGAATATTAGAAACTAAAAATAAACGATGAATCTCACTGATTTTTTTTTAAATTAAAAATAAACTATGAATTTCACTATTTTTTTTCCCAAGAAATCAAGAGAGTTGAATTCATAATCAACAACAATCATGAGAAACTTGGCTAGCAGACTTTAACTATTGACCAAAAAAAAATTAGTTATTGACAAAAAATAAATAAAAATTTAACTATTAACAAAAAAAAAATACAATTATAAAAATTCATATCGAGCTCTACCATTAACCACCAAATTTGTTTTGTTCTATAAAACAAAATATGAATTCACCTACTAAACTACCATTTAACTATTTTAATTAAATAAAAAAATAAAATTTGATCAAAATTTAAAAAATAGGTAAAAATCCAAATATATATATTATTTTATTTTAGTGAGCTTTATACAAACAAGTATATACCAGTAGGCAAGGAAAGTACCTTCATCGGCAGGTATATGCTGCCATACAGCCTTGTTTGTAAAATCAAAACATGAAGAAACAAAGACTATAATGTGGAATTTCAAAAGATCCACTTAATTACAAAGAATGAATCTTCAAATACTTGTATGCATTCAAATACTTATATCCATGGTACACCATGCAAACCATTTTTAGTTTTATTAATTTTATATATTTATTTTTTAAATAATTTTTAGTTTTATTTATAGAGGAGAGTAAAATGTGAAATCATTTGTTTCTCATTTGTAAACAAAAATATGACACATGTTATGTTGGAAGATTTAGAATAATTTTTAAAAAAATTGAAATTTCAATTTATGTGTTTTTTATATTAGTTATGAGATTTGATCATGATAATATATTATGTTTTTGTATTTTAAACGAAAGTGTTTGTAGAGATAATGTTCTTCTTATATTGATTGATTGTGAATGAAAATGTGTATTTTTTAGATTTTTTTTTTTTTTTAATTTGTGGAATGTGTTGTGTTGATATCTATATATGAACAAGTCCGCATAGCATATGCGCAATATTTGTCGAGGAGATAAATATTAAAGGTAAATAACAAAGTAATATGAAGTTTAATAATTACTGTGTGTAATGTAATAATATTTTGACCGTACTGTGTTTTGCGAAATATTTAGAATTGCGATCTCGATCCCGATAATAACCGTGAAAGTGATTTTTCGGTGTTGCAGTTTCCCCGCTGGCAGCTCACGTGTGTAGGGTAGCACAACCAAGATTGTACCCAACCCCATAAATTATTTAATGTATCATAAACAAAGGTGTACACAAGTTGATTCACATTAAAATATTTATTGATCCCAAGAATGGTGATTTCGGTTTTGCAACAAGATGGGTCCCACTTTTTATAGTATATATTAAAAAACAATAAATATTTATTGCAATGACATTGGGGGAAGTGAAGGCAACAATAAGACTTCAAAGTCTTTGGCCAATAAGATATCAGATAAATGAGATGTAAAATTTAAAATAAATCATTATTTTTTAAAACTTTAGATAAAAGGTATATATTTTATGGTCAACTATGAACTAATAGAAAGTCAAACCTAACTCAAAGCTATATACCATGTCTACCGACAAATATAATAATAAACATGACAATAAACATTCAAATAAGTTATATATGGTGTCTTCGAATAGTTTTTACATGAAATGAAAACATAAAAAGTAAGACAAATCTATGTGATAACATCCTCTTCAATATTATATTAACATCGTTAATGATTTTGTTACCATATATATCTATGTCATATCATCTATTGTCTGATTTTGTTACCATATCTATCTATGTCATATTACCCACTGTCTTGCTTCTAGAACATAGTTCTATGTTGAGATTTAGTTTCAAATTAATTGTAAATAATCTTGATATGTATATCAACCATGAAATGTAGATGGTTTGTAAAACAATACTTTTAGCAAGTTCTTTGTCAATCTAGAAGCTTATTTTATAGAAAAAAATCTCAACTTTCAATGTCATACTTTATGAGTTGTCTTTGTGATTATATGTTGGCAGTACAATCTCCCATAATGACTTAGCATTGACTTCCATATTAGTTTTGTGTTGACTTGAAAAATTTGTATCAATTTTAATGTTGAACATAACAAGTTAAAAAAAATATTTTTTAATATAATAAAAATAGTATTTTTTTAACTCCTCATTGGTCAATAAATTGATAGTGTTATTGCAACCTTCTTGTATTTCAAGACCTTGAATTAAGTAAATGTGATTTGATTCTTATTGTTTTCTTTAACTAGTAGCTAGTAAAATTATGAGAATGCAGGAACAAAAAGGAAAAGAAACCAACCATTGTAATCTCTACGACCCTTAGCGATGAGAGTCGCAGGCTGCGCAGAGTCTGAACCTAGTGTTCCAATAGACGACCTAACATCATCGTATGTTGCATGTACTATATCAATTTGTCTCTTTATTGCCGGGGTCCGATCCTTGGACTTGACGGGTGGGGTATTAATCAACGAGCTGAGCGGGCGAGGTGAGGGCAGAGAGAGAGGTGGGCAGTCGTGATCAGGTCGCGATTGCGGTTAAAATTTCTCATTTGTGCATTCATCATTCTGTTCCATCACTCATTGTTCTTCCGGAGCAGGTGAGTGCGCGAAGGAAAAAGGGAGGAACCAGTGATGGATTGATCGGGCCCAATCTGCACCCCTCTGCATGATGCAGGTGGCGTTGGACCTTCTTCTAAGCAAAGCAACCGAATGCACATCCTTTTATACACAAAATCCCCCAGGTTTACAGATTCTGAGCTTGTATTCAAGGTTCCTCTGCTTCAAATAGAGTATTTTTGTGCATCTTCAATCTTTCTTTAATGACGTCCAAGTCTAGTACAAAGTACAGGAAGACATCACCGTTGGTTCCGAAGTCTCCGACACCTCCAACTTCTTCAAATTCTTCTTCGCACGCCTCCAGCTTTGGTTTCTGAGCGTATAACTCTTTGATACCTGTGTTCCTCCTGGGTGCCATCTTCACTTATGTTCACACAACTTGTAATTTGTTTCCCATCTTTCATTATTCACTTGGCCCAACGTACCGTGAAATAAATTATTAATTTCGGAGGCAGTATATCGCAACATGGTGCACTTGTTATACATGATCTTGCTTCAATAGCACATATTTAATATCATTTAAACTAAAATGCATTGTTTTGTTAGTACTTGGCCAAATTTGTATTTTAGACTTAAAATTTAGTTAGGATCATTTTGAATTCATGAAATCGCAGAGACATTATACAATCTAGTTGAAGTAGAGGTATTAGAAGGTGTTGAATCTATTTTTACATTAAACAAATAATTTCATTCAATCCAAAATTGCAATTTTAACAAAGATTGTCTAGTTAAATTGAGATGATAATAAACCAAAAAAATTGAAACACTAAAACATTTAACCTTTTACTTTTCCCAAATTATTAATTAAATACTACAATTAAAATTTTGATTAAAAATTATATCCGTAAACTCCACATTAATATTCCAATTAAAAAATTAACATTTTGATTAAGGATTTCACATAATTAGTCATTATTGAGTTCCACATTAATACTTCTTTCTGTCAATTATTAAAAAGAAACTAAAAAATAAAGCCCCGGGAACAAACGTTAGAACTTTTTATACATAAAGAGACCTAAATTCTGAAAAGCGGTCGGTTGGACAAGTCACCCCGCTCACCCTGGACGACTATAACTAACCCGGGGTTAACAAACCCAAGTAAGTTGGGGCAGGATATAGCTAACCCCTCGTTAACAAACCCGAGTAAGGGGAGGGTCCGAGTCAGACCGCGGGCAGGGGGGTCAGCAAAGTATGCACTACTCAATACCATTGAGCCAACCCTTTTGTCGTCATAAATAATTGACATCCACCTTTCTTCCATTTTCTCTGCAATTCGATCTGCGCTGGCCCAAGTCGCCGGATCGAATCCCCTTCCCAAAATCCGTAAAAGCATCGATACAGCCCTTGCTGGTTCTTTATATTTGCCTTCGTCTCTGAATTCTACGGAATCCAAAGTTTTTCGCCGTAATTTCTGACCTGTATTGTCCCCAATTGAGTTTCAAGATCATTTATAGCGCGTTTGGCTTCTTCGAGCTGACCAGAACAAGATCTGGTGGGCAGGAGTTCGGCCGCTTGAAACTTTTGTAGGTTTTCAGGAGGGCATTAAAGGGATCGCTTAGTTTTGGTCGATCGGGGGAAAATGAGCTTTCAGGATTTAGAATCGGGCCGCCCCTTGTCCATAAGGAGAGAGGCTATTAATGGGAAGCAAGACCCGTCTCAGGCCGTGGCTTCCGGTGTTTTCCAAATCAATACTGCCGTTTCGACGTTTCAGAGGCTTGTCAATACCCTCGGAACGCCTAAGGATACTCCAGAACTCAGGGAGCGATTGTAAGTTGTCTTAGATTTAATCTTGAAAATAATGATTTAATTTGTGAAAATTAACTGCCTGCATTAACGGACGAGCTGCATAATGGGGTTGTCTGGTCCCTTGAAAATGTTATTAAGGTCAATTGGGTTTTAATCGACTGTATTTTTGTTAAAAAATACAGTCGAGTATTGTGTTTTGATTAACTTTCATTAATAGATAAAAAAAAGTCGAATTAACTATGCCAATATTGCGTTTAATTGAGTTTTTTAATGTAAAGTCTCCTCGCATGCATTGGCTTGCATGTTGTGTGAATGATGCCCAACACCTAACGGATATTGGAGTTAGATCTGATCGGCATTGCTGAGGTTCTTATCTACCGAAATAACATGTTGGGATTTGGTTTCAGGGAGTTGTTTTTCGGTCTGGGAAAGCATGCAATTTATCCGCTGGATTCAGTAATGTACCATTGTCTGTGTTAAATTGACATATTATTAGTGGAGCTTTTGCCTGGATTTTGATAGACTATGGTACTGACTGTGTCAAATGTCAAGAGGATTCAGAAAATGATAGGGAAACATTCTTTGCAAGGTGTTTGAGGCCTCTGTTCCCCGTTCCCAGATCCATTTACTCGGCTACTGCTTCCCGTGTTTTAATGCATCTGCATGTGTTGTTTCCATGGCCTATGGGGATATGCAAAGTCACAATTGGCCGAAAGACACCACTGCATCATCTTTAAATCGATGCAATATTTAGTAGCATTATCATATTGATGCAATATATTGCATGGGTGGGGTTAGTTTCTGCCAAATATATGACAATCATATTCCTTATCACTAAATTCAGAAAATTGTTCGTTCATCAGATTCCCTACTCACACAAAGCCCAAATCTAATTTTTCCTGTCAGATTGAAGGATTTGCATAAGTATCAGCATGAAACGTTTCCTCAAGTTATGATTTTCATCACTACTTGCCTATCCCACAGCAATGTTTTTTTTTTCAAATCACAAAAATCATAACTTATCAAACCATTTGGCGATCAAACCCCCCTATTTGTAAAAAAATTATATCATTTATCTTAGGCGATAACCCGGAGTCTAAGAAGGACTGGCCTTGCTACTGGTGGAATCTCTGCCTCTGAATGTCATAATCATCAAACCCTATTTGTAAAAAAAATAACTGCACCACAGGGACAATTAACAAAAAAATATTAAGAATATTTAGACCAAAAAAACAAACTTTCATATCAATTAGAGGGAACTTACAACACCAAAAAAATGGCAATGGAAAATATCTTTAAAATTACATGGAAAAAATTCTACCCACTAATATTTATATTTAGGTGAAAAATATAAGTGTATGCATAACTAGAATCATAAATTAGGCTAACAAGTATGGTCACTGCCAGTTTTTCCTTGGTTACTTTGAATTTTGCTTCTATCATCCTCTGGCATTTTTGTAATAAGTTCCTTTCAGAAACCAAAATGAGTATGTTCTATTATGTTATTAGTCCATGCCCTTCGGGCTGTAGGGACTAATAGTAATCGTTTTTTCATTGTTTCATTAATACGGCACAGAAACCAAAAACTTTAACCAAAGTTTTAAGAGTTTCATTCAAATTTCCATCCCGCATTTGGTTTTTAGGCCTAAGTTTGAAGTTTGAGGCCTTATTTGGCCTCTTCCCAAGGCACACCCTCACCATATCTTGGCCTAAAATCACTTTCAAGTGTATTTTCTATGAGTAATATTGCAGAAGTCAAGTAATGCTAGAACTACTTCTGGCATTACTTCTTGGCATTAAATGTTAAATCGTAGAGCTTTCTCCAATGTTTATTGGAATTCCCTTAGCTACCACCTATTGGAATTTCCTTAGCTGCCACCTTGTGGCACGTTTCCTGTGTTTGGCTGTTGTCATGTTTCCCAAATGTGCAGGGCCAGGTCGTATTCTCTGCAACCAGGTCATATATTATTTCCTGTTCATTTGAAATGCAAGAGCTATTTCCCGTTCATCTCTTCTGCTATGCCGGTTTCTCATCTCCTCCTCTGCTATGTCGGTTTCTCATCTCCTCCTCTTCTGTTGTGTAGTTTTCTTTGTTGAGTGCTGACTCCCTATATATCAGCTCTGGGTGCTCCCACTATTTCTAACTGCTCTGCAAAGACGACTGACAATAGGAATCCACAATGCTCATGAGAGAAGCAAAATGATCCTTCAACGGGCTGGCTAAAGGAAATTGGAAACCACCCAGGGTGGCCCTAAGCTACTAGAACTGGCTACTAGAACTGAATGTCGAGGAGAGACCAGAGGGGAGAGTCTTCCTAACACTAGAAGTAAGACAAAGAAAAATAGATGAGGAATTTCTGCAAACAATACAAATTTCTTCTAACAATACTCAACGCTCATAGTTGCATTTTACAGTTGAAGTAAATAACTTTCAAGCGTGTGAAAAAAGAAAATACAGTGCCAAACATCCGAAAAGTACAAAGGTGATTCCTGCTAGTATTACAATATTGCCATCATTCTGAGCACCAATTATGAAGAAGGAACAATTATTTTCAATCACTTACTTGTCTCCACCATGACTGGTAGCCTCCATTTTGGTCCAGTCAATACTGTGGGGATCCACTGTAGTTTCACTCACAACTTTACTGTCACTCGACTCAGAGGCATAAACAGCTTCCATGTCGGCTGTCCTCCGTTCTCATTGGGTTTCTCAGAAAAATAGTGCCAACCCACAGCTTCTTGTCCTGGAGAAGTGTATAGATAAGATGATACATTGAAATTAATCCAAGAAGAGCCATTGAACCTGTAATACTGGAGTCCTTCCGAGTAAAAGCTAATAAAAGGGCTGAAATCCTCTGAAACGCTTATTTCAGCAGGAATGCTCATTGGAGAGATCTATCCTGATGCCAGAAAAGATATTGGGCAGTGTATGGAATTTTAACTTGCTTTACAACCTCCTCACATGGAGAAGATGGAAGAACTCTGCCCTCGGAATGCATTCGTTGTACATAAGATACCCAACTTGCATGGCTGTGCCCACTGTGTGAAATGGCCTTGAGCAGCACGTCATCTACATCTTGGCTATTCAACATTTTCTTAGCAATCACAGTACCTGTGTTCCACATTAATGCAAGTTGAAGGATTAGAAACCAATCGTCAGAGTTTTGAAGATTAGGGTTTTCATGTTACATAAAGAAAATATTAAGCTAAATATTGTCCTACCTGTTACAGTTGATTCAGGGATGGCCGAGATGGGTTCTCCTGCCGCCATGCTGAACGCAAAGGTGGGATGCCCTCCTTGGGCGAGAGGCTCAGACAGGTAATAGTGATAAACCACTGACGTATGGTATTACTCCTCGACTGGATGCTTTCTATACTTCTGTGTCGGCCATAACAGTCACAAGCCTAGGAGCTGTGAGAATGCAAGAATTCTCTGAGTTCCAGCTTGTTAGTCTTACAATATTGATGCTTGTAGGAGGGGAAGTCTTCACTTCCATTCTTTGTCTACATCTCAGAATACTTTCAGCCAATAGTAAGCAGAATATATCAGATTGTGACTACAACACTGGGAGATGAGCATGGATATTGATGGGGATGAAAATATGAATTCTTACGATAAGTTTCCTCAGACAATGGGTTCTGATCGATTGATTGCCTCTATTGATCATGAAACCGATACAAACAATACAAAACATGATCAGATGACGGAGGCATGCAATGATCATAAATACAAAGAAATGGAACAAAACCAAGACATGTTTAATTCTGAGAATATTGTTGAAGATGATTTAAAGAACCGAGCTGTCATCTTTCTTAGCTATAATACTCTGGTATATCTTGTGGTACTTCAGTTTGTTGGTATTTTAGTTACAATACTGTGCTTTTCTTTTTCTCCTGGTAGAGAGCACATCCTAGACAGCAGAGATATCAAAAAGTTTACATTCTCTGTGTTTACAATTGTATTGTAATTTGCTAACTGTAATTATCAGACGGTTCCGCGTGCGATTCCTAACGACTCGCCTTCCCACACTCTACCTCTCCACTTTTGAAGACGTCTTCATGGAGTCTCAGTTTTTTGGCTACGTGGAGTGTATCAAGAGAATGGTTCTACTCTCCATTAATATACACGGTTTTCAAGCCAACAATGCCCTCGTTCATTACAATGAATTAAAGATATGTCTTAAGACATGACATGCCATCTAAGGCATAAGTTATTAATCCCAGAAACCATTTGTGGTGTGCATGAAACAATTTTAGAAGATCAAAAACATTTCTTGGCCCAAGAAATTGTCCTGCAAACATTTACTGCGGCTCTAGGAAGTTTGCAAAATCATCTGAAAAGCACGAAACTCAGCAGTTACTTGGTTTATTAAATAATCTGAAAATTCGGCACGAAACTCAGCAGTTACTTGGTTTATTAAATAATCTGAAAATTTGGCACAAAACACAGCAGTTACTTAGTTTATTAAATAATCCGGGAGCATATGCTCAAAAAAATCAGGGAACTTGGCGAAACTCGACAAAACTCAGCAAACTTATATAAAGTATATAAGTTTATTATATACTTTATATAACTCTTCGTTTTGGGGTAGCCTTTAACCATAGTTCGGCGGGCAGCTTGGAAACGTTGGAATACTACTGATAGTGGAACTTATAGTGGACT
The DNA here is from genome assembly GCA_009831015.1 of Picea engelmannii. Lineage (NCBI taxonomy): Eukaryota > Viridiplantae > Streptophyta > Pinopsida > Pinales > Pinaceae > Picea > Picea engelmannii. The sequence goes on along the minus strand of ML789888.1, from coordinate 394,418 downwards.
AAACCACTAGAACGAAGATCTGCTACTTAAGGTGCCTCTACTCTAGTCTTATTTGTTATTACCCCTGCCTTTATCGCTGCTTGCTTTTTTGCAGGGTGATCAACTTAATATCCAACTGGTAACTCCGTATTTGTATATTAATATGCTATATATGCATCAATATATAAATGCTGTAACTGGGTCAATTCCCTATCTGTCAAGCCATAAAATGAACTACGTAGCATCGGGAAACTACCTAATATATGTAGTAATAGTACCTAACTAGTACCTAAAACTGAAGCTTCAATGGAATGCCAAAAGATGCCTTTCCTCTGTCTGGCGTGTACATTCCATTCGCCACATGTGTTTTATAGTTTCGAGTGTCTAACGGTAAGATCATTAATAATATAAGATTGGGTCACTCACTCAAGGTCATGGTTGGAGCGCCGATTCTCGTAAATACATGATACTACGACTTTGATATACAACAGTTGTATTATAAAACTATAAATAAATTGCAGTAAAATCGTTGGTAGACACATAGGGCACACAACAAAGCTTCAACGGACAGCATATTGATCGATTGACACGTGGTGGAAAGCGCTTGTAATGGTAGTGATGGTATACCTTGCGTCTTACACTGTGCTCGGTTCGCACTGGACACCTTCAAGCAGCACCACTTAGCACACAAAAATTGACATTCACTCCACTTTAAGCATAGGGTTTGTTTATATTGGTACCATTGTGGGTATGTACTTCTCATCACAGTTGTAACATAAACCTTTCGCCCGATGTGCTACCATTTCCTTACGATACCATTGTGCCCTATTATTGAAGTAAGAAACTACGCTTAACAAGAACAGGCTAGCTAAGGAACGGCTGACAAGAGTGCCATTACCAAGGGACGGGTACTGGAGCAGTAATTACATTAATCAACAGGAAGGTCAGCCTTTGGAAAGGGCTAGAGGTCGGGCATACTTACGTAGGGCGGGAGAGCACCGGTAAATAGCCTTAGGATAGAAAGGAGCAAAGGCACAGTAAACCTTAAATTCAGATCAATAAGGAATCATTGTCACAGTCTGAGCTTTATTATATAATGCAGGTTGTGCTTGGAGAAGCTGACTGCAACTTTGAATTCTAAAACTTCAAAGTTTTAGCAAGAACTAAAATTGCAAAATTTTAATGCTGACAAACTTAATAGTTGTCCCACCATAGTGTGATTGAAGCTCCAATGCTTCAGTGAACCTGAATTATTAACATGGCATATTCCAATTCAAAGGAAAATAAGTGCTCAAAATCATATGCATCTAATCCCAAATTGGTTCTCAAAACAAGATAAAATGAAAGATAGGTGAATCATGAAAGAATAAACCTTCAGGGAGTAGTTATTAATTAGCCAATGAAATGTCCATTCACAAAAAATGATTGCATGATTCCTGAGCAGATTTTTATTCCTGCTTATAACTACAATCCACCCAAGGGAAACTGTAGATTCAATTTAATACGACCTATCTTGACTTAGATTTGCATTAACTAAGAAAGTAAATCATGAAATATGCAAATGCAGCTCTCCATGGCTGGTTTTATAAAATTGGGTCCAGTAATCTTTTATTGAGGTACTAATGTCTTGGTTTTTTCACTTACTATATGTTGTCTGCAAGGCTTTATTTTATGCATTGTGTCAGTTTCCCTTAGATGATTATGATTTACTTTTATAACCTTTTCTGCATAAAGGCAAAGTGGAGATCATGATCATTTATATATGCCAAAGGGGGAACACTACGTTCTGATATTGCTAGCAGATGCCTTTATTGCATTTCTAGCATACAGCTAATAGATGATCCAAACGATATGTGTGAACTGAATAATCATTGGGGGAAATTTGCCCCTAATTGCTATAATTTTTGAACTTATTAAAAAGGATCATCAGGGAGTGCAGGACAGTTTTACAATGCTAGTTGCTGTCTGATTTCTGGACCTTACTTACAAGAAGTTTTGTAAGTGTAATTAGTTGGTGGTGACTATAGTTGTGGGCTTTTCTCCTCCAATGTTGGAGGTTATATTCCAAGTGCAGGTGCTCTCTTCCTTATTCTTTGACGATGGGCCGACTAGTAGTGTAGATTGGAACACATTGATGTATCCCACCTGCAATAATTGATGTAGGCTTCTCGGTAAGAGCTATCTGGGTCTCCTTCTTGGCTTGGTAAGAGTACGCGGTAAAAATAAGTAGTTGAGGAGCGTTTCATAGCATACTTCCTGCGCTTTCTTTTAAGAACTCTTTTAAAACCACTCTTTTGGCAGGGACTTGTTGCTTCGCAACTTCCCTTGTTTAGATAGGTTAGGGTGAGAAATTGTGGGTGTGTTTCTTGATATTTTGGATATTATAATAATAATAATAATCTATTTTTAAGGTCACGGCCAAGCCAGCACACCAAATTGGTGTATGAGACCCCCTTGTTTGTGGGACAAGGGACCCCACTCCGCCCAGCGATTTGACTGGTAAAGTCTACGAAGGTATACATACCCTACCCTACCCCCCTCTGGATTTGAACCTGTGACCTCTTAAGAGGAAACACATGTTCTTAACCATTAGGCCCACTCAGGCTAGTGGAGTAGGTAAATAAATACTCTTAACCATTACTCGAGTAGGTAAATAAAGTGGAGTACTCTTGGTCTTGGGTTAAGGTTTTCTTTTTTACTTGTCCTGGTTATGTACTCTATTTTCATGTCTCTTCAAAGCTCAAATTTGGAATACTATTTGTTTATTTTCATTTACTTGTTCTTAGGTAGTTTTTAAATTTGTTGTATACGTGTTACAATTATTCTGTGCTCCAGAGCTTCCACAAGTGATTGCTAGTTGCCTTTCAAATAACATTGTTATGAACTTATGATTTGCAGGCATAAGACTAGGCAACACATTGGACAGCTGGTAAAAGACACATCTGCAAAACTGAAAGCTGCCAGTGAAACTGATCAGCATACGGAAGTCAGTGTAAGTGTCACGTTTGTTATTCAAAAGTTTCTATCATTATCAAATGCAGAGAATCGGATGCAAGTCAACTTTTCGCTTTCACTGGTTTGACTTTAAATTTTCACTGATTCTATTAATCCTAGCTTTATATGTAAACTTGTAACATACATTTTATATGAAACTTTATCATTTTTTTCTTGACTACTCTTTGTTATGATTTTCTATTTCTCAAAGTGGTGCACTTTATCGTTCTTGTCATTTTTATATCTTCTCCTTGTTCTGGCAAATACAATTCATAGTATAAAATCCTATCCTTTTTTGTGTTTGCATATAAGTTTTCCAAACTTCTGTATAGTAATGTTGGTTTGAAATCCTATCCTTTTTTTGTAATTTCTTTTTCCTATAATTTTCTGTTCCCAGGGGTCCGTCTCATCTTGGATTTATCTTGACAAATAACAGCTATAATATGGTTGCACTTGCTTCAATGCATATTAAATTTTTTGAACTGTACACATATTTCATTATATCTGTTTTCATATTAATTTGACCATTCTGGATTATAATGTTGTGTAAAATGTATAATTTTTCCTTGTTAGTTTTTAATATCCTTTCTGTTCCTAGTTGTTTACCTCTCTCTCTCTCTGCCTGCTAAACATATGTATATTCCTTATATAATGTGTTCTGTTTACTAAATTAGTTGTAGAAGTATCTCACTTGAAGTTTATGATAAAATTATAGGCAAACAAGAAGATAGCAGATGCAAAACTTGCAAAAGATTTTCAAGCTGTTCTAAAGGAGTTTCAGAAAGCTCAACGGCTTGCAGCTGAACGTGAGACAGCTTATACACCTTTTATTCCCCAAGCGGTTTTGCCTTCAAGGTGATTATGAGCAACATACTAGAGTTGGCTTCTGCATGTACTCTAGTGTTGTTTCTTGGTTTCCTATATTCTATATATTGTAAGCAACATCCTAGGATGTTCCTTGTATTCTATTAGTTGTTTCTTGGTTTGATAGGTTTTGCATAATTATACTTGGATTGAAATTTGCTGCATACCAAGGAAATTTTAGACTGTAAATTTTTGTTTTCAAGCATTGGTTTCTTCTTATCTTATATGCTTATGCTCTTGATTGTGTCTTAATTTTTCTTCTGTGGTCGCTTTCTTGTAGCTATATCGCAAGTGAACTGGGTTTAAGTCCAGACAAAACTCAGGAGCAGCAGGCTCTCCTCATAGAATCTAGGAGGTAAACTATTACCAGGATTCTTATTCTTTGACATCAATTCTTCTTTCTAGACTTGCTGAAAATTTTATATCTTTAAATGATATTGTTTCCCTTCTATGGTGCTTTTTGTTATGGCCTCATGTTTTGTTTTAGAAAATGATATCTACTCAAGCTTGTGAATCAAATCCCCTTGCACACATATTGTAGTTCATATCTTGTGTTCCTTAAATTCTACACATGCTATTAAAAGATGTTTAGACAAACACAAGTTAAGACAAAGAGTGATGAATGTATTTTTGTTATTAAATGCCTAGTTACCTCATAATCAGGTATGCTTGCATGCTCTATGCCGGTAAGGATTGAAAATTTTCAGTAATTTGCTGGACATTGTCATGAATATTAAATACTAAATATCTCCAAGAATTTTGCAATAACAAGTCAGATTGCAATTGGAATAGATGTATGTTGAATGTCTGTTCTACTGATGCTTGATCACATCCTTTTCTTACTATAAAACTCTTGCCGTAGTATTGGTGTCTTCTTCCATCTTTAAGCTGTTCATTTCTAGCCTCTCTGATGAGATGTTCATTGCAATGCTCATTCTCTATGAGATGTTCATTGCAATGAGGTGTCTTCTTCCATCAGATCACAGGGAAATGATCTGATGTGCTTTCTAGCCTGTGACAGTGAATTATTTCCCTGTCAGATCATTAAAAAAAAAACACAAAATTGAAACAAGTGAAATTAATTATCCAAATCAAGATTTTAGGTCATAACCTAAGAACTATTTATAGAAACTAATAATTCAATCTCCTGTAGATGAAAACCACAAAGTATTCAAGGGTTTAATTTCTTTCCTGTAAGAGTTAGATAAGTTTTACCTGCCAAGATGAACTATGAGCAAGAAGAGTGTTTAAACTTCATACTGGTAAAGTGAAATTATGATTCAATATGCAGGGTTTTCACACAAATGGTGGATTCCAAAGTATGAAAGTGCAATGAAGATATTTCCTAATACACTGTTCATGAATATTTTAGCATTGTTTCTTTTGTTAATGCCTATCAACTCTTGTCCTTTGTTTAACAGTTTATTTATTTTATGACTCTTTCATCTACATAGACCTTTTACAGCTTATAATAATATAAACATGCTTGGTCTTGATTGAAAAAAGACTATTCTACTTTCAGTAATGCTTTTGTTTGCTACTCTTTCCTCCCCAATTTTGTCAGTATGCTGATCTTATGTGCTAGTATGCTGTATGTATTATGCACTAGAATTTGACTTAGTTGCTAATGTGGGGATGCTATCCATACGTATTGTTTGGATTGTTTTGAAACCTTTGAAGCTTTTCTTGATACATAAGATCTGGGAATGCTGCAGACAGGAAGTCCTTCAGTTAGAGAATGAAGTTGTATTTAATGAAGCGATTATTGAAGAACGGGAGCAAGGGTTACAGGAGATTCAGCAACAAATTGGAGAAGTCAACGAGATATTTAAAGATCTTGCAGTTCTTGTTCATGAGCAAGGAGTCATGATTGGTAAAGTTTGTACTTTCTTGGACATAATTGATTATAAACATATAATTACTTGTAAATTATTTTTGTTGGATCTGACTGTCAATTTACTGACTCAGATGACATCGATTCTAATATTGAGAGCTCATATTCTGCAACTGTACAAGCTAAAAGTCAACTTGCCAAAGCTTCTAAGAGTCAAAAGTCTAACTCATCTTTGGTATGTAGCTTGTTTTTATTTCTTGTTCATATCCTCTTTACCCAAAGAAAGTGTGTCAATACTATTAATCTTGATATTCTGTTTCTTGGAATGTACAGACTTGCTTGCTACTCGTAATTTTTGGCGTGGTGTTGCTTATTATCATCATAGTACTTGCAGCATAATTGGTGACCTGTTCGAGTGTCAATCTGGTATCATTTCTTTTTTTGATCTACAACGGTGTCTGCAGCTTGGGGTGGGACAAACTTGGACCTGTTTACTATTTCTTGGGTACAATTTTTGATGTATCTGAAAGGCTGGGTCCTTTTCTCTGTATTCAATACCCCGCATATTTCCTTGCTTTTTGGCAGGTGGCATAGGTTTTATGACAAGGATGGTTAGTGTTATGATTCATTTTGTATTGAGAGATGAAAAGCTAGTCGTGTGTATTATGTATAGTTCGAGTCATTTGTTTGATAGTGGTAGGTAAGTATTAGTATGCACAAGGTTGTTTTGTGCTTAGTAATGAATTGCTGTTTTAAAGTTTGTGCAGCTGTAGTTATGCTTGTTGGGGAAGCCATTGTTTCGTTATGTATCTACTATTTATTGTTCTATCACTAACAAATTCGTTAAACTGCTGGGATTGTGACAGGATAATAAATTTTATTCTTTTGCTTATCTCATATTTGTTTACTAATAAATCGTACCCTTTCCTGCTTATTGCATTGCAACGAAGGAAATTCTAGCCTTCTGAGGTCATTTGAAGTTGTATGAGATATCGTCGAACCATATATTTGTTTTCTTTGGCCTTTATGGTTGATGACATTCTAATTCTTTCTTAGAGATTTGATAAATTTCACCTTCGAGTTAATATGGCAATACATTGGACCACTCATGTGCAAATGAACAACATTAAGACACTATGATACCATCCATGGATTCTAAGCTCAATTTGACGTTGCAACACACATACTATGATACCATACATGGATACTGGTTCATTCATCCTTACAAATGCTTTTAATCATGCAATATGCATATCGACACAATTAATACTCATAAATAAAATTATCTTTAATATTTGGTAGCCCATGAATGCTTTTAATCATGCAGTATGCATATGAAGGTATGAACACAACTGATCCTCATAAATGCAATTATATCTTTAATCTGTGGGAGCCCATGTTTAAGTTTCAACTGACCTTAATTTTACAATTCAGCGGAGTTCTGTAAGAAGTCCCAATGGGCCACAGTATTTAATTCACGCACCACAAATAAGCCATTTTAAATAAAATCATTACTTCCGACGCAGGAGGGAGAGGAACGTAGTCGCTCGACCACAAGGGAGAGGGCTGGAAAGCTAAAAGGCGTGCGAAGGGAAGGACTTCTTGACCCTTCTATATGAGTGTTGAAGATCGATCGACACCCCCCTCCCTGTACTCCGATCATATATACGAACACACATTTTAGCTGTGTTCCGAGCCCGATCATGGATCATCGATTGAAAACGTTTGATGCTTGCTCATGATCGATCCAAGGGAGGAGGATGATGGCAGTGGACGAATCAATATTTTGATTTCGTTCGAGATTAGTAAGCGGATCATCAGTCAGCTCCGGATGATGAGTAGATCCAGTCCCTTAATCAATTGAATAATCATAGCTAAACTTTTCCTTTCATGAATTCAATCATGTTGAAAAGGACAATAAGGCACTAATGTAATTTATTCAATTAAAATCGTATCTTGGATTAAACAAGAAAAGGCGGTAGTTGAAAGGTAGAGATGTCCGTGTAACATAACACATTAAAATAATAGTAAAAAATTCACAAAATAATAAATTAATATAAAATTATTAATAATAAAATAATAAAAAAACGCATATAAACAATAAGTCAGTTCAATTAATCAATCAATGCAATAATAAAAACATGTATATATTACCACCAGCATAGATCCATTTAACCCCAGATCTATCGAGCGCTGAGAGGTATCAAATTTCTAGAGGTACAAACTTTTAATCTTTCCTCAAGTTTTGCACTCTAAAAAAAGGTTTTCACCTCAAGAGATTGGATCCCTCTTGGTGCTTGATAGATCCGGGGTTAAAATGGATCTATGCTTGTAATGATGCCGGCACAGTCTCGATCCAATTTCTTAACTTGTAATTTTATAATTATTATTTCATTTTATTATTTCTTTATTATTGTTATTTTTTAATTAAACCAAATTTATTTATTATTTCATTTTACTTTTTATTATTGTTTTTTTAAATTAAATGACTTTATAATTATAATTATTATTTTTAATTGAGTCATCTAACGCCTTATCACACTTTATGCCTCAACAACTCCTCCATACTGAATTTTAAAGCAGCTCACTACACATACAATAATGTCTTTTTGTTCGTTTTTGTTAACTTCAACATATTTTGATCAAAGCAAGTTAATTTGGGACATATTAATGTAGAAGCTTTAGCTGAACACAAGTCTCACTTAAATTGAAATGAGCATAACATAGATAGATTTAATAGCGATAGTCGTAGAAAGATGTGAGGATATAGTAATGGATTTATAATATGCATTTATAATTTTATTCCACTCCATATGTTGTTCGGTTAATATCTAGTCCTCTGTTCTTATTGGGATGCGTTTTATCATGTTATTAGCCTTTATATTCATATGGACATGCGCTTTATTATTTTATTAGCTTTTAAGGGATGAACTGTCAAGGATGTTTTGCCCTTTGAGCTAACAACAATGTCTTGTGTTCATATTTATCCAAGCATTTGGATTATAAGATCAATGTTATGATTGGCGATGTCGTGCATGAGTAGGAACCTGTATGCGTCAGTATTTTACTTATGAGTAGGAACCTGTATGCGTCAGTATGAGACTAATAATATTTCTATGCCAACTTTTATAGTAAGAGCAAAATTGAATTTTGTAGGTAGTTTTGTGTTAACACTAGAGGTGAAGACGAGGGTCCTTGTTAAGTTGAACTGTTGTTGTAATGAAGTGGTATATTGTTAATAGAATAACACTACAATGGGCTAGATACTGTAGATCACACAAGTCCACTAAGCTGAAGGGATATACACAACAGTAAGGGTCATCATCTGAGGTCAACGAGACTATAAATGCATGTTTAGGTTGATATATTTTCAGATACTTTGTTCTAATAACTTTGTTTTGTGAAATGTAGAGAGCTTGTGTGTGGGTAAGACATGTCAATAAAATCTGGGTTGAATATAATAACATTCAGCCAACATTATCTGAGTGAACATATCACATTGGCTCTGCATACTTGAGACATTTGAGTGTTGATTTTATGCTTCTATGGACCGTCTCATGGCAGGTGGAGAGAACATTTTGAGAATTGTAGTTACAATGAAGAATTACATTGCGAATATTGCATGAAGTAACCTATCATGGTGGGGTGTGATTGGATGCATATCACATTGGCTAACATACTTGAGACATTTGAGAGTTGATTTTATGCTTTTATGGATCGTCTCATGGCAGGTGGAGAGAACATAGAATGTATAAAACTTGCACTCAAACATTGTGAGAATTGTAGTTACAATGAAGAATTATATTGTGAATATTGCATAAAGTAGCCTATCATGGTGGGGTGTGATTGGATACATATCACATTGGCTTTGCATACTTGAGACATTTGAGAGTTGATTTTATGCTTTTATGGACTGTCTCATGGCAGGTGGAGAGAACATAGGATGTATAAAACTTGCACTCATTGTGAGAATTGTAGTTACAATGAAGAATTATATTGTGAATATTGCATAAAGTAACCTATCATGGTGGGGTGTGATTAGGTATCCAGTAGCCCATAAGCAAATTAAGCACAAAGGCAAAGAGGTCCTCCTAACAAGAAGATACTTTTGTTTATTGCTAAAAAGATTCCAAGTAATGAGTCAATTTGGAATTTGACTACTTTGCTTTTGTTTGATTAAATTTACCTATGAAGCATTGACATGAAAAGACACATTCATATCTAAGGTTATTTATATTTGTTCCTTTATTTGGTAGTTATAGGAGATAAGTTTCAATCATTGGGATGAAAGTTGATAAGCTATTAAATTGAATTTTTTAGGCTCAAGGAGCAAGCAGTGCATGGGGCAATTAATCACCATTTAAATTCAGTTAGAATTACTTTTCTCGATGGAAGTGCAAAATAATTTACAAACAAAGTGCAAGTGTTTTACCCAAAGGGATCACACATTGAGATAACTGAGTGATGAAAGTAATTCACAAATTATTTTCAATTTGAGTTCTATAATTATATCTATTTTGTTTTACTTATTTAACCTATTATGTTGAGACTCAAATGTGTTCTCTCCTAGTTTGTTAAGTCTGAACTAATTGCACTTTTTCTAGTTCTATAGTTAAATGCATGCTTACATTGCCATTTTTTAATTGTATATAATTACAATACACTTGTTAAGGTGCCAAAGAACTTTTCAGCATGTCACTAAGAAATCACAAGGACTTCAAAGTGAAGTAGAACACTATTTTGTATAACAAGGCTGCATGGCAGCGTATACCTGCCGCTATGCAGGTATAATAAAATAAAACAATAGTTGTATTGAATCCACAACATGTGTCGAGATGATAACAAATTCATTTGTTGAATATGGCAGACAAGCGTCATCTCATTAAAGGATGTAGATGCATTTGAACAACGAATCACAATTTTTAAAAATGTTTTAAAATAATAAAAAAAATCAAATTGTAATGTTATACCTTTAAAAATGCTCAAAATTATTTTGATCAAACCCCAACTAATAGACGATCAATAGCATATCCAATACTATATACCACCCCAAGCGGTATAATAACCAATATCCCAAGCGGTATAATAACCAATAATCAATAACATTTAGATTATACATTGTAAAATGCTCAAACTTATATTTAAGATTAACACTCAAAATTTGTAATATAAAAATAAAACTTATATTTAAGTTTAACTTTGAATTGTACAAAATATTATATTATATTATTTTAACCTTTACACTCAAATAATTGTGAAAGAAAAAGTACAATTGTCATCCATTTTAATCCTACCTACAAAATATTATTTTATTTTATTTAAATGTGCTTAGGAAAAAGGTATCCATTAAATGAGAACAACCAAAAAAATAAAAAATGCATATCCATGCCAAAAAAGAAAGGGTTATTTATTTAACAAGATGGGCCTCCAACTTTTGACAATATATATATATATAAAAGAAATATTTATTACAATAACATTGAGGGAAGTGAAGGCAACAATAAGACTTAAAAGTTTTTGGCCAATAAGATATCACATAAATGAGATTTAAAATTTAAAATAAATAATTATTTTTTTAAAACTTTGGTAAAGGAGTGTATATTTTATGGTCAACCATGAACTAATAGAAAGTCAAACCTAACTCAAAACTATAGACCATGCCTATCTGTATAATAAGGGATTGGTATCATTGAAATATAAGATATTTAATATTATAGAATAATGTATTTCTAGAATATGAAGGTGAAGAATTTGGAAAGTCTAATCGAACTAAATATTAGCAGGGATGTACCTAAAGGAAACTTGTTGATATTAAATTATAATATCATTACTGTTAAATCTTCCAAGCTGTGAGTGGTGACAACCAATGGAAAAGCCTTGAGACAAAACAAGTCTTCAAGGAAGAAACCAAACCATAAAAGCAAGAGATACTTGTAGAGGTGTTGGAGATGACTAGAACAAACAACCCAAGAGCATGGCGGAGTAGGAGAGCTAAACCAAGATTTGACACTAATCTAGAAGTGTTTTTGCAAGAAATATCAAAGAATGGAAGAGTAAATACTTACGAAAATCTACCATTAAGTTCGAATTCATTCTCCACAAATCACAATGAAATTTAAGGTAGAATAAGTTAGTGAGATAAAATCAAAATCGAAATAATGTCGATTGATAATGGAACAATGCCAAAAGTATCACTTGCATCAATCTCATACACAAACTATTACACCACTGAATAAAAATGAAGAATAAGTGTCAAAAAGAAACTGTTACTCGAAAAGATGAAATACAAGAACTAACTTGGCACATTTTGCACAACCTTCTTTCACACAATTTATGCAACTGGTGAATTTGTGCACTTTGAGAGGTTAACACAAGAAGGGGTGTTATATTATACTTTCCTCTATAGTAGAAAAGCGTCATGAAGATCAACACATTGTTAATTGCATTGATATGTCATAGGATCCCATTGAACTGTTCTCAATCATTACCGATGTTAATCTCCACCACAATTTTGAGGACACAAGACCTAAGAAGACTTGTGTATGTAATGCATGTCCTTATTGTATTTGTTAGTCATTGGGTTCCATAGGCTAGTAATGACACAACATATTGATAAAAAACATTTTCATATAATTGGGCCTATCTTTTATGCAAGCATTCAATAAGTGATTAGAAATAAAATTAGAGATAGCTTTGGGGACAAATATTTTGTGTAAGGGGGAGGGCATGCTCTACACCTACACACAACATATTTTGTAAATAACATATTTTGTCAATAAGCCCATTAATGGCCCATCGCTCAGTGGAGATTATTAATTAGTCATCACTAAGTTAGTGAGTATATTTCAGTTATACACATCAATGACTTGCCACTGTTAGTGGATAGGTATGAGAGTTTTATTAAAAGGGGTCTCCTCCCTCATTTTTAATCAATCAATTATATTATCAATACAGACTTGTTATTCATACTAGTGACATTTTATATGGATATGTCTTCCTCCATATTATATAATTTTCATGTTTAATCCATCCCTAAGTGAGTAAGTGCACCATCCTTTTATCTATTTCTCTTGTTTATTTCACTTATTTCCCATTATTGTTGAAGTTATTCCATTTTCAACATTGGGATGCTTTTTTTTTTTAAGTTTTATTTTTTATGGATAAAGACAAGTTAAATTTTTTGCATTTTCTAGTATTTTTCTCTTTTTATGAATTTAATGTTGATTCATTTTATTTAAAAAACACAATAAATATTTTTTACTCCCCAATTTTTTGGTGAGTAATTCTTCTCCTACACTTAAGTTTTGTGCAACATTTGATTCTCATGGATGTTAAAAAAATTGTAGTTTGATATGAAAAGTAAATTAAAAATAGAAAATGGAAAGACATTTTAAATTACATTTTAATTAGTGTTTTCATGCAAATCAAAGGGGTAATTAAGACAATCTTTAAAGATTCCTTTGATACTCTCATCATTTTAACAAATAGAATTTTTAACAATTGAATACTTATCAAAAGATTGATCCACAAAGTCTGTATAATTTTAACAAATAACTTCTCTACTGCAAACTTATAACAATTGAATACTTATCAAAAGATTATGATCCACAAAGTCGATATAGAGGTGGATGGATTCCTTGTACCCAAAAGGTAGTTGACTTTGGATTTCAAGTAACATATTATTAAAATTGATATTATCAACATGGAAAGAATTGAACCAATATGATCAAGAAAGCTCCTAAAACTTGATGATCAAAGACTTGTTGAATCCATTGGAGTTTCTAAGGGTGCCCAAACAAGCATAATGGGGTTGCAATAATAGTAGATTTTGAAGTAATCAACTTAGTTAAAGGAGGTTCAACATGTGTAGGTCTAGTTGTAGACCATTGGAAAGAAAAAGGAATAAACCATTTAGTTTATAAAGATATTATTAAGTTGAAGGAAAATGGTAAAAATATTATCATATCCCTAACCATAGTAACTTACTTGATGAGAACTAAGAACTGCAACCTTAAAAAATAATTCTAGTTCTAAAAATCCACGACTCTATATAAAAAACCTCAAAATGAACTTCTGAATCAAAAAGTAGTTTTAATAGTAGCATTATATATATATATATATANTAACTTACTTGATGAGAACTAAGAACTGCAACCTTAAAAAATAATTCTAGTTCTAAAAATCCACGACTCTATATAAAAAACCTCAAAATGAACTTCTGAATCAAAAAGTAGTTTATATATATATATATATATATATATATATATATATATATATATATATATATATATTCGAGTTAATGTTAGAACCTTTCACTTTAAAATATTTTAATGTTGCTAAAAGAAAATCTTAAAATAAAAAATATTTTAATGTTGCTAAAAGAAAATCTTAAAATCAATCCCTAAATCGAAAAGAAGTTGTGTTACTGATAACACCATTTTTTTTCACTTTTTGGGGAGTTAAAATGACAACTTTTTTTGAAACCATGACCTTAACAATTAGTATTGTTGCAACCAAAACTATAAAATCAACCTCAAAATTAAAAAGTGATACTACTAATAACACCCTCTTTTTGAGAGATATTTTTAACAAATTTACCTACTTGATGATAACTATTACCTCTGAATATGAACTCTAGCTTTAAAAACCCTTAATTTCTAAAAAAAACTTAAAATCAACCCTTAAAAATAAAGATGATGTTACCAACTCTTTAACAAGTATATGAAATATGTGAAACAAATATTTAAACTTATTAATGTATTTATAGATACCATTAAAATTTATGTTATCTTTACATGGATTACTTGCTTGACAGAACTATTACATTTACCTCAAATTGAAATACTTTATATACAAAACCACTTATTTTAGTGATTTTTTTTAAAAATTAACTTTAAAAAACTATTATAGTTAAGATTTAATATTTTATTAAAATATATTTTTAAAATCTACTTAATTTACTTAAAAAAGTTAAGTAAATATACAATTAATGATATTGAATTATTTTAAATTAAAAATTGACACAACACTATCATCATTTTATTTTTGAAATTTCATATTTAATTTATTTATACAAGAAAGTTATTTTTCTCATAGAAAAAGAATCCATAAATTTATTTTATATAAAATAAGTGCTTTGATCATTTAAAAAAAATAAATTCTCGCAGATGGCATAATATGTCTCTACAAAGTAGTTCTCACACTATCGAAAGCATATTACAAAGTAGTTTTCAAACTATCAAAAACTTATTAAAAAATATTATATTGATATCCACTAATGAATTTGTTATCTTGATGATAAAAATATTAGAAATAATCAGTTATTGATGATTCCATTATTACATTTTATAAGAAAAAACACCTCATATTAACTTAACCAAATTATTTCGTGAAACGATAAATAATTCATTAATAAATAACAAATTGTTTTAAACTTTCAAAAATTGTTTTTATTCAGAAATAGTATTTTACTACAAGGTACAAAATATTAGTGTTTTGTGAGAATGTCAAAGGTTTAATGGTTTATTATTACCTCGATGTTAATAATAATATTATAAAATAAGAGAATTTCCTTATTTTATTTTATGTTTATTTTTAAAATTATTATGTTTATTTAATTATTGAGTAATTATTTTATGTGATATTTTATTTTAATTAATTAATTAATTAATTAAAACTAGGTTTAAGAGAGCTCTTAATTATTATCAAAGGATTGTACATAAAGTAAGTATATATTTATGCATGGCATGTGCATGGTGGGTTTTAACCGATTTATTTAGTTCAAAATCAATCTATTTTGAATCGTATTAATATCGATATTTTGCATTATAATAAATTTAATATAAAATAAAATTGTAAATAAAATTAATATAAAATAAAATAAAGGACAAGTTGGTTTTATAGGCTATTATTCAACTTTGAACCATCTTATCAAGTTTAGGATCATTGTAGAGGAGTGTCTCAACAATAAAGTCAATAAAGTCAATCTCTTTTGTTGTTTTGTTGACTTTAGGAAATCTTTTGACACTGTGCCTAGGACTAACCTTTGGAATATGTTAGAAGAACTAAAAGTTCCCTTCAAACTAAGAGCTATTGCGGTACAACTATATGAGACCGCGATTGCCAAGTTTAGGAGCACTAAGGGATGGTAGAAAGAAATTAATTGTAGTATTGGAACTAAGCAAGGTTGTCCTCTATCCCCTACCTTTTTTGGCATATATATTGACAAGTTAGGGATTGTTTGGAAGCTGTAGGTTGTGTTGGACCGACTCTTTCTAGTATAGTCATCATCCTTCTCCTATATGCTTATGACATTTTTCTTATGGCAAGGAATCCTTATGACCTCAGAAAATAACTTATAATCCTCAAGGACTTCTGCTCTAGTAAAGGGATGACGATGAACATTGACAAAACAAAGGTTATGATAATTAAATCCCAAAAGATAACTTACGATAGTTTCATGTATGATAATAATAGATTGGAGGAAGTGCCTTCGTACAAGTATCTTGGAATTGATATTCATCACAAGCTCAATTGGAACTATAACATTGAGAAAATGATAAATGGAGGGTGGAAAGCTTATTATGGGCTTGCAAATAATTGTAAATTAGAGGACCTTTGGCTATGGGATAAGAAAAATCTCCTCTTTGAGACTCTTGTCAAACCTGTTATCTTATGTGGATGTGAAGTTTGGGGATGCAATATCTCTCGAGAATCTTGGAGAAAGATAAAGCAGATCCAAAAGAATTTTATGACTTGTAATCTCAAAATTAAAGGCAATGCACCCTATCCTATCTTCCTCATAGAAGAGAGCCTTTCCCCCATTGAGAGCACAATTATGATTAGGTACTTAATGTACAAGAATTGTTGGGTTGTTATATCATTTGGAGTGAAATAACAGTTAATCGATTGGCTAGTCGAGGTGGATCAACTGGATGACAAATCGACTGATGGGTCAATTTGAGTTGATGGTTAAGTTAAAGGTCAAAGTGGATTGGAAAGTTGAAGATCGAAGAGGTCGACCAAAAGGTCAAAAGGTCAACTGATAGGAGGTAAGTGGAAACCGACTGGAGACTGACTGGAGGTCGACTGGTAGTTGACTATAACAAAATCATGAGATTAATGGGATTGCAACCAATCATCTGCGTGGATTTGTAATAATTTTTGGGCGCCATGATTTAGGGTTTTGCATGCAGTAAAACCTATAAATATGGTGTGGTGTAATACTATAAAAGATAATCTTTAGAAGAATCGCGAGGGTCATGTAGATGTAAGCCTAACTGGCTGCAAGGTTGTTCTTTTGTAAAGCAAGAGAGTAGGATGAAAATTGTGTCTTAGATGTAGAGCAATGTTAGTCATGCAACTCTTTATTATATGAATGACTAAGACAACAAGAGAGCAGGATATGCTCAAGGAATGATGGTTTTCCCAGTTAAGGGTTTCCATGGTAAAATATCTATGTACTATGTGTGTTTGCCATTTATTTTCTACTTAAATATGTCTTGTCTTTCCTGGTTGGTTTAGCATGAGTGTTATTTTATTTACATTTGGTATCAGAGCTCATTTCGTTTCTATATACAAGTCATATCAGAGCAAGGTTAAGAAGATCTTGGATATGAGTTAAACCTAGCTCTAGTGGGAGTTGTAAGTCAGGGATCTTTAATTTGTGCTTGAAAGAATGGCAAGCAGTTTGAGGATAGAGATAAAAAAATTCAATAGCAAGAATTTTGAGCTTTGGAAGGTTAGATAGAAGATCTCCTTGTAGATAGAGAATAATGGGTAGTTGTGAGTCCCATAACCATTCTAACAAGTATGTTGAAGGAAGAATGAGAGAAACTCGAGAGGAGGGAAAGGAGTACGATTCGACTTTGTCTTGCATATACAATATTGCTGAATGTCTCGGGTGAATACTTTGCAAAGAAAACACGGGAAGGTTTTACTAGTTGAAATCCTTGGTAAACAAGTTGTTCCTTCGAAAAAAACTGTATCTTATGAGGATGAGTGATGGGAGCTCAATAAAAGAGCACCTGAATTCATTCAATATTGTAATAAGTCAATTATTGTCGGTGGATATTAAAATCATCGAGAAGGAGAAATGTATTATCATGTTGCGTTCTTTGCCATACTCTTGGGATAACTTAGTTGTGGCTATTAGGAGTAATTTGACCACATTAACGCTCGAAGACATGGTTGCATCCCTATTGTCATAAGAAACGAGGTGGAAGAACATGGAAGGATTGACCAAGGATGCCTTGATAATGAGAGGTCGATCGGTCGATAGAGATAAAGGAAAACTCTTTGGTAGAAAGTATAAGTCAAAGGGTAGATCTAAATCCCCAGTTCAGTCAACGAGAAGATGCTATAAATGTTGGGCATTGCAAGAGAGACTACAAGTCAAAAATGACTAAGATTAGTCCATGATCCGACAAGAAGCAGTGGATTGAGAGAAAGACTACTCCAGATAAATGAGGATATGTGTATTTGGCGTCGACCATTACACATTCAGATCATGATGTTTGGTTGATCGACTCAGGTGCATATTTTCATATGACACCGCCAAAACCTCTACATGAGGTCTCTCTACACAAAAACAACGAGTAGACAATGGAAAGGGACAAAGACATATTTTCCTCGCCTACTCGGGTGCCTTTGCATTGTCAGGTAAAGCACTCAATTGATTTGACACCTAATGATCCTCTGCCTAATGTCCCTATATATAGGTGTTCTATTATGGAGAATGAAGAAATCAAATGCCAGATCTAAGAGCTAATTTTGAAGGGCCAGATCAAACCAAGCTCCTCCCCTCGTGGGAGCCCAATTTTTCAGGTATAGAAGAAGAGCGAGACATGGCGACTTTGTATTGATTACATAGCCCTGAACAAGATCACAATCAAGAATCAATACTCAATCCCATGGATTGATGATCTTCTTGATCAACTCAAGGGTGCCAAATTTTTCAGTAAGATTAACTTGAAGTCAGGCTACCACCAACTACTGATTCAACAAACTAATATATGGGAGACAACCTTCAAGTCTAAATAATGTCTCTTCGAGTGGATGGTCATGCCTTTCGGTTCAACTAATGCCCCAACCACATTCATGCAGATGATGGATGGTATATTACAACCATTCACAAACTCCTTTGTGATCATATATCTTGATGAAATTCTCATCTTTAGCAAAACGTGGGAGGAACATTTGAAACACATTCAACAAGTCTTGGGAACCCTGTGGAAAAACAAATTATATGATAATTTGGAGAAGTGTTCCTTTGGCATGTAGAGAATCCAATATTTGGGATACAATGTGGATGAGCAGGGTGTGCATGTGGATCCAGCCAAGATCCAAGTCATTTGCGATTGGTCGACCCCAAAGAAACTGATTGAGCTCATCAAATTCTTGGGCCTCAAAAACTTCTACCATAGGTTTATGTTGGGGTTCTCTCATATTGCTTGGACCCTAATCCAAGTAACCAAGGTTGGAGTGAAGGCCAAGTTTGTTTTGGCTGCATCACAATATAAAGCATTCGAGGATTTGAAATTCCACCTCTGCTCATAACCAATCCTTATTTTTCCATACCTGCAACAACCATTTGAGATTGAGGCAGATGCTTCATATTATTCTATCGGTGTAATCATCACTCAACATGGGCATATAATGGCCTATCACAATGAAACACTATCTGATGTTGTTTGCAAATACCTCACCTACGACAAAGATATGTACTCCATCATGCATGCATGTCAACAATAGAAGCATTACATTATGGGGAAGGAAATGATCATCCACATTGATCACAAGCCTCTGTAATTCATGCAGACACAAGGAAAGCTATAGAACGACCTCCATAAAAACTGGTCCACGTACTTGCAAGAATTCCACTTGAATATCAAGTACAAGAAGGGAAACACCAACCATGTCGCATAATGCCTCAATCGACCCCCAGTTGTGGCACTAACCATAGTTCTTAACTCACGTGGGCATGAGACCTCCGGGTGGCCACAATTATACAACAATGACTTCGACTTTGCTGCTACCTATCAAACATTGAGTGAAGTAAAAAAAGTTCCAGACTTTCATCTCTATGTTGGAAAGCTATGCCATTTGAGCCATCTCTATGTTCCTTCAAGCGAGTGTGCCAACAGAGGATGAATACATGGCTGAATACATGACAAATCGAATTCATCTCTACAGAGGCTGAATACATGAAAGCTATGCCATTTGAGCCATTTGGCATAACTTTCATCTCTATGCTTAGACCGAGGCTAATCGAGCAACCAAATTTGTTGAGCGAATCTAGCACATCCAACAAGTTCATGATAATTTTTAGAAATCCAACGCCAAGTACAAGCAACACCATGATAAACATCGGGTACCACACAAGTTTCAAGTGGGAGATAAGGTATGGTTGCATTTGCATAAAGAGTGCCTCACAAGACCCAATCATTCTTTTCCCACTCTGATATGGGCCTTACACTATTTCCAAGGATGTGGGTGAGAATTATTTTGAATCAAGTATTCCCCCTTTCCTTGGCTTGTACCCGATATTTAATGTGGAACTACTTCAACCATATTTTCCACATCTCCTGGAAACTTCACACACAATCGAGCACTTGGATCCTATAGAAATCAATCATGATTGCATTGAATACATACCAATTGATCAGATCATGGAAACCAATATGAAGGGAACCCATCAACAGAACATCCAACTCTATCAGGTCTTTAAAGCAGGGCAATTTCTTCACCAGGGAAAGTGGCTCACCATGAGTCAAATTCAATAGAAGTTTCCCCATATAATGGAGGAACTTGACACACTGGGTACCATTTATTCCTAAGGTGGGAGGAATTTTCTAGGTGGATACTGGTGGCGACCCACTTGTTCCACTAATTCAGAATGGTTCCGCATCTTGGTAGTTTTTCTACAGTTTTTCGGGTCCCAAACTTTCGGGGCCATTTTGAGGCCCTAAACGATGTTTTTTTGAAGCGATGGAACCTAACATGTATTGTAGATGCTAGCTTGAATGGAATGTGTACTTCTTGGAAATACCTTTCCGAAAGGGTACCAAGTGCCCCAAACGAAAATCGTATGCAAAGGTTGCACCCCCAAGAAGTTGACGTATCAATTAACCACATTAAGGCCCACAAACCTTTTGGCGTTTCATCTTCCAGGGTTAGGGTTTTGGATGTTTAGGGTTTTTTCATTGATGCTTTATGTTAAAATACCTTTTTGACATATTTGTATTCAACTTCTTGCGAATGAGCGTAGCCGACACATCTCTCTCTTTAGGGATAAGCTACCACCATTCTAGATAGCTTGTGTGCTTTGCATTTTACAATCTTTTGTATTCCAGACAATCATTAATAGAATTTGAGTTTATCGATATTGTGTTTCTTGCAATATCTCTATGTGTTTCCTTGTTATATCTCTTCCTTCATGTCGTTCTCAATATAAGCTGGATCAATTTGTTACTAAGGGAAACTTGAAATTGATAGGGAAGTAAATGTACATGGCTTTGTCGATGCCAATCGGGATGGGGATCTGGATCGATGAAGGTGGACCAATGCATATGTGTTCAAGATGTTCGATGGAGAAATAAATTGTATGACTAAGCAACAAGTGGTTGTATCCTTATCGACAACAGAGGCTGAATACATGACAATCACTCATGTAAGAAAAGAAGCAGTATGGTTGCATCCACTGTGTTCAAGGATTGGGTTTGAGTGGATAGCTATGAAGATAAATTGAGACCATCAAAGTGAAATATTTATGGCAAAGATCCCATATTGTTGGCCCTCGACAAAGTTTTGAGGAATACTTGGTCATAGTTGACCATTTGGTACTTCGACTGCCTGTAGAAGATGGAGCGCATGGTGAAGTGGAGATCACAGGATCTCACCACCTTTTGTGGAACCTTTTTGGGTTTTTTTGGGAATATTGTAACGGGAAAGGGATGTCGGCCCTTGTTTAGGATTTTTTCTATGTATAAATAGAGGTCTAGGCCATGTAAGAAAGGAGGCCCTGTCTAGTCGATGGATTAGTGCATAAGTTAGATCTATGTGATCATAAGTCTGTGTGACTGTAAGAGCTTTGTGCATGTTGTAAAAGTGTTGAGTGCCAGAGTTTGAAAAGGCTTAGTGCTTGGATCTACCCGGGGAAAGAGGATCTAGCGAGCTACGTAGATCTCTTGTCCTATGCAGGGTAGGATCTTGGAGGCTTAGTGTTGTAACTACTTGACCAAGATAATATAAAGAAGACTTTGTGTACGTAGCCCCAGGGTGGGGGAGAACCATGGTAACTCTGTGTATTGTGTTGATGTGTTTGTTTCTTTCTTGCTAAGTGCTCTGATATGTTTAGATAGATCTATTGATTCTTTATGCTTATGAGATATGAATGCATGTTAGATATGATACATAATATTCTAAGTGCTTAATCTATTGAGTATAACCTGTTTATCATTGCTAAGTGCTAGATATGAGTAATTACTGTGGTGCTCTGTGCTTTCTGCGAAGTGTATTAAGGAATGTATGTTAGGAAATAACTGATGCTAAGCGTTGTAAGAAAGATAATCACAGATCTATGTCCCAGCTAAGGTTGCAGACACATGAGTCTTGCAACCACCCCTGCCTCTACCTCGGGTGAGACTTCATCTGCTTCGTAGGTGTTGTCGAAAGGGCCGGTAGTTAGGTCTTTGTTGGTGCGCTCTTGAGCGTTGAAACCTGGGTATGCCCCTGTGCCAACAAATGGTTTCGTTTCCAGGACCTGGAACTGTGATTGTTGGGAACTGAAGAAGAAGAATCTTTGTGCGAAATAAGCTCCGTGCGTAGATCTGTTGCCTTATTGCGCAGTGTTCTGTTTGATCTGTGAAGCTTTGTGCCAAGAAAGAAAGGTCAGATCTAAAGAAGAGAGGTCAGATATGAAGAAAAAGAAGTCAGATCTATGAAGAAAGAGGTCAGATATGTAAGATCTGTGATTTGATAAAGCTAATAATAGTAAAAAGTCTTAGATCTGGAAGCTTTGTGCTCTGTAGAAGTAAGATACATGATTTTTTTTTTGTTTCTAAAGCATGGATGTAGATATGTTTGATAGATTCTATCCTAGATTCAAAACTAGGGCATTAATAGATGAAAGAAAGTTTGATATGAATAGATCTGATAAGTATAGTGATAGATACGTTATACCTATGCATAGAAAGAGTTTTGGGACTAACCAATGGATGTAAGATCCTAGAAAGAAATTTTTGCAATCTAACCGTTATGATCCTAGCACACAGTACCTGAAAAGTTGGGGATCATTG
Organism: Picea engelmannii; assembly: GCA_009831015.1. Classification (NCBI taxonomy): domain Eukaryota; kingdom Viridiplantae; phylum Streptophyta; class Pinopsida; order Pinales; family Pinaceae; genus Picea; species Picea engelmannii. Next base: position 371,450 of record ML789888.1, on the reverse strand, counting down.
AAGAGAAAGAGAGGATTAACTCTTTGTTACAATTGCAGAAGGCCCGGACATCTTGCTAAGGAATGCCCTAGGCGAAGACCCAATTGTCTTTGTTGTAAGGCTATGGACCATGAAGTACTGGATTTCCCTATAATGATTGATAGACTTGAAAAGCTGAATATAGAGAAAGAAGGAGATCCAAAGACTCAAATTATAGAGGAACCCCAGAAAAAATCAGAGAAAGTATTGATGAAAATGCAAGAAATCCTTAATGATCATAGAGACCTCAGCTTATTATAAATCTTCAAGAAGAAATAATAGATCGAAGTGAGAATAGGAGACTTCGACATTGACTGTGTTTTGGATGAAGAAACACAGGTGAACATTATGACAGAAGGAACCTAGAAAGCTATAGGAAGACCTGTCATGACCCCTTCATTAGGAGGAATAGGGTTATTCAGAGGAAAGCTGGTAAACCTATGTGGAAAGCTCACTCAGATATCTATGAATGCTCATGGATCTTTGATAGAATAATATTTTGAGATTGTTAAGTTCATGGAGGACAATGCCCCGTTTACTATGTTACTTGGTAAACCTTGGATTGAGAAAGATCAAGCCAGAAAACAGGAAGCAGAAAAGGACCTAGAACAACAGAGACAAGAGTTAAGAGACTTCATGACTAGAAGGATCACACAGTTGATTGAAGAATGGGAGAACAGATCAAGGGTTCTTGACCCCAGGAACTTAGATGATGAAGTTGATAGAACACTAGAAGAACCCTAGAGGACCGAAAAATATGTTGGACAAGTAATACCCGTGGATTTGAAGAAAGAATCTCAACACTGTGAAGTTACCATGCCAAGAGAAGAAAAGAATCAGAATGAAAAAAGGATGACCGAGACGAAGCTCACTGGGAAGAAGGCTAGAAAACTCATGAAGAAGAAAGAAAAGTTGGAGAAATTACAAAACGTTCCAAAAGAAACCCCGCAGAAGGAAAAAATTCCGAATTTGAGCTTCGTCGGGATAGCAGAACAACGACATATGGCACTTCGCCATGTCGAAGTAATATAGCCGTTAGACGACGATATACCCATTCTGTTGATGGCATGAACGGCTCGAAAGAAAGTTATGACCTGTTACCTGATCATTAAACTATGCCATAACGGACAGATCAAGAGTTAATGCACCCTCCTATCCATTGCAAGCAGTCCGTTACAACTTTACTTACTTATTCCGTCGTGCCATGCCTGAAAGACACTTTTGCCAATTGAGAACTTGAGCTCACAGAATACCCACATTGTGGAATAGTGACTTCCCTGCCTTACTCTCTACTCGATTACGGTACCTTCATCCCATTGACAACTTGAGAAAGTGATCTTGAGATTACATGTCCGACGAGCTTAGCACATCAGAAGAATCGGTGAGAGAAGTACTCGCTAGCTTAAGAACCGAAAGAGTTATGTCAGAAAGAGGAATGTCCACCAGATTCCAAGCCTCGTCGTCAAGAGGAGTAGCATCTTCTCCATCCACTGCTCGAGCTGGACCATCTCGACAGATCGCCGAGAAACGTACTAAACATAGAGATGACATCGCGAACACAAAACTGATCCCGAGCATCTTGCCCTCTTACATACCTCCTCTGAAAGGTGAAATCAACAGTGACAATGTGCCCCGAGATTACGACTACCCTATGATCACTTCGTACCTATCAAAGAGAGTGCGCACAGTTCGTACTGAGCAGGCCAAGCTCGCAGCATTGAAGCTTTGCGACTTCAACCTTGGTGGCCAGAAAGCCTATAGTATGCTTGCCCCACACAAGTATCTGACGATGACAAAGGGAAAGAATTACAAGATCGTCCCTCAACAATGGACGATGAACCTCACACAGTCCACCTTACTTAATGTAATGAATATTCCACACTTTGGCAGGCACCAGGAGGTGAACGCTTGCGTAAAATTTCTACTGGCAAGCTACAATAGAGGATATCTCTGGTTGAACTGGCGTATAACGATTGATCAGGTGCTGATCAATTAGATCACTAGGTTGAGCATGCAGGGCCTTGACCCGCAAGACTATTACCCTAGAAAGACCGTGGATCGCTCTCTTTCACAGAAGATTAAAGAGGCCTATGGAAATGTTGAAAAAGGCACACGAGGTTACAAGGTAACCTCTATTGATAATGGTGCAGTGCGCCTCGCCTGTCAGATAATCAAAGGAAAGTTAGTCCACAAGAACAGACCGACGCAAGTATCTAGGTTTGTAGTTGATCTCGCAGGACAACGCGTAGAAGGAGTCCAAATGAACTGGTCAAAGTACTTAGCGGATCAACTCGAATTGGATTGCAGAGAAGCGCAAGACCAAGGATATGAGTTCCACTTCAGCTGGCTTCTCATCCTGATCACCTTCATAGCATGGGAGATGCCGGAGGATGTCGTTTTTCCTGAAACCCTACTGTTTGAACCATTGGCTGCAAATTTTAGTACATTATGGTACACGACAGATATGAACATGCAATGGCAGTCGAATACCCTCTTTCACAGAAACTACATCCATTTGAAGACCGCGATACAAGCCACAACTTGCATTAGTCCGAACACACTCCACTGATTCAGACCCTTAATGAAGTTCAACGTGGACCACCACTTCATATACCTAACTCCACGTGCTAATGAGCACCAGGAACAACTAGAGTCCTATTATAAACTGACAGAAGAAGACCTTGAAGAGATCACCAAGGAATGGTCGACGGACCTCCTCGTTGCAGTAGATCCATCAGATATTTTAGATATCACCAGCCCAGAAGCTGCGTAGGACACACCTGGGCTCAGTAAGACATAGAAGACATAGAAGACAAAGGAGACGAAGAAAACTAAAGAGGTTCAATATGTGGATAGCCACTCTGTAAGGACAACTTCCATCACACCAGATGAAGAAGGTAACGACGAAGACCTAGAAGAAGTTGAACAACAACCAGAAGACGAAGTCGAAGTTCTAAAGAAAAGAAAAGGGTCACCTTCGAAGTCTTTCGTTAAGAAGAAAGCAAAAGAGACCATGACCAAGATGAATACCACGCTTAACCTCGATGACTTCAACTTTCTCCTTGCAACTTTAAATGAAGCCATAGAAGAAATTACAGAAAAGCAGGAGGCCAAGAAATAGACGATGTACGAAAAAATCGAAACCAAGCTCCAGGGAGTACAACGATCCCTCCAGTCTAACCGCACAGTCTCCACTACGCCTATGCTAGAAGGAACACCTGAAGCAGGAGACGAGTCAGTTCAACTTCATAGGATTGCCGACCTAGTCAAAGTATGCCTTCGAAAAGCAGAATAAGTAACATCATAGGCCACCCAGGCCCTAAAGCACGCACACGAGGAAATCATAGAGGAGAACCAAGCTGCACAACAAGAGAAGGAGGCCATCAAGGAGAAGTTTGATAAATAAGGCACAAAGATCCAGAAAGAAAAGGAGCAAATGCTTACGAAGAAGATCGAGATCAAAGAAGCAGTCAACAGAGAATTTATCTTTGTGACTGGCTTAGAACAGAAGGCAGAAGAACCCATAGAACACCAAGTAACGAAGCTTGCTGAAGTCATTCAGAAACTGCAACAAAGAGTAGTAGAACTATATCTCCAAGCTATACCGAGTACTCCACAAGAAGAACGTAATCAACGAGAAGTGAAGGCCCGAAGTACAGTAGAAAGGATTAAGGCACTCACTGAAGAATGTAAGAAATTAAGTAGTAGAAGTGCGCAGATACATGAGAAGCTATCCGAGAACCCTGAATTGCATAAATTGGAGTCATAGCTCCAAGAGGCGAAGTACCAAGCCAAGAAGTTACAGGTATAGCTGAAGGCCCTACCAACCATAGAGAAAATGAAGAGGTCCCATGAACAACGCATCGTGCAACAACAGATTCATATGATCCAGATCAAGGTCATGGAAGTGATGCAACAACTTCAACCTTTGTAGGATAGGGCATGTCAACTATTCTTAGAGATTGAGAGCCAAGGGACAGACCTGGAACAGGTCGTGAACATAGTAGAGAAATGCTTAGAAGGACCAATTAGTAACACACTCATTCAGGAGTTTTCCGAGCATGAAGCAATAGCAAAGAAACAGGTTGAAGTAGCTCGAGCGAAGATCGAGGCCTTCGAGGTAGAGTTACCAAGAGAAGAGTGATTCGGGAAGAGTCACAGGTGAGTGTTGGGGGCCTGTTGTCCCTCGACCAAGTTTTGAGGAATACTTGGTCATAGTTGAACGTTTGGTACTTCGACTTCCTGTCGAAGACGGAGCACATGGCGAAGCAGAGATCATGGGATATCGCCACCTTTTGTGGAACCTTTTTGGTTTTTTTGGGAATATTGTAACGGGAAAGGGATGTCGGCCCTTGTTTAGGACTTTTTCTATGTATAAATAGAGGTCTAGGCCATGTAATAAAGGAGGCCCTGTCTAGTCGATGGCTTAGTGCATAAGTTGGATCTATGTGATCAAAAGTCTATGTGACTGTAAGAGCTCTGTGCATGCTGTAAAAGTGCTGAGTGCCAAAGTGTGAGAAGGCTTAGTGCTTGGATCTACCCAGTGAAAGAGGATCTAGCGAGCTGTGCAGATCTCTTGTCCTATGCGGGGTAGGATCTTGGAGGCTTAGTGTTGTAACTGCTTGACCAAGATAATATAAAGAAGACTTTGTGTACGTAGCCCTAGGGTGGGGGTGAACCACGGTAACTCTGTGTATTGTGCTGATGTATTTGTCTCTTTCTTGCTAAGTGCTCTGATATGTTTAGATAGATCTATTGATGCTTTGTGCTTATGAGATATGAATGCATGCTAGATATGATACATAAGATGCTAAGTGCTTAATCTATTGAGTATAACCTGTTTATCATTGCTAAGTGCTAGATCTGAGTAATTATTGTGGTGCTCTGTGCTTTCTGCGAAGTGTATTAATGAATGTATGTTAGGAAATCACTGATGCTAAGTGCGTTGTAAGCAATATAATCACATATCTGTGTCCCAGCTAAGGTTGCAGACACATGAGTCATGCAACCACCCCTGCCTCTACTTCGGGTGAGACTTCATCTGCTTCACAGGTGTTTCCGAAAGGGACGATAGTTAGGGATTTGTTGGTGCGCTCTTGAGCATTGAACCCTAGGTCTACCCCTGTGCCAACACATATTACCATTCTATAACAAATCATATTTATGGAGGCATCATTCAGTTGCCTAAGGAGGGCTCCTCCAGGGATTCCCCCATCCATATTCACTCGTCCATGGGAGTTTGTGTTATGAAATCAAATTTCATGCCTAGGTTCCTTTGTCTTGGTATCTAGGATTGCTATCTTCATTTCATGTTCTTCTTTCTATTTTATTTGGTCTCAAGACTATTATTTTCACTATCTAGACGTGTCTAGTTTTAGTTTTCTTAGAAGGTTGTCTTTTACTTTCCTTTCTGGAAACACAAGAACTCTTCATGTTCAATTTTTCAGGTTGGCCTAGTTTCCTAATGGGTAGGCCAACAAACTTTATGAAACTCAGAACTCATGATACATAGTAGACTAGCACTAGCCTCTTTGCTCATGATTAAACCTTTTTGCATTCTATCTATATCACAATAGAACTTTTTTTCTTACAAAAAAAAATATCCCCAATTTTTTTATATTATAAGGAGGTGGTTAAACCTAACCTCGAAGTTCAAAAGTATTTGTCTATTTTGACTAGCATAAAGAAAATAATCAATATTGTTAAAATAAGAACTAATTCTCATGATCTGCATAGTGAAACTCGACGTTGGGCAATCCCAAAAACACCATGGCAATAAAGAATTTGTCACCTTTGTGACACCAAGAGGGTTGAAGATGAAAAACGCTTTATCCTAGAATTCACCACGTATACCCAAATTAGATCCCAATTCCAAAATATTTGTCACAATACCAACCTTCCTAACCTTCTAAGTCATCAAACTTTAGTGATCTTGGAACGCTTCTCTTAATGCTTTTCAAGCATCAAAATAATATTTTAAAGAAATCCAAGTAATCTGTTACTTTTCTTAAGGTCCAATAGACCAATTTTGGTCTCAATGGACATTAACCACCATCATCATCATCATAAAAAAATAAAAATAAAAACATTAAAAAATGATAACTTGTAATTAAGAAAATTTTAAAAATAAACAAACAAAGCTTAAAAATACTTAAAATATATTGTTGATATTTCATATTTAAAAGAACAAAAAATATATTAATACTTTATAATTAATGAGACTATTTAGGAAAATTAAAAATAAAAAATAAAACATTATTAATACTTTAAAATTAAGAAGATTCAAAAAATAAAAATAAAAATTATCATTATAACATTACTTTTTTAAATAAAAGAAAACCAACCACAAAATATGATTTAAAAAAAAATCTAAAATCTTTTCATTAAATTAATGATGATGATGATGGTGATGATGGTTAACATCCACTAAGACTAAGATTGGTCTATCGGACCTTAACAAAGGTAGGAGGCCACTTGGACTTCTTTAGAATGTTATTTCGATGTTCGAAAAACATTAGGAGAAGCATTTCGAGATCACTCTAGTTTTGATGACTTAGAAGGTTAGGAAGGTCGGTATTGTGAGAAATATTTTGAATTTGAGATCTAATCTGGGTATACGCAAGGTACTCTAGGAGAACGTGATTTTCATCTTCAACCATTTGATTGTCACAAAGGTGGTAGATTCTTTCATGCCAAGGTGTTTTGGGAATTGTCCAATGTCCAGTTTCACTAGTTAGCGTGTGCAAATTAGTTCTTATTTTAGCAATATTGATTCTCTTCCTTACGCTAGTCAAAACATAGAGACACTTTTGAACTTCAAGATTAGGGTTAACCACCTCCTTATAGTATCTTAATTTTATTTTTTCCTCTAATTCTTTATCTTACCAAATATTCTCCTTAAATTTATCTTTAATGATATTTTTATTCTCTTTAAATTTATCATCGTTATTCTGCAGAATATCTTCTTCATTTATTCCCCATTGATTTAGCCAAGACTTAGCATCATTGTGCCATCCCCTCTTAATCCATTGGTGATTTTGGCTAGAGTTTGAAGAAATTTTGGGGAGCCTTGTGTCATCCTTTTTGTTTATCATGTTCTTGTACACATAATGACACTCACACTAAACCAACCAGGAAAGAGAAGACAAATTTAAGAAGAAAATAAATGACAAACACACACAATACATAGAGATTTTACCCTATAAACCCTTAACTAGGGAAATCAGCATTCCTTGAGTGTCTCTTGCTCTCTTGTTTTCTTATTCATTCATAGAATAATATTTACATGACTAAACTTTTTCTACACCTAAGACACAATAGTCATCCTTCTCTCTTGCTTTACACAAGAATAACCCTATAGCCAATTCCACTTACATCTACATGATCCTCACACTTATTCTAAACATTAACTTTTATAGTATTACACCATGCCATATTTACAGGCTTTACTGCATGAAAAAACCTAAATCATGGAACCCAAAAATGGTTACAGATCCACACACATGATTGGTTGCAATCTTACGAATCTATGGATTTTGTTACAGTCGATTACCAGTCGGATACCAGTTGACTACTCAACCAGTCTCCATTCGGATTTCACTCAACCTCATGTCAACCTCCTATCGGTTGACCTCTCGACCTTCCGATCGACCACTTCAACCTTCAAATTTTTAGTCAATCACTTCGGCTTTAGACTTAACCATTGACTCAACTTGACTCGTCAGTCAATTTATCATCCAGTTGGTCCTCCTCAACTAGCCAATCGATTGACTGTTCTTTCACTATAAAGAATATAACAACCTAAAATTCTCCCACTTTTGTCTTTTTTGTTGATACAAGAGAACCTGGAATTTTGTTCACAAACCTAGGGTAGCAATGTTTGTTTCCTCTCTACACTAAGAGAATTTCACAGAACTCACAGACTTGGTCAAAGAGTTTGTTATGTTTCCCAAATTGTCTACTTTCTACAGTGGCACCTTCTTGCTTTCTACCACGTCTCTCACGAAATGGTATTGCACATAAATATGATTTGTTATGGAATGGTAATATGTGTTGGCACAGGGGCAGACCCAGGGTTCAACGCTCAAGAGCGCACCAACAAAGCCCTAACTATCGGCCCTTTCGAAAACACCTGTGAAGCAGATGAAGTCTCACCCGAGGTAGAGGCAGGGGTGGTTGGATGACTCATGTGTCTGCAACCTTAACTGGGACACAAATATGTGATTATATTACTTACAACGCACTTAACATTAGTTATTTCCTAACATACATTCATTAATACGCTTCGCAGAAAGCACAAAGCACCACAATAATTACTCAGATCTAGCACTTAGCAATGATAAATAGGTTATACTCAATAGATTAAGCACTTATCATCTTATGTATCATATCTAGCATGCATTCATATCTCATAAGCACAAAGCATCAATAGATCTATCTAAACATATCAGAGCACTTAGAAAGAAAGAGACAAACACATCAGCACAATACACAGAGTTACCGTGGTTCACCCCCACCCTAGGGCTACGTACACAAAGTATTATTTATATTATCTTGGTCAAGCAGTTACAACACTAAGCCTCCAAGATCCTACCCCGCATAGGACAAGAGATCTGCACAGCTTGCTAGATCCTCTTTCACCGGGTATATCCAAGCACTAAGCCTTCTCACACTCTGGCACTCAACACTTTTACAACATGCACAGAGCTCTTACAATCACACAGACTTCTGATCACATAGATCCAACTTATGCACTAAGCCATCGATTAGACAAGGCCTCCTTTCTTACATGGCCTAGACCTCTATTTATACATAGAAAAAGGCCTAAACAAGGGTCGACATCCCTTTCCCGTTACAATATTCCCAAAAAAACCCAAAAAGGTTCCACAAAAGGTGGCGAGATCCCATGATCTCTGCTTCGCCATGCGCTCTGTCTTCGACAGGCAGTCGAAGTACCAAATGGTCAACTATGACCAAGTATTCCTCAAAACTTGGTCGAGGGCCAATATGCCCCCAACACTCACCTGTGACTCATCCCGAATCACTCTTCTCTGGGTAACTCTACCTCGAAGGCCTCGAGCTTCACTCGAGCTGCTTCGACCTGTTTCTTTTCTACTGCTTCTTGCTCGACAAACTCCTGAATGAGTGCATTACTAACTGGTCCTTCTAAGCATTTCTCTACTATGTTCACGACCTGTTCCAGGTCTATCCCTTGGCTCTCAATCTCTAAGAATAGTTGACATGCCCTATCCTGCAAAGGTTGAACATCACTTCCATGACCTTGATCTGGATCATATGAATCTGCTGCTGCACGACGTGCTGTTCATGGGACCTCTTCATTTTCTCTATGGTCGGTAGGACCCCCCGATGTGTATCATAACGTGCACGGGTATTTTAGCCCACAAATGCGCATTCAACACATTGTGCGCCCAAAGTACTTTTGTTCTCTGCGCATTTTTCACATTGTGCGCCAAAAAGTTTTATGTTCTTTGCGCATTCTGTGCATTGTGCGCCCATTGTGCCTCTGTCTGAACTGTATCCTACACACCTGTCCAAAGTTTCAAAATTGTAAGAATTTTTGTGATGATTTGAAGGCCCCTAGCCTTCAAAATATTGCTTTCATGCAATTTGTAAATGCACTCCACTTAGATTCCTTTCCCATATGAAAGTTTAGTCGAATTTGTAAATGCTGCTGCACGACGTGTTGTTCATGGGACCTCTTCATTTTCTCTATGGTCGGTAGGGCCCCCCGATGTGTACCAGAACGTCCACGGGTATTTCAGCTCACAAACGCGCATTCAACACATTGTGCACCCAAAGTACTTTTGTTCTCTGCGCATTTTGCACATTGTGCGCCAAAAAGTTTATGTTCTTTGCGCATTCTGTGCATTGTGTGCCCATTGCGCCTCTGTTTGAACTGTAGCCTACACACCTGTCCAAAGTTTCAAAATTGTAAGATTTTTTGTGATGATTTGAAGGCCCCTAGCCTTCAAAATATTGCTTTCATGCAATTTGTAAATGCACTCCACTTAGATTCCTTTCCCATATGAAAGTTTAGTCGAACATAGACACTTAGGGGGTAAAAAGAACCATATTTCTCCTCTTTTTCGTTGGTTTCCACATAGATGGCTTGTTTGATTTGCAAAAGTTAAGTTGATATTCTTTGCTATCACATATAAAAACACTCGCAATGGGACCAAAAATCAACTTTAATAATTGAGTATTCTCTTCTCTCGCACCATAGAGCGATCTTGAGAATCAGAAAGGTGGTTAAGGGGACATTTAATCTCCCTTAACAAAATATTTAGAGAGGACAAAGCCCCCCTAGGGCTCCTCTTTGTTTCTTTTCAAAATCATCTTAAATTTGTAAGGGCCCATACATGCCCACATGTTGCAAAATTATGATAGTTTTTGAAATTACTTTCTTAGTTTACATCACTAGGAGAGTTTAAAGATCAAAGTAACGAGCCCATACATGCCCACATGCTTGCAATCTAGGATAGTTTTTCAAAATATTTCTTAGTATAAACAACATTAGAGACTTTAAAGGATTGGTAAGGACCCATATGTCCACATGCTAGTTCTTTTAGGGCTTTTAAAATTCCGCAAGTTTGTTCCAATGAAATCTAGTAAGATAGGTAATCAAGATTTGTAAGGACCGCAGGAAGTCCACATGTTGCAAATTTTCACCTAACTTATTAAAAGTTTTCACATTTTATCACTTGCTCACACACAAAGTCACTCCTCACTCACATAATTTCATTTTGAATTGTGGAGGTTGAAGTAGGTCTTCTCCAAAGGAATTCCAAAACATCCCACTATTTCTTGAAGAAATTATCCACACCCACTTAATTCCAACGAGATTGGTTCACACCCCCAATCTCTCAACCCACGACATCTAAATTTTTTCTAAAAGACTCACTAAGGTTTCCTCCACAGGAGGTGCCAAAAGAAATTTTTTAGTCTAGGTAGGATCTCGGGGGTAGGCATCCAAATAACCCCCTGTTATTTGGTTCTCATATTTTCAAACATTAGAAGTTGACAAATAGGGAACTTTTAAATCCTCCAAGTCAAGTGTTCCTAACGCAATAAGGTAGGGAGATACCCATGAAGGGTCGAAGGCTGAGGTCTGGTTGTTCTGTGCATCCCCCCCTTGAGTCACCCAAATCTTGGAAGGGATCCAACCCGTGACCCATTTTTGAGGCCGAAAATATAAATGTCGCACTTTGACCGAGGTACCTAGTGGCCACATTTAGGACATCTACCCAGGTAGAAATTGTGGGCTGCAATTGCACCTTGATCAGATTTTGTGTGGCTATTGGGAAATATCGTCAACTCTTTCGGGATATGCACCCTCTACCCCTCATTATAACTGATAGTTTCATCCTTCACTAGTTCCTCTTTCGAAGGCTTCAGACCCCACTATTGAGTGCTCTTGGAAGGTCCAGTGCTCTTTGAGAGGAAGGGCGATATGTCTTTTTGGACACGAGCATTTGTTTTCTTTGTTCTCCCACGTGGAAAAAATCCACCTACCCACATGTATGCTTATTTACAGTTGGTTTATGTATGATGCACATTTGATGACATGCAATTGTGAGATATATTGTGAAGGTCTAAATTATACAAGTCTCTAGTTCATTTATTGCTCTCATCACCATTTTCACACATTCACTTTGCTAGTCAGACATCATAGGGGACCCACACAATCCCCATCATTCCAGACACTTGCAAAATCTCCCTCCTATTCTAGGAGGAGTCCCTAGTCTTTCCAACTCACCAAATCAACCATCTCACACCCCTGTGAGTGTCACTATTTTGGGATCAACTTTGCTTGGTTCCACCTTACTTGGTCCACTTTCCAAGGCCATCCATCCACTAGCTCTCCTTCATAAGGAGACGGAGGGAAAAATTCTTCTCAAGGGAGAAGTACAACCCCACCAAACCCCCCTCAAGGGTCAGGTCCACTTCTTGCTCACACCATGGATGGAACTAATCCTCCACCACCACCCCCCATGCCATATTTGGCGTCCCTCAACATTCCCGATTTGAGTAAACTCACGAATGATCCTATATTGCATGACCCCACATGGCTCAAGATGCATACCAAATTACCTTTAGACATTCCAAAATTTGAAGGAAAATTAGGGGAAGATCTCGCCAACCATGTCATGACCTTCCACTTATGGTGCTCTTCAAACAACATCATGGATGATTCCATTTGCTTAAGGTTATTTCAGCGCACACTCACAGGTCCATCAACCAAATGGTATGTGGACGAAAAATCAGGGTCCCACGTGACTTTTGAATCCTTGGCCAAAGCATTTTTGGCCTTCTTTCAACTACCAGTTCGTCATGACACTGGTATAGAATTGCTCTCTAAGTGCAAACAAACCTCAACTACACATATTTTGGACCACGTTCACGAAAGGCATCGACGACTTAGTTTATGTAAAGCATAAACCACCAAAGAACAAAGTCTTGATTGGTTTCTCAAATCACTCATCTCAATACTTGCCAAATATGTGGCATCCACCTTCCCCCAAACCGAAGAGGAATCCATTAGCAAGGCTCAACAATACGACCTCATTTATGCTCAGTCGGGTTGCTTATACACAGTAATACCTGATGCATCGAGACCCGTACCATTCGACCAGGACAAACCTGGGATGTCTCACGCGACAGATGGATTGATTGGTACCACAACACACCACAACCCGTACATCCAACCACCACCTATGTACGGTACACCCCAATATCTGCCGATATATGGAGGGTCATCTTATTACCCTCCTCCCCTTTACCAACAACCATATTCTGTTGCTCCCCCTCCACCCATGAGTGGACCATTTACGACACCCATCATGCGCCCAACTTCTCAACCAAGTTCAGGTTCCCCCTCTACCTCAACATATAACCTAGGCACTAGTGAAATCGCTTCACCTTCCTATGTGCCCTACAGATCATTGCCACAACATAATCCTTATTTTCGATTTCCTGGTCCTCCCCAGTCGATTGTTCCTCCACAAGGACAACCACATGCCGATGTTAATTTTGTTCATCCTTGTCCCATCCAACAATTTCATACTTTTGAATAGTTGAATACGAAAAATCTATCCCATCAGCCAAATAATGCTAAAAATAAAGGAAAAAACCGAAACAATAATAACCTGGGACTAGGGGGAAATAACCCCTAACAAAACCAACCTACTAAGGGCAACCAAAATCAGGGTAACCAAAACCCCCAAGGGGATAACAACAACAAATGCCAAGGGAGGAACAACAACAACAACAACCTCCGGACGAACTTCCCTTGCGATCTCTGTGGTGATCATGGTCATTATAATCACCATTTCCCCCAAAGTTTCGACTTCAAATGGATGAAAGACTCCATGAACGCGTCCCATACTCTAGTGCCGCCTGTCCCTCAATAGGCCCCACAACAACATTTGCAACAATCACCCCCGACCATGTTGCAAAACCCTATTCCACACCAAGGTGTGATGAATACCAAACATGAGGTACATCCCACCCCACCACAAATGGGACAGTATCAAAACCCTGGAAATCCAGCAGATCACAATATCCTCCTCACCAGTGAAGAAGAAATTCTTCTGCAAACGCACAACCGTCAATACAATGCACCCCATGAATCTATTCCCACCACTTCAGAAGAATCTCTAGCTACAACTGGACAACCCTTGATGATTCCACGCCCTAACACTGAACCTGCCATTCGCATCCCTCACATTCCATTACGACGGAATGTCAACAACCCTCAGGCTAAGGAAGCACACAATTACAGTTTGGTCAATGACTTGGTGCAATCTCCTGCAACCATGTCAGTATTGGAGGTCCTCCAAACTTGTCCAACTCAACATAAATCCTTACTTTCCGCCTTAGGGGCAGTCGACCCAACTGATACTAAACTGATCACATTTGATCTAGATAGTGGGGAACCTTGTCTTCCCACTTTGGTAGCTTTCCAGATACCAGTCAAGATTCAAAACATAACGGTTCATCGATGTATCATTGATGAAGGTGCATCTACATGCATCATGTCCAAAACTATATGGAAAAAACTTGGCTCCACTGAGCTAGTACCATCCACCATCACTTTAAGAGATTATGATGGTCGACCATCCTCCCCTGAAGGGCTCTTTCAAAATGTCCCCATTGAACTCGGGGGAAAAACCATCCTCATCGAAATTGAGGTTATTGACACCCCGCTTGATTACAACATCTTGTTTGGATGTATCTACATGTATGCTATGAAGGCAATGACCTCTTGTGTGTTTCGAACGATGATGTCCCCCCACAACGGGAAAATTATCACCATCGACCAAGTTTCACATTATGAGCCTAACCACTCCACCAACACCGATAGCATCCTGCCTCTTGTTCGCACTAGTTTCGACGCATATCCACTCATGGATAAGGGCCCCAAAATTTTCAAAGACCCATCCTTTCTGGGGGCATACCATGGAGCACCCCCTCTCATACACCCCTCATCACAAGTGTGTGTCGTATATTCTAATGGAATTGAAATTGGAGACACCATCACTCCGACATAGGCCTCTCCTCACCTTGACGTCCCACCATTTGAAGAAACTTTACCTCAGGATCTCCCTGAGAACCCTAGTACACCACTTATCCCCGATTTCCCCCTCCCCCAGGGGAAAATCCTGGTTTGGGAGACAATCCCCCAAGCCATCACTCAAATTCCCTTATTTTACCCCCCATTGGGAGTACAAGCATTTGAGTTAGCCGCGATGCTTACCCTTCCCAACATGGTGCTCACCATTCCAGTATGGTATCTACACCCACCTGCGATGGTTCCTCAACCATCCCTCCCTCCCCAATCAGAGGGAATCTCGATGCATATTCCAAAACTAACTCCGACCACACCACCCTCACCCCCAATCACCAACACCACGATTACAGTTGGGGGCAGACGGAAGAAGAAATATCCCACCGCTCCACTTCCTCCCTGAGTTCATCCTCCTTGCGCACTTTGCGAAAGAGAGGGACACCCCACTAATAGATGTTCTTCTCTTCCTAAATTACACAATCCGATTCAACTCCCTCGAGAAACCACATCACTCACTGCTCCACCAAGCACACCTATTACTACCACAACATCCCCTACTACAGGCAGTAAAGGGTTGCAGACAAAATTTGCATGTTCCATCTGTTGAGAGTATGGCCACTACACTCATCATTTCCCAGCTCTACCTCAGTTTCGACAGACACTCACAGTAGTACGCCAAACCTTTCAGCAAGATCCCTCTCCATCCACACCTTCAGGTGCCCACATCACTGACATCCATTATGTCTCAACCTTAGTCACCAAACAAATGATATGTCCTTGCTCTCTTTGTGATTCACTTGATCATTTCATGTACCAGTGTCCTTTGATCATTGAATATAGGCGTCGTCAGATAACCCTTATTCAAAATCCTCTGACCACCTCACCTCCTATGACGCAAGTGATTCCCCCTATCCCTTCTCCAAATATTGTTCACATCACCTCCCATGAACCCACGTCACTTCCCATCCCTCCATGGTTCATGGATAGACTGTCTGAGGACGTTCCCCCAAATCCTCCCAACTCTCCTGTTCATTTCCCCTAGGAAATCTTACCCCCTACCACAATTTACTACCCACAGTACCTGAACATTTGGTTTATGTCAAGCAAACCATCACACCATAGTTGTGATACCCCCTCTACGTCTTCACCAGTTGAAGACAATCACACGATGACAATCACCCTTGTTACCTCCGCGGATCCCCTATATTCTCGCATTTTCCACTGCGACGAAGATATCCTGGAAGAAATCACTACCCCCGATTTCCCATGGAATGCACTTTATCACAGAGCACTTTTTCTCTCACAAGAAGCCTTTGAACCTCCTAGACAAGCCTCCATATGTGCAATCGAAACCTAGGATTTTATTCCATCAGGACATATAGATTGGTTCAACAACCCTATCTCTTCCCCCGATGCTTTTGAAGAAGGCAACATGGCCAATATTTCCCCCACTGTCAAAATCGACATTTCCATCAAACCAAGAATCATAGAGGAAATCACCATTGGCGCTGCATGCTCCCCTGAAGAACTCACAGCTTACAAATCTCTCTTTCAGGAATACCGAGATATTTTTTCCTAGTCATATACAGATATTCCCGGCCTCGATCTTTCTATCGTCGAACATCGCATCGACACATGGCTCGATGTCACCCCATTCTGTAAAAAACAATGCACACTTCACCCATCTAAAGCCACGACTATCAAAGCCGAAATTGACAAGTTACACGATGCCGGGTTCATATACCCCATCGCATATACCTCATGGGTCTTCAATCCCGTCCCTGTTAACAAAAAACAGGGCACTATTTGTGTCTTCACCGAATTTCATGATATCAACCATGCCCTTCCCAAACACAACTTCCGAACCCCTTTCATCGACCAAATTATCGATGACTGCACCGACTACAAGG
Organism: Picea engelmannii; assembly: GCA_009831015.1. Taxonomy (NCBI): domain Eukaryota; kingdom Viridiplantae; phylum Streptophyta; class Pinopsida; order Pinales; family Pinaceae; genus Picea; species Picea engelmannii. The sequence continues at coordinate 354,935 of ML789888.1, read as the reverse complement.
CCTTGTCTTTCATGGATGGGTTTTTCGGCTACAATCGAATCCAAATCCATCTAGCAGATCAATATAAAACCGCATTTACCACCCCATGGGGTACTTTTTCTTATCGTGTCATGCCTTTTGGACTAAAAAACATATATTCTACGTTCCAATGGGCCATGACTTATGTTTTCCACAATCTTGCTCACATCATCCTTGCTAACTTGGATGACCTCACTACTCGATCCAAGAAACAAACTCAACATTTAGATGACTTATGAGTTGTCTTTCAACAATGTCACCAATACAATATCTGCTTGAACCCCCTCAAGTGTGTATTTTGCATCACCATCGGATGCCTCCTTGGGTTCATAGTCTCCCAACACGGCATCACAGTGGAACCCCTCAAGGTCTAATCTATCACATAAATTCCACCACCTACGAATTTGTGCCAACTGCAGAGCCTACAAGGCAAAGACAACTTTTTACGACGCTTTGTCCCAGATTACAACACGCGCACGCATGGTTTCCTTTGCTTACTATGTCATGATATCCCATTTCGATGGGATGAACATGCCCAAACCACTTTGGATGATTTAAAAATGACGCTATCCAATTCCCCTTTGATTAGTCTTCCCAACTATGATCGCGATTACATCCTCCACTTGTCAGCCTCAACCGTCTCAGTAGCAGGAGTTCTCGTCCAATTAGGGGATGATGGTCATGAACATGTTATTTACTACATTAGTGAAAAGCTTTCAGGACCACCCCTAAATTACAATCATGAGGAGAAACTCACCCTTGCAGTTGTCCTCACAGTCCAAAAAATGCGTCATTATATCTTGCTTTGCACTACCAAAGTCGTGGAAGATTCCAACCCCATGTAGTACTTTCTTAGTTGATGACAGATTAATGAAAAATTTTCCCAATGGATCGTCATCCTTCAAGAATACGACCTAGAGTTTTCAATTCCAAAAAGTAAGAAAACACTTGTTCATGCCTAACTCATCACTACGTTTCCCTCAGACACTAAAGGTTCACCCATCAATACGGATTTTATCGACAAACACCTCTTCTACATCCCCTCAGATGACCCCTGGTATGGAAACCTTCTCGTCTACCTTCAAACATAGAATTTTGGGTCTCATCTCTCTCGATATGGTCATCGACGCATTCGCCATCAGGCCCCTTGGTACCTCCTCATCGATGACGTTTTGTATCAACATGGGGTCGACACCATACTCCACCGATGTTTGACCATCGACGAAGCAGATAGAGTCTTGAATGACTTCCATAGCGGCGCTTGTGGTGGCCACCTCTCAGGTATGTCCACCGCCCAAAAAATCATTCGAGCATGATAATTCTGGCCCACATTGTTTCATGACTGCATCCACACTATCAAGCGATGTGACAAATTCTAACTTTATGCAAACAAAGCACGAGTGCCACCCGCTCTTCTACATTCAGTAATCACTGCCGACCCCTTATGCAAATGGGGCATAGAATTCATGACTTTCAACCCTCCATCTAGTAATGGACATAGGTACATCGTCATGGTAGTATATTACTATTCCAAATGGGCCGAAGCCATGCCTACCTTCAACAATACCATTGACACAACAATGCGTTTTTTCTTCACCCACGTCTTTACCCATTTAAGAATTCCACTACAGTTAGTATCCGATCATGGTAAACACTTTGAGAATGAGATCTTCGTCGAACTCTCCTCAAGGTTAGTATTATCTCATGAGTTTGCCTCCCCATACTACCCTCAATCCAATGGACAGGTTGAGGCTGTTAACAAAGTCCTCAAAACCATGTTGCAACACACTGCCAACAAACATAAGACCAACTGGCATCATATGTTGTTTTCAGATTTATGGGCTTATCGCATGACAATAAAATCTGCCACCGATTTTACACCGTTTTATCTCGTCCATGGGATCGAAGCCACCCTCCCCATCGAGTGTGAATTTCCCACCTTGCGCACCGCCATCGAGCTATTACCTGACAATACTCCAATGGAGCAACGATTGCTGAAATTAGAATCCCTGGATGAAGATCGTCGGTGTTCCTTATAGAACAATGAGGTAGCTAAAAAACAATCCAAGGCCACCTTTGACCACCATGTAAACTTTCGTTCATTTAACGTAGGATATCTCGTCCTAGCCTATGATATCACTCACAATACTCTCAACCATGGGAAATTCGAGTCATTATGGCATGGAACCTACATTTTCCAACACTGACTCACTAAAGGCACATACATCCTGGCCTCTCCAGAAGGCTATCCTCTCAAAGAACCCATGAATGAGTTGTACTTAAAGAATTTTTACGCCTGAGCGTAGTCATTCTACACTAGGATTTTTCTTTGTACACATTTGTAGAGTTTTTAGTATTCTTTTGTTCCCTCCATGCCTCATGTCTGATCTACCATCCATGTTATTAACAGATGCATCCTCCATCGACCTACCACATCAGTTACACTGACGGAGCTAGCCGCTAGACATAGAATCTCGCTTCGGCCGCTTGGGCCCTCTATACCTCATCACATGAACTGCTCCACTCCAACGACATATGTTTGGGCTTTCCACCAACAACCAAGAAGAATACGTCGTCACCATTGGTTTCCTCACCGAGGCCAGTCACCGCCACATTCACCACCTTAGCATCTTATTAGATTGTCATCTTGTAGTCCTGCAACTCAAAAATGTATATCGTGTCCACGATCCTTGCCTCTTTCACAAATAAATGGAAGTTATACTCTTATCTCGACACTTTGATTCAATTACATTTACACATATTCCACGAGAATTTAATCAAATAGCAAATAACATGGCTAACCTAGTATTAGATTGGAATTTATCACATCAAGACATCATTACATATACATAAATCATCCAAACATCGGTTACAACATATAGATGAGACATCATAAAACATCACAAAATATCAACACATGTAAACATCACAAAGATCCCAAAGATGTGTATCCATATATATATATATATATATATATAGTTCAAAGTGTCATAAATGTTTACAAAAAAGTACAACATATACATCACCCATAGGCAAGTGAGTCCCCTCACCTCTATAGGTACAAAATGGGTACCCGCTACCCTATACAAAATGGGTGTCAAACTACCCTGTACAAAATGGGATCGCAGGACTATATAAATAAAAAAATACATAACTAGCACTCACAATGCCCTAGAGCTCCCCCAGTAGGTCCTCTGTCAATAGGAGGTGCCCCGTCAACTGGAGGTCCTCCAGGTCTAGGGGGTAGTCGACCTGTCATTGCTGCCCCTGCTACAACTTCTCGGTGGATAAAGGTCCGCCACTCTACCAGAACACCCACACACTTCTCCATGACTCTCTTGTCTTGAATGTGGGACCACATGCCCTTCGACACACCCTGCAACACCACCTCCAACCGACATTGGAGATCATCCATCCCACCACCAACCTCTACCTGCGACGCACGCGATGGCCCCACACCTGGGTCATCGAACCGACGTCTTTGGCGGACCCTCGCCTAATATATTAGCCTCACACCGGCATCATCCCTCTGGTGTCACTCTCCTACTCGTGGCGGTCTCACCGGACCCTGGCGAGCCGACTCTCCCACCATATCCACCTCTCGTCCTCGAGGCCCCACATCTGCAAAAAAAAAAAAAAAAGATAGAATCAACATCCATACATATATAAACATATGCTACACTATCAAAATCACAAAAAATAAATGAACAAACATACTTCTCTGGTCCCAAACCTCTCTAGGAGGCAACTCCATGTCCAAGTCATGCCGAAAATCCATCCCACCATATGGGAATCATAGTATAATCTGTGGCATGTGGTGCCACACACACGCCAACATGGCCGTAAAGTAATGACCACCCTCTCCCCCTTCATGTCAGGCCAAAATCTGAGCCCACCGCATCAATTGTGGCTCCTGCGACCCTACAAGCGACAACAAAACCCTAGGGCGTAACATGGGCACCCTCTCCAGAAACCATGCCACCAAGATAGATCCAAACACAAAATCACTGGAGTTGGAGGTCTGACACCGATGAATCTTCCCTATCATCTTGGCATGTAGCATCAATTCGCAAGAGAAAAAGTCCCCATCAAGGACCCTCTACATGATCCTCAGTTGACCACCAGTGATCCACTGAGTAGCTAAGGATTCATAGATCCTCACAATCATAGATACGATGCACTGATGAAAGAGGGCATCCATCGCCTCAATGCGGACAACTGAACCTGACATCGGGTTCGGCCCCGTACAATAATCTCGTGCCAATTCTATCAACTGCACATCCCTTGACAACTGGGGATTAGCAGGCATGGCCATTGCCCGAAAGGGGAGCCCCGTAAAAAAATACGCGTCCTCAACAACTGAGAATGTCAGTTGTTGCCCCCACACAATGGAGCACTACAGATCAATGATCCACATCAATATCATATACTAAAGCAGGTACTCCTGTGACCGTATCAATGGGCAGTCAAAGAACTTGAGTAACCCACATGCTGCCAAGAGTCTCTGAACGTCTGGATCCTCTCGCACCGCCTCCCGGAGGCGCTCCCAGTCTCTCTCCCTCCAGTGGACTGGCATGATAAAATGATCAGCTGCATTCACACAGAAACCCTTGGTCAACACTCATCATTTATAAAAAATATTCAAAAAATTCAAACTTTCAAACCCCTTAGCTTCGCCTCCAGTGCCCGACTTTTCCCCTCACAGGCACACACATATGCATGCCTGCTCTTGGTAAATTTGCGCATCAATGTGCAACTATCAGAGAAACAATAATGCATCAATGCATAGCTGTCACCCCCACAGGTGCACACCCATGCACACCTGTTTTCTACACAACTGCACACTGATGCACAACTGTCTGAGAAACAACCGCGCATAGTGCACAACTGTAATTCCAACAAGTGTGCATCCCGTGCATGACTGTTTTTCCTACCTACGCACCCCCATGCGCTGTTGTGTCCAGAATAGCCGCACATCATGCGCGGAAGATGGAATTATACCCACACATCTCAACGCGGATATCTTTCCTTCCCCCGTGCATTAGTGGGCCCACCCCTAAAAAATGCCCTAGTACGTCCATCCGTACAACCCCACCCAAAAATAGAAGCTATCTACTATGCAGGAGGATGGGACCACTAACCTAACTCTCGCAAATCCTGGATCGGTCGGCTAAAACTCCCGTAATCCTCGAAACTCCTCCAAATACTCTCGTCAATTCACTATATCAGCGGGTACAAATGAGGTGGCATTGCGGGTCCCACAACCATATATAGTCCCTTTTTTCCAAACTTCCACACTCAGTTACAAGAGATCAAAGTCTATGTTTTCCTATCTATCTTTACCCATGGGATCAGGGTCCCACCGCCTACACAGTCACATTCCCCGGGTCACCATCTGCACTCAGCCCCAGGGGAGGATTTTTCTCACATCACGTCTAGGTACACATGCTGATGTTCAAAATTATCAAATAACTGTTATATGTTCTTTATCTTCAGATATTGTTCACGTCGGGTATTCAGTTTTAATGTGTGCAGGTACTTGGTCATCAAAAACCATCGCAACCCCTTCAGGTATAGGATCGAAACTGGCATGTAATCATTCCCTCTAAATATCAATTGCATCTCCCAGTCACACCCTCCGACATTCACCTTTAGGGTCCCTACATATGAATCTACAGTACTGTCACTGCCACTGCATTTTGGTACTGTCACCCGATAGCACTCTTCCCCACATGAGTTGTCCCATTCATAGTCCCCCTTGGCAGTTTGAAACTCATGCTGCTTTCACCCGCTAGGGATGGGAGTCTCGATAGTCTTACACATGTATGAGAATAAGCCACATACTCCTTCTCCTCATTTTACTAGCTTTCCCAATGGACTCCCAGGTCATCTCATCTTGGTTCTATTTTGACTGCACCTCTGCAGTATCATAAACCCTCCATTTCATCCATAATCAGTTTTCCCATATGCAAATTTCCCTCCATTCATTTGCCTCATACAAAAACCCACCCATGGGGCCCCCACCCTCCACCAGTTCTCCACATAAGTTGCACCCTCATAGGCCAAGCCATCTTGCACTGGGGCACCCATTTCTGTATCTGTACACTCATCCCAAATTATTCTTTATTTATTTGGTAATTGTAAAAAGCCTTTGTTTCTAGCATTTACTTAGCTTTTTTTCGTCACCCTTGACGACCTTATTTTTCTAGCAATGCAACCCATGTCTCCCTTGGTTGGGGCATCCACTATATGACATCATCCATAATCCCTGAGTATCCCATAGTCCATGTACCCTTGATCTTTGAGTTTGTCCACTTTGTCACACCTCTGGCACAATTTACCCTGATGTCTAGTTGTCATCCTTCAAACATACCCCAAACCAAGGGTAGTCTTGAGTCTCACCGCCTCCTGACTTCATCCATGTTACCTATCAGTTCCTGATATTATCTCCACAGATTTCATGAAGCCCTTTACTTCTTGGAGTCATGTCTCCCTATCTGTCGACATCAACACAGTTTCCATAAGGGCGACGATATCTTGACTATCATTACCTTTACAACGAGGAGTCTCAGACGACACATAGAGAACCATCATTGCTCTATGATGTCGTTGACCCCCATAAAATTTGACTTGAACAAAAACTCATGTTACGGTGGGTCTTACTATGCGACTATTGCAGTTGTTTTATACCAGCCAATGACCTCTGAATTTGTCAGGCCATCAATGCCTACAAGTCATCGACATTTCTTACATGCGTCCTTGCCACTTTTCAGAGTATGTTCACCATCAGAATTGTCATCTGCCTTTATCAAACCGCCCCGAAGGGCACTGCAGTTATCTACATCAACATACAACTTCAGTTACTGTCTTACACTTTTTAGTTACATGACACAAGCATGGGGCATGCCCGCCTCGTTTGTATATAGATTTCATTTTGTCTCCCTAGAGACAGATTTGGGTCCCACAGTTTTCCCTCTCCCTCCGACAGGATCGCTCTTACAGTTCTTATCAACACTCTTCATTATAATGGCACTCTTAGTAGAAGAAACATTAATGTATTTCGGCTATACGTATGGTCCTAACCTCACACATTAGGGGGCATCTGTTATCACTAAAATTTCATTTGCAACATTGCATGCAAATGGTTACAGAAATACAATAGTTCCAAACACCTATTAGTTCACCTGTAGCACCAAAAATGCATTTCCAAGAGGAAAAACTATACAATTGGACAAAAATTGACATGCGCTGAATCACTAAAGGAAGCACGCGCACAATGCACTGGAAAAAGAAGCTTGTAGAGCGCACAATGCACCATATGTGCGACTGTGTACGAGAAAATCTACGCAATCCTATGAACGATGCATTTATGGTTCTTTTCGTCCCCTCAACGACTTATGGACTAGCTCCCAACTTGATTTGACCCTCAGATCTGAGTTGAATTTGAATGGGGGGCTGGTCAAGGACCAAAGGGTGCCCTAAAGGGCCCCTTGTTCACACCAAGAAGCAGTTGAATAATGCCTTGAAGTCATGCTATAAATGGAGGCCATGTGTGCACTAAGAATTTAAGATTTCTATAGTATTGTTATGCTGCCTCAATCCTCCCTTGAGAATCCTCTTTTCTCCTTGGAGCATTCTAGCAACATTCCAATAGGCTATTCCACTCACCTCTTGAGGGAATAGGCTTTGATTTCTTCACCATTTTATTTCTAGTTTATCATTGTAAGAAGAGCTCTCCATTAGGGAACTCAAGAGCCCTCTCAAGGAGGAGGAGGGGATTCATAAGTCCTCCTTTCTCTACGGTGTTTTTCCAACTAATATAGTTATCCATTGGTGGCATAATCTTGGTCATTTGGTTGATTGATTTTGGTTCAAAGTTTCTTATGTGTTCTAGTTTTATTTCCTTAGTTGTTTTTAGTTTATTTACTTGTTTATTTCATGTGCTTGGATTGTCTAACTCATGCACTAACCTCTGTCTTGTCTAGCAGGCCCAACTAGACTTGCAAGTGCCCTTGTTTTGCTCACCCAAGTGACAAAATAGACACAACAATAGTTAAAGAAAATACCCTTCAATTGGCATTCATCCATTCATGCCCAAGTTAATTTTTGGATCTTGAGAGGGGTGGAATGAGGGGTAGGATTGTTAGGTTGAGGGCAAGGAAGAAAAGGGGGTTTTCGGTTCTAGGAAAAAAGAACATGTTGTGCTTCTTTGGCGTGTTTAGTAACTTCCAACCAAGTTTGGGGGAGAGCCATTATGACCTGGGCTAATATTTCATCCTTTAGGCCACTTATAAGACATTCCATCAAGAAGGAATTTTTCATGCCCTTTGTTCTAAAATCCAAGTGGTCAAAGCCAATTATAAATTCTTCCATTGTTCTAGACTATTTCAAATTTGTCAAATGGTCTAAATAGTGGGTGTCTGTGTCAAAGAGTTCATAAATATCTGCAACAAATTGGGTCCAAGCAACATATCCCTAGCGTGCATTTTTATGTCATTTCCACAATTGCCAACATTTAGGATCCATATAGAGAACAACATAATGAAGTTTTTCCAACTCATCAGTAATGTCATGCAAACACAAATAATTCTCCATTTGGGTGACCCAACCCATGGGATTAGAGCGAACAAATTTATTGACCTCAACTGGGGGAAGATGGGGGTCACGATGAAAGGCGTTGGAATGAAATGCCATAGTATGGGAGGAGTCATTACCATCTACTTGGGAGGGTTGTTAAGAGAAGGGGGGGGGGGCTGGAATCGGTTGAAAAATTGGTGGAGAGTGGCATTGAGAGTGTCAAGGTTTCCCTCTAATTGGTCAAATTGGCCATCGACTTTGGAAAATTGTTCGTCAACTCTGGAAAATTTGTTTTGGACTTGTTCCTCGAGACAATTAAACCATGCCTTATTTTGTCTGATTTCAACCTGCAAGTCTTGGGTGCGAGTGTTGGTCATGAGAAAGTGGGGGTGCCTGAAATGGGGAGTTGGTCCACTAAAAAACAATGGATAGGTGATATATATCACTGTGATCAGGGAGACAAGGTAAATTAAATGGGATATGTGTAAAATAAAGGTGACACGAAGGGTGGGTCGGACCACAGAGAAAAAGTCTTATAAGTGATAGGTACCACGACAATCAAGGCAAAAAGGGGAATTCAATGGGATAGGTCTCAAATAAGGGTTCCAGGAAGGGGGTCAAATCCATGGAAAAAAGAAGACTTAAAAATGATAGGTATCATCGTGATCAGGGCGAAGAGATGAATCTAATGGGATAGGTCTCGAATATGGGTGCTAGCGGGACCACTATACTCTTTTTTTTACTCCTACAGAGTTATACTCCATCCCGAAGAACAATATTGTAACAAAGTGCCCAAATTGTTAAGAAAAATTATGTAGGAATTTCGCAACCAAATTGCAGAAGGCAAGGTTGCCCAACAATAGTTATCATCTTTTTATTTTCTATTCTGTTTCTTTCCCTAGGGTTAGGGTTTTCAGGGTTCCTACATACAAGGGTTTTCCCTATGTTATATCTCTCTGATATATGTACGAGGTCAAACAATAGTACTCATCCCAATATCCCAAAGCACCAACTAAGGCAGCTCAACCATACCCTTAGGTGTACTACTTGATTACCCAGACACTAGAGATTATATTCCCGAGTCTTGTTCTCCATGTCACTATAGTAGTCAGGCAACTGATTAGTTGATCTAGAGCTGGTTTCAGGCGATGTAGGGGACTCTTGATATACCTGACAATACGTGGGAGTGATAAGAATGCGCATATTATGTCTGATGTGGTAGTACTCAAAGGGTACCAACATGGTTTATATAGGTTTCCAACAAGGTGAAACATTTCTTTCTAAGTAACTATATGAAACCATCTATATTTCCTATGTTTAGTCCCCCCCACTGCAGTTTTACCCGTTGAATGACAGATATTTGTGCTTTAAAGATGTTGCCGGTACACATTTCAACCCTGAAATTTTTTTCCCACAGTTTCCGTAGAGGAAAGTGCTCTGTTACCACTTGTTAGGTACCAAATATATTATATTAAGCAGAAAATAGAAATACAACAGAAAATACCAACAAAACAACAAAATGTAGAGAACCACAACACCAAAAATGATACTTTTATTGATAGGAAGCAATGTTCACTTGCCTCTTCGAGGGGGAAACCTTCGACAAAGCATTTCTCTATTACAATAATTCTCAAGATAAGGATTTATCATGCATCCTACTCTTATTTATACTAATTATATCTACTAAAGAACATTCTAAAGGAATATATTTCTAGAAGTGGAAGCTTCTATTAGGTCTTACATTGACTTTTCACATTTATTAAATAGGTCTTATTAACTAATGTCGACCTTTATAACTTGGAAAATATATTATCCTACCTACATGAGGGGTTAGGGATGTTAGGTCCCCAACATTGTAGTTGGCCCCAGATTAGAAGAGAAATAAATAGAGTGGTCCTCTGAGAGAAAAATAATACCCCCAACACCACGAATCGAAGTTTGTCCTTGTGCATCGTCATTAAAGAAGACCATGGGATGTATGTGGGGATATTTACCTCTGGTTTGGTTTTTGGAATTGAATATGTCTGATGAGTGAAATTCGAGAGGAAAACTAGACCAATGATGTCTCATAATAAAGGGGAGGGTTTACCGTTTTCGAAGAGAGAAATATTTTGAGCCATCAATATGCCCCATGTTGATATCATTGGAAACACCTCTTTAATGATGCCATGTATTTTAAATAAAAATAAAATATTATTTTTTAACTTTGTATGGTTACTTCATTGCATGTATAATAGATAATACATAAATAACATTAATTTATAATTTGTCAGTTGGATTTACTTGGATGGTTAAGAGGATAAGTTGTTATTCTCCCTACCAAGGTTCAAATCCATCTCGTGACATGTTTACCACTTGTGGGCCAATTGGGGTTGGAAAGGTACTAACAATCTCACTCTTGCTTAAGTGGTTGAGAGTGAGATGAAATGTTTCAAACATTTTATATCAATTAGGTATAGCTTGGGTGGTCAAGAAGAAAATATGTTATCCTCCCTTCCTAGTTTAAAATCACACTTGTGATATGTTATCTCTTCCTAAGCCAATTATTGATTAAGACTCTCCTTGAGCTAATTATTAATTGAAGCTCTGAGCAAATTATTGTTTGGGATTGGTAAAGTACCAATAATCTCATTTGAACCTATGGATTGCAGGGTTAGACAAATAATTACATGTAAAAAACAATTATGATATAAAATATATAAACTTAAATGCTTATTTTAAAACGCCAAGTTAAATAAAACATTCTTATATTAAAATTGGAAACACACACACACACATATTCATTCTACCTTTAAATTAAATGAAATATTTAAACAAATTAAATTAAATTAAATTTAAAAAATAACTTTGTTTTTAATTTACATATTTTTATTTTTTTTAAGCTATGCACACCAAATTGTATTATCTTGAAATGAAACTGTACAATGTCTGTGTTGTTGGTATGCCAATAAGGAAACCAAATCAACAACAAAAAATCACTTTATGTAGTCTAATTGTCTTTGAGAATCTAGTGTAACTTGAAACTACAGACCATGAGGTACCAAAAACTAGGACTAGTAGAGAAGGTTCTAATAATAACTTGCCAAACATATTGATTGCTAGGAGGAGGTGGGGCTACAAATCCCAGATATCTAAGACTGGAAAACATAAAAAATAACATAAATATCATGAGTAAATTTAAACTAAGAGAGGATGGTCATCTACAACAAGAACCTGGGGCAGAGGGTTGTCTAGCTTGGAGAAGTCCAGAACAACAATATTCTCAGCAAGCAGGTTGAGCTTGGGGTCCACGATCTTGATTTGGAGCTGTACATCGTCTAGTTTAAGAATAATTTCTTGATGGGCATGATGCCTTTCCACCAACACTTTACCCATGAGCATTTTCATATGCCAATAGAGGTCAACCGTTTGATAATACTTGGATTTCCTGGCTCACGAGGAGCATGGGTCAAGAATTGAGGGGTAAATATTCTCATTTACTTCTTCATATGATATGAAGTGTTGGATGACCCTCACATCATCCTCTCCAAGATCGATATCGGCCTGGATTTCTAGAGGAGCGTGCATTTGATAGTCAAAAACTGAGTCTTTTTCTCTCGAATGTGCCCTAGAGAGCGTCACCTTGTGATGACTACCCCATGAGTAGCGATGATAACCACCATGTTCCATGAGGAAGATCAAGAAAGGAAAGTTGGGGAGGAGGGAATGGCAAGGAGAAGCAATAGGGTCTAAGAAATCCAGAAGCAAAGCATGTCGTAGGGAATCAAGAGTAGGCAAAGCAAGGAATCGAAGGTTCAACTAGGGAAGGGGGTGATATAACCTATAGGAATGCACAGAGTAAGAACACATCTAGAAGGTTCACACGAAGTAGTTGTAAGTTTCCATAACTGGTAATGAATTCGACCAAAGCCTGAAAAACTAGGGGAGAAAGTGAAGGGTGACTAGCATACGGAGGAAGGATGTTGCAGATCGGGAGACCATGAGGGTATGAGTAGGCATGCAATAATATAAAAAGAGAGAGTGTTAGCTGTTCAGTGTAGGAGTATGAGGAGGACAAGTGGGCTCTTTCCTTGGGGAGCGATCCCCCCATTTAATCTTGACCCTAACACTCGATCCAGGGATAAAAAACTAATAAAAAACTGAATTTTAAAAATAAAAATAATAAATAAATAAATTTAAATAATAATATACCATTTAAATTATACTATAAATATACACTATGACATATAATTAATATGCAAAAATATGTATATATTTTAATATAATAAATTGAATTTTTCATAATATTATTGTTTAATTGATATTATTCCTTGTTGATATATTGAAGAAAAAGGTAAGAGTTTTAAACTATAATATATTCAAATAAATATCTATCTATATTGATATATTCAAAGGATTTTTAATGAAAATATTTATTGAAAAAAATAAATATAATATCCAAATACTTACTATATTTTTTTTCTTAGAAAGAAATGTAGCTTCTATTGAGAAAATTGAAGTTATAATCCTTAGGCGCTAATGCGTTTTACAACAAATCATGAAAATATCAAGAGGTACTATACCCAAAAAAACAGTTATGTGAAGGTCTAACTGAACAATCTCAAGGACCCAACATGTTGTTCTATTGTGTCCATATTATATCTTAATATATTCACTTCATAAATGAATCAAAACTAAGCACAAAAAATAGACCTATAGTCTTCAGAGAAACACTGAAAGATACCATGTTCTTTGAGAGAAAAATCGATCTTGAGAAAAATATATCACAAATTGGCCTTTCTATAGGTGTAAACCACTTTTGGAGAGTGCATCAACAATACTATTCAACTCCCGAGGAATATGTGAGAAAGCAATCTGATTGAATAAAGAAGAGATATCAACGAGATGGGAAACAATAGTTTGAAGCCCCAAATTGAAAACCTATGACTTCCCCCTCATATAGTCAATGACAATATTTGAATCCCTAAGCACCTGAAATTCTAGTACACCTCTGTCCACTTCTATTTTGAGAAGAGCAAGTTGAGCATTGAATTCACCCAGGTTATTTTTCCCTTGTCCCATGTTATCTTTTCCTTGAATAAAATGGAAATCAAAGAGGTGGAGAATAAATTCCATCCCTCGGGATATGTCAAGACCTTGACAAGCCCCATAAACATATCCCCATGGAACCACCTTATCAATCTCCACAACGACCACCAAAGAGGGCTGTCTAAAAACCTGATCGGGTTTATAACTACACAACAATGTCAGAGCATGGAGATAAATCTTGAAAGTTGGAATGAGTTTGCTTTAAAAAACACATGCATTCTTTATGATACAAACACCCAAACCACGAGAATAGAAGTACCCAAAAATCCTTGAGAGTTGGCCCGAGGAAAAATTCTCAAAAATAATTAGAAATAGTATCTTTGACCCATAATTTTGAAAGACTCAAGTGTCTATCAATATCTGTCCAAACTTGGCATGAGAAAGCACATTTAAGAAAAATATGTATTAGATTAATCCGATCTCCAACACATATAATTGAGCCCCATACCTTTCTTATTTTTGAGTTGCATCATGTGACTTGTTATCGCCTTACCTTTTAACACGAGACAAAAAAAAACATAATGCCCTTTAATGGGCCCTTGATCTTCTGTAATTTTTTCTACCACCATATATTAGGATTTTCACCCTTATCTTGTTGCGCCAAATAACCAATCTTTGTTGAATAATGGCCACCAACTTTTTTATAATACCAAATGAGCTCATCCTCTAGATAATACAAGTGAATATGGGTGTTTTGTAACTTAGAGGTAAAAAGTGACCATTGAATATCCCAGTTGTAATATAAACCAAGATTTGTATCATATATCTATTCATGTTTCCACATTGTCGAATGGACCACTTCCCCAATACTATAGTTGAGCCATTAGTCCATCATGGAGGAAAATATTGTCCTCACATCCCATAATGGCATCCTTCTCGAACCAATCTTTCAAGATAAAAAAATTCCAATGATGTGGAAGGAGAGAGTGATTTCCCTCCACCGATTGGAAGCATTAAGTGAACTCTTTTTCCTTTTCCTTATCGAGTCCAAGGTGGTACCAGGGGAAATATCTTTTTCAATCCAAATTCGTCTCCAGAGAGTATCTCTAGTGAAGAAAACCCATAAGGATTTTGTTGCCAAGGCCTTCCCAAAGAGCCAAGTATCTATTGGCACACTTACTTATACTGAGAGGAGGGTGAATCAATATAGGATTGTTTTTGTTTTGTTACTGTGAAAGAATTATTATTTTATTACTTTTCCAACAAAAAGAAACATACACAAGAATACAATGCATAGTACATAATAATTTAATGAGGAAACCCAACCGAGAGAAAACCACGGAAATATTTTATTAATAAAAATACTTTTACAGACAACAACCTGTTACAAACACCAATTTGTTACAATGTTTACATGCATCAACCTGAAAGAGACACCGATCTCTTTACTTGAGCACCAACACAACAAAACATGGAGGCACCAACCTACAATTGAAATATTTGCAGGAACCCACCTACTGGAGACACCAATCTACTTAGTCAAGCACCAACTCAGCGAGATGTAGGCACTAACCTACTCAATTTATTTTTTGTTTGGAACATCACTTGTCTTCAAGCTTCCATATACACAAATTTGTTACTTTCAGTTTCTCTATATTTGTTGTACTTGTCACAAAACTCTCCACCTACTCACAATATGAAATACTTCAGATGTTCCTTTTGACCTTGCACCTCCATGCCGCCCTTAGCCAGTTACATTTTTCACTCTTTCATTTTCTAGCCCGCTCAAACCTCAGAGCCTAAACTTTACATGTTGCTCACTCTCACTCACACAATATTGGTTTTCATCCCTCATTCTTTATAGGCTTCATACATGATCCCATATGCCTAAGGCTTTGTCCACATACAAAAGAAATTGTTCTCATGAGGTTAGCTCCAAATACTTTGAATTTCCTTCAAATCGGGCTGTAAAATAATCCTTTGAAATTGGTCCCAATCTCCTCTGATTTCGCGCACGATGTGTTCATTGGTCATAAAAAAAGTATTAATGCTCAACAATCATCTGTTCATCCCTTGATTTTATCTCGACTGCCGATTGATTTAGTTTCCTGGACATCAGAATCATCAGGACTACCAAGCTCATTAGCTCACCGGGCCCTTCGGACTTCAAATTCACGCATTCATCTTTGCGCTAGTACTATGATCTTTTATACTGAGCCACCGAGATCATTAGGCCACCATTCCACTAGGCCCTTGAAACTTCAACCATATGTATTTAACCTCTATGACTGTCGGATAAATTCCTTGATTAAATCTCAGTCGTTGAGCTAGTTTTATGGGTATCAGAACCTACGATTCACCAGCCCACTAGACACACCAGGCCCTCAATCCATCGGTCTCACTGGGCCACTATCCCACTAGTCCCCTGGTCCTCTTAAAATTTTCATCCTAAACTGTTTTTCCCGATCTGGTATGCCACCTGGTGATTGGCCCACTGGGCTCACTGACCCACCAGGCCCTCAAAAGCTTCAAACACATGAAATTTTCCTCCGATATTTTGGTATTTGATCTCCTGAGACACGTGGCTCAATATTCTCATGACATGTGGGGTAACTGCAACACTACACATGTGTAATGAATCTCATTATCACACAATTTTTTTTTTTGTTTTGTTTGCTATTTTCCTTTAATAGCATAAGGTGTAAACTTATTATAGGACTGGTGCAATTTCTGTTTGTAAAAAAGGCTCTTAAGAAAAAAAATTCCTAAGTTCTACCTATCAAAATGGTCCTTCTCGTTTNAAACCTACTACGATTTACTCAAGAAAAAACATAAAAACTTCTAAGGTTTTGCGCACATGTATATCCGATTACCATTGAATCTAGGCGACTTTACTTGGTTTCTCACCATACAATTCAACGAATCGAGTACTATTACCAGACAACTAACCTATCTACTATGTCACGATCAAATTTAATGTTCTTAGGACCAGGGTCGACTGTGAATTAGTTACTTACCTCCAAATGTCAATGGAAATTTCACCACTAGGATCGACTGTTTGATTCACACTAATCTCGAGGAGTGACAAAGGGTTTTACTCTTAACATAACACTTGTTAAGTGGGAGGAATGAATTCTCTGTCTAACAGTTAATATTCCGTAAGTTTCATTTAAGGTAGCCTGCAAGTTCCAGTGGAAATTACTGAACTCTTTACCCAAATGGTATACTATCTCCGACACAGTCACATGGTCACATGGCCACCTGCCCTCCGCAATTACTCCGAGGTTGATAGGATATTTGTTAGGGTTGAAGTGGTTTCACGATTGTCATTGTTGAGTTCTGCGAGGCGGTCCTGTGAACCAACCTTGGAGGCGTAGAGTATTACCAAGGTATCCGCTCCCACATTGGAACGATTGGTGTGGACCTTTACCCCTGGTAAGTATTTGTCTCAGTACACATTCTTGTAAGATGTTTAGAGAAATAATGCATTCCCGACTTCTCCTGTAACGTTTCCGATGTTACCCTAATTCCTGGAAGGGAAATTCCTTCGATTTGATCTCCATTTTTTTTTTTTTTTTGCCTTCTGGTTTTGAAGGGAGTATATTCATTCATTTTCCTGTTCAGTTTTGGGAGTACAGGTTGCATAACTTCTCAGTTCATTTCCTAGGGGTATATCTCTGTATCCGTTCGTTTTCTTGTTTAGGTTTTGGGAGAAAAAATGTTTTCGTAACCTCCCTGTTTTAAGTTCTATGCCGAATCCTTTAAATGTTGTCGAGGCTTAAGATCTTTGTAGGGATTTAAATAATTCCTGTCATGATATTCTTTCATGATGCATACAATATTATTGCAATGGTAATACCCACGTCGTGATCTGTCTGATTTGATTTAAAAAGTAGTGGGGACAAATCGCTGTAATGTTTGCAAAGCATACGAGTATTCGATATCATTCGGTGATGGCAGTTATGTGTGGCTTTCTGAATTCGACATGAACAATATAATTCAGGGTAGCGTAGGTCTGGTTACTTCTTTTAAAAGATAATTGTTACTGTATATTTCTGTCTTTTCTTCTTATGAAATCGTTACTTGCGGTGTATGCCCCTCTTTCTTGTAAGATTTCTTCGTTTTCAGGGCTTATATAATTCACTAATGATGGGCCCTATTTTGATACGAGGGTACCCATCAACGAATAAATACGCTATCCATCTTCGGCCAGGCATCTATCCAGTTGGGAAAAGCGGCAAGGAGAATAAGAGAGCTATGCCAGCCTCTCAAACAGAAGTTAAGTAAGATTACATAAATTTTCCTTACTGACTGTTATCAATTTTGTTAGTATATCATCACCTTTGTCTGTGTCTACTGATAATAAATCGTTATTTCTTTAGGGCCTTTCGTCTATCTATGGATCTCAGATGTTTGGTCCCCGCTCTCAGCACAAGAGGTATTCGAGTTCCTTCGTAAGCCTTCCCAGAGTTCCAACAATGCGAGGGCACGGTTTCTTCCTGGATTTTTGATAAGTTTGAAATAGTTTTGTTCTATTGCCTTCATGGGGAGGTCCTCCAGTTGTGTCTTGGTTCGACGCCTGTGTATACTATTATCATACAAGATTTCAATTGAATGATGAAAAATGTTGGGTGTATTATCCTATATGTTCCTCTATTTAGTCTCATCCCAACTTGTAAATTTATTTATCGTTACTATTTTTGAAAAAATATTCGGTTACAGATGTTTACACAGTCCGAAATCCCGACCGGTATAATATAAAGGGACTGGAGAACTTTTGGGGTTTTAACCTGTTGTAAGGACTCGACTATACCGAAACTTCGTATTATATTTAAATTTAGAATTATAAGTCTCCTCATATGGTTTGTCTTGTTTTCCCTTGGGATTACTGCTGCACAATATGGCTCTGTGTATATTTTCTTTTTCCCTTCTCGGGATTAGAAAATGATTTCTTCCTCACTCTCAGCAACATAAAAGTTTGACAGTCCAGTTGATTACCGTTTCCCTTAGGGCTTGTTACTATTTAGTTTATCATCATTCCTAGAATGGGTTATATTCCTTTACTGTTACAGTTCGTGAAAAAGTTTGTATATTGTTTGGCAGGGTTAGAATTGTTTACCATTTATTTTCACCACAACTAAACATAGTTGACTAGACCTGGTCATTTCCGATTCAACATTAATACCCTGCTACTCTATATATATATCTATGTATTTATCTGTGTATATATTTACTATAATATTTATCGTAATGGAGTCTTGAACCTTTCAGAATTATTTCATACGTTATACATACATACATACATACATATATATATATATATATATATATATATATATAGGTATCTTATTACTGACTGTGTTTTAACCAATTTACTTTAGATTCAAAGTATCATTTGCGCAGAACCCCTGTTGCATACTATGTATCTGTTGGTAGTTTAACTGCGTATGTGCTATATAAATGAATTATGTTTCCTTTTTGAACTAAATTACATAATGGAATATATGCATATATCGGTTCTGTTTGTTCATTAATACATATTCGATTCTGTTTAAAGTTTGAAACATACACATGCATATAATAGCTCTGTTCATTCATTGATACATATTCGATTCTATTTAAAAATTGATTTCCGGAAATAAATCTACAACTAAATCCTACAGTCTATTCACTGAATTTCGAACAACCTTTATCTAGGTTATTGTGTGCATACCAGCATTAAGGATCCCACTATAACAATAATCAATTCGTCCAATAGAGGTAGAATACTGAATATTTAGGTATAGGAAAGGACTTACAACAGTTATACGATACAAAAAAAAAATACTAGAACTCTTTTCTGTATAGCTATAACATGTACATTATATCCAATATAAAATCATTCAGACAGATAGAGTTTAGAGCAACATATTTGAACTAAACTTGCGGAGAAAACAAAGGGAACAACCACGTTCCTCCCAACCGTAGAACCAAGCAACCACAATTACTTGCCTGATTCACCCCCTAGCCTGACCATGAGTCCATAAGGGTGAACTTGGAAATCCCTCTACAACACTGTCCTTCAATTCAGTCACTTTTTTCTCCTTGCCTCACACCCTTCCAGTGTTCATAACAACAAGTGAAAAAGAAAAAGAAAATAGACTCTTTCCCAGCATACTTAGCAGCGTCCTGCCTCCTCACATATGCTTATTTGTAACTTGCCTAGGTCTTTTCCCTTCCTTGGAATTTTCGCAACTTCCTAAATCCCTGGTTTTCAGGGGCTGCCAATGGCCAAATCATTAATTTGCCACTTGTAAAAATCGGCCCAGGGGTAATTCCAACATGTTCCCCACTCATGGAGTCATGGTCAACTACTTTTAACATGGTTGTTCCATTTGTCTTCCTACAATCAATATAAAATATTCTGTTTTTAAACAAGTGTCATTGTCAAATAGTTAGTTGGGTCAAATCAGAGTTATGCCCAACAGTCATAATAATTTATTACAATTAACAAATTCGGAATTCGGAATTTCCATAAATGGCAAAATTTTTCCAAATTCGAATTTACCAAAAACAGAATAATTTCCCAGAAAATTATATTTCCAAAATATTTTATTTTGGGGGATGTCACATCCTTTCCCCCTTCAATAAAACACTGTCCTCAGTGTTCGTTCCTTTCTTGGAACAAGATTGGATGGGATATCCGCAAATCTCCCTCCAATTCTCAAGTGGCCTCCTCAGGACTAAAGTTCTTCCATTGCACCTTTACCTAAGAGACGACTCTGTTTCGAAGCGCTATTTCTCTCCGGTCCATAATGCGTAGGGGTTCCACCTGGAATTCGCCTTCGAGATCCACCTGTACCAAGTTCCAATAAATCATATGAGTAGGGTCGTGAACATATTTTTTCAATAAAGAAACATGAAATACATTATGAATTCTTAGATTCGCTGGCAGTGCAAGTTGATACGGTATGGGTCCAATTCGAGCTAGTATCTCAAAGGGCCCACAGAACCTGGGTGCCAGCTTGGCACAATTTACTAGCTTCAGTGAGATTTTTCGGGATTTGACCTTCAAATATACATGGTCTCCTGCTTGAAACTCTAAGTGTCTTCTTTTCAGATATGCATAGCTCTTCTGTCTGTCCTGTGCTTCCTTCAAGTTCTGTTGTACCTTTCTTACCATGTTCTCCATTTCTTGGAGCATTTCTGGTCCAACCATGAGTCTATCAACTGGGTTATCCCAACTAATTGGAGTCGTACACTTTCTACCATCCAATACTTCGAAAGGGCTCAACTTTGCTGATGTTTGGTACCCATTGTTATATGCAAATTCTACCAAGTGTATATAATCCTCCCACTTGTTTGGTTTTGTTCTTACGTACATGCGGAGCATATCCTCTATGATTTGGTTTGTCCTTTCGGTTTGTCCATCCGTTTGTGGATGATAACTTGTATTGAAATTCAAATTGGTATTGAGCCCTGCAAACAATTCCTTCCAAAAAGCGGATGTGAATTTTACATCTCTATCTGAAATCACCATTTTAAGAATACCATGTAGTCTAAAGATTTCTTTCATGAATAATTCAACAATGTTTATAGATTTAAAAGTAGACTTTACAGGAATAAAGTGTGCAGACTTACTGAGTTTATCGATTACAACCATGATGGAGTCATTCTGTTTCTGATTTTTAGGCAAACCTGTTATAAAGTTGAGTGATATAGTCTCCCATTTCCATTCTGGTACTGGTAATGGCTGTAAGAGGCCGGCTGGACGCTGGTGCTCGACCTTAACCTACTGACAATATTGGCACCTGGCCAAGTATTCCGTTGTTTCTCCCTTCATATTAGGCCAATAAAATAGTTTCCTAAGTGTTGTTATCATTTTTTGGTAACTTGGGTGGCCAGAATACGACTTCTTATGCACTTCGTCCAAGATTGCTAATTTTAACCCTGCTAAATCTGGTATGTAAAGTCTATTTTTAAATCATAGCAATCCCTTCTCGTCGATACTTAGATCTGGTTTATCTGAGTTCGCAGTATTGTTTGATAATTCTTCCGTTATTTAAGTATAGTTTTCGTCATCAATACTAGCCATCCTTATTCTTTCTTCCAGATCACTTTCTGCCCTGCTAATATCCATCTCAAATAATCCATGGATTCTTCTACTTAAAGTGTATGCTACTTTGTTTTCCTTGCCCTTGATATGTCTAACCTCGAAGTCGAATTCGCTTAAGAAGGCTAACCACCTTGCTTGCCTTTCATTAAGATCTGGTTGGTTAAACATATATTTTACTCCGCTGTTGTCCGTTAATAATAGGAATCTTCTGCCCATTATGTAATGTCGCCACATATTTAAGGCGTGTATTACTGCTGCCAATTCTAAGTCATGAGTGACGTAATTTTTCTCGTGTTCTTTTAATTTCCGGGACTCATAACAAATAACGTGTCCTTCTTGAGTTAGGACACCACCTATCCCTTCTTTACTTGCATCGACACATACGGTGAAGTCTTTATCTGGGTCTGCTACTTTCAATATGGGTGTCGTTGTCAATAATTCCTTTAGTTTGTTGAAGCTGTCTTGACATTTCTCTGACCAGTTAAACCTGGTTCCTTTCTTTTGTAATGATGTGATAGGGTAGGCTATCTTGGAAAACCCTTCTATAAACCTGTGGTAGTATCTGGTGATTCCCATGAATGACTGTATATCCACTACATCTTTAGGTAACAACCATTCCATAATGGCTTTCATCTTTTCTGGGTCTACGAAAATGCCCTTTGCTGAAATTACATGTCCAAGATATTGTATTTATTTCTGATAGAAGTCACACTTGTCGAAATTGGCGTACAGTTTGTGCTTCCTTAACGTTTGCAGAACTATTCTTAAGTGTTCCTCATGTTCCTCCTCTGTCTTTGAATAGACCAGGATATCGTCGATGAATACTACCACAAACTTGTCCAAGTACTCACTGAAAATACTGTTCATTAGGCACATAAACGTGGCTGGGGCGTTAGTGAGTCCGAAAGGTATGACTACAAACTCGTAGTGCCCATATCTTGTCCAAAATGTTGTTTGTTTATTTCCTCATCCTTTATCCGAACTTGATGATAACCGGATCGTAAATCCAATTTTGAAAAGATCTTGGCCCCCCTTACTTGATCGAACAAATCATTTATCCTTGGCAAGGGGTATTTATTCTTAATAGTCATTTTGTTCAGTTGTCTATAATCGATACATAATCTTAGAGTACCGTCCTTCTTTTTCACAAAGAGGACTAGTGCTCCCCAAGGTGAGACACTTGGCTTGATATACTCTTTGTCCAACAATTCCTATAATTGTATTTTTAATTATGTCAGTTCTGGTAGACTCATCCGGTAAGGTGCCTTTGAGATAGGGGCAGAACTGGGAAACATATATATGGAGAAGTCTATTTCCCTTCTAGGGGGTAATTCTGGTATCTCATCCACAAACATGTCTCTGAAATCATGTAGGACAACAAAGTCTTCCAACTTTGGCTTATCCTTCTTTTCTGCTAGACTCGTCACTTGGATGGCATAAACTTGACATCCTTTTCTCACACAATTATTTAGTTGCATCGCTGAAATTTGTCTGACTGATACCGGTTTTGGTATACCTTGGGCTGTCCTGGTGGTGCCAGAATCATCTTTATAGCTAAATATATTTGTATAACAATTTAATATTGCTTTGTGTCATTCCAACCAGTCCATCCCAATAATCATATCGTAAGATCCTAGTGGTAGGATGTTCAGATCGGTCCTTATAGTTTGACCATCTAGGATGAACTCAAAATCCGAAATATAGTCAATTACTTTCCTTTTTGTACCTGTCGCTAGTTGCACAAGCCATGATTTTGCGTGCTTCAGTCTCTTAAGTTTATTTGACTCTACTACCTTCGGAGTAATATAACTTAATGTTGCTCCGGGGTCAATTAAAACTAAAATTCGAGTGTTATGGATTTTACCTTCGACTTCTACCATTGAGGACTGGTGGTCATCTTGTCATCCATCGATGGCCGCATTTATCCGATGTAGGCTCCTGCCCACATCTCCCATGGTTGAGGCTTCTTGCAGGTTATGAACAACAATTCTATTTGTTGAACTCAAACGTGGGCAGTTCCTCCTGAGATGAGGCTCTCCACACTCCCAACACTTTAATGGCTCGCAAGAGCTTTCCCCAAACCTCTTCGCTCCCAGGTTTACTGGTTTTCCACTGCCTTGAGTATTCGGAGGATTGGAGTGAAAATCCTTTCTCGGAAAACTCTTCGCTGTATTTCGATAAGGAGCTATATGGTACCCCTTCTTCCGCTAGTTCATTCGATCTTGTTTCTTATCCTTATAGGCTTTAGGAAACTCTGCCCGCTGTTTATACTGGTCGTAGCACATTCCTGCTTTTCTGAATGCTTCACTTAAGGATTTGGGGTTGTCAAACTCAATTCTGTCCTTGTAGGACTGTGGTAGACAACTTAGAAATCGCTGAATTTTTACTTTATCCTCCCGGATGTATGGTATGAACCTTAGTGGATCCATTGTCATCTGTCCGAGTCGTAACTTGTAAAATTCCTTCGTCTTCTTTTCATAATAATTTTTAGAAAGGTATTGTTTCTTGAAATACTTCTTAAAGTTAGACCATTCCAACTGTTTCTCCTTTAGACCCTTGGCCAATTTCAGATCTTGCCACCAAATACTGGCCTTCCCCTCTAGATTGTAGATGGCCATCCTGACCTTCATGTTGTTGGAATAGTTATAGATTTGGAAGTACTTTTTGATGTCCAACAACCATGCCTCTGCTTCTTCTCCTGTCCTAGATTCCCCATCAAATATAGTGGGTTTAATCTTTTTAAATTCCCCTTCAAGGTGGTCTACTTGTTTTCTTTTTCTGTCCATTATTGTTCCATCTTCAGCTGGAGGCGTTCCTTCAGATGAACTATCTCCTTTTTCTGTTTCTGGCCCTGAGTGCTTGGAGGCTCTCTTGCTGACTTCTTCATAGTTATCATTGTGTTTTGGGATTTTCTTGGTCATTATACTACGCAACAGGACTTCGTTTATCTCCTGCTGTTCTTGCTATGCCTTCTTCAATTTTTCATTGTTGGCTTTAAAGATCTGTGGCTCAACAATCAAGTTCCTCATTGTTTCCAACACTTCTGTGGGTGAGCTTCCATCACTATTCTGCCTTGTATCTACAAGAGGTCTTTGCTGTGGATTTTCTTCCATCCTGTTTTCTGCATTGTCTTGAGTGGCCATACTTATTCACCAAAACAGAGAAAGTTTTCTGTTTGTAACCACACAATTTATTAGTTTTTTTTTTTTTTTAAACAAAATATATACTAAGCACTACAGTGGTCCTGTTCAGGCCCAATGTTGTAACGTTCCCTCTGATACCATATGTAATGAACCTCATTATCACACAATTTTTTTGTTTTGTTTTGTTTTCTATTTTCCTTTAATAATAGAAGGTGTAAACTTATTATAGGACTGGTGCAATTTCTGTTTGTAAAAAAGGTTCTTAAGAAAACAATTTCCTAAGTTCTACCTATCAAAATGGTCCTTCTCGTTTTTTTTTTTTTTTTTTTTTTTTTTTTTTTTNTTTTAAATACCTTTACCCCTTGGTGTAATGGATCATGTGAAAATGAGGGGTCACAAAACCTACTACGATTTACTCAAGAAAAAACATAAAAAATTCTAAGGTTTTCTGCGCATGTATATCCGATTACCATTGAATCTAGGCGACTTTACTTGGTTTCCCACCATACGATTCAACGAATCGGGTAATATTACCAGACAACTAATCTATCTACTACGTCGCGATCAAATTTAATGTTATTAGGACCAGGGTCGATTGTGAATTAGTTACTTACCTCCAAATGTCAATGGACATTTCACCACTAGGATCGGGTTGTTGATTCATGCTAATATGGAGGAGTGACAAAGGGTTTTACTCTTAACATAACACTTGTTAAGTGGGAGGAATGAATTCTCTGTCTAATAGTTAATATTCCGTAAGTTTCATTTAAGGTAGCCTGCAAGTTCTAGTGGAAATTACTGAACTCTTTACCCAAATGGAATACTATCTCTGACACAGTCACATGGCCACCTGCCCTCCGCAATTACTCCGAGGTTGACAGGATAGCTGTTAGGGTTGAAGTGGTTTCACGATTTTCATTGTTGAGTTTTGCGAGGCGGTCCTGTGAACCAACCTTGGAGGCACAGAGTATTACCAAGGTAGCCGGTCCCACATTGGAACAGTTGGCGTGAACCTTTACCCCTGGTAAGTATTTGTCTCAGTACGCATTCTTGTAAGATGTTTAGAGAAACAATGCATTCCTGACTTCTCCTGTAACGTTTCCGATGTTACCCTAATTCCTGGAAGGGAAATTCCTTCGATTTGATCTCCATTTTTTTTTTTGCCTTCTGGTTTTGAAGGGAGTATATTCATTCGTTTTCCTGTTCATTTTTGGGAGTATGGGTTGCATAACTTCCCAGTTCATTTCCTATGGGTTTATCTTTGTATCCGTTCGTTTTCTTGTTTAGGTTTTGGGAGAAAAAATGTTTTCGTAACCTCCCCGTTTTAAGTTCTATGTCGAATCCTTTGAATGTTGTCAAGGCTTAAGATCTCTGTAGTGCTTTGAATAATTCCTGTCATGATATTCTCTCGCGATGCATACAATATTATTGCAGTGGTAATACCCACATCGTGCTCTGTTTGATTTGATTTAAAAAGTAGTGGGGAAAAATCGTTGTAATGTTTGCAAAGCATAAGACTATTCGATATGATTCGGTGATGGCGGTTATGTGTGGCTTTCTGAATTCGATATGAACAATATAATCCAGGGTAGCATAGGTCTGGTTACTTCTTTTAAAAGATAACTATTACTGTCTATTTCTGTCTTTTCTTCTTATGAAATCGTTACTTGCGGTGTATGCCCCTCTTTCTTGTAAGATTTCTTCGTTTTCAGGGCTTATATAATTCACTAATGATGGGCCCTATTTTGATACGAGGGTACCCATCAACGAATAAATACGCTATCCACCTTCGGCCAGACGTCTATCCAGTTGGGAAAAGCGGCAAGGAGAATAAGAGAGATATGCCAGTCTCTCAAACATAAGTTAAGTAAGATTACATAAATTTTCCTTACTGACTGTTATCAATTTTGTTAGTATATCATCACCTTTGTCTGCGTCTACTGATAATAAATAGTTATTTCTTCAGGGCCTTTCGTCTATCTGTGGATCTTGGATGTTCGATCCCTGCTCTTGGCATAAGAGGTATTCGAGTTCCTTCGTAAGCCTTCCCAGAGTTCCAACAGTGCGAGGGCATGGTTTCTTCCTAGATTTTTGATAAGTTTGTAATAGTTTTGGTCTATTGCCTTCATGGGGAGGTCCTCCAGTTGCATCTTGGTCCGACGTCTATGTATACTATTATCATACAAGATTTCAATTGAATGATGAAAAACGTTGGGTGTCTTATCCTAGACATTCCTCTATTTAGTCTCATCCCAACTTGTAAATTTATTTATCGTTACTATTTTTGAAAAAATATTTGGTTACAGATGTTTACACAGTCCGAAATCCCGACCGATATGATATAAAGGGACTGAAGAACTTTTGGGGTTTTAACCTATTGTAAGGACTCGACTATACCGAAACTTCGTATTATATTTTAATTTAGAATTATAAGTCTCCTCATATGGTTTGTCTTGTTTTCCCTTGGGATTACTGCCGCACAATATGGCTCTGTGTATATTTTCTTTTTCCCTTCTCGGGATTAGGAAATGATTTCTTCCTCACTCTCAGCAACATAAAATTTTGACAGTCCAGTTGATTACCATTTCCCTTAGGGTTTGTTACTATTTAGTCTATCATCATTCCTAGAATGGGTTATATTCCTTTATTGTTACGGTTCGTGAAAAAGTCTGGATATCGCTTGGCAGGGTTAGAATTGTTTACCATTTATTTTCAACACAACTAAACATAGTTGACTAGACCTGGTCATTTCCGATTCAACATTAATACCCTGATACTCTATATATCTATCTGTGTATATATTTACTATAATATTTATCGTAATGGAGTCTTGAACCTTTCAAAATTGTTTCATACGTTATACATATATATAGGTATCTTATTCCTGACTGTGTTTTAAGCAATTTACTTTAGATTCAAAGTATCATTTGCACAGAACCCCTGTTGCATACTGTGTATCTGTTGGTAGTTTAACTGCGTATGTGCTATATAAATGAATTATGTTTCCTTTTTGAACTAAATTACAGAATGGAATATATGCATATATCATTTTTGTTCATTCATTAATACATATTCGATTCTGTTTAAAGTTTGAAACATACATATCCATATAATAGCTCTGTTCGTTCATTGATACATATTCGATTCTATTTAAAAATTGATTTCCGGAAATAAATCTACAACTAAATCCTATAGTCTATTCACTGAATTTCGAACAACCTTTATCTAGGTTATTGCGTGCATACCGGCATTAAGGATCCCACTATAACAATACTCAATTCGTTCAACAGAGGTAGAATACTGAATATTTAGGTATAGGAAAGAACTTACATCAGTTATACGATACAATTTTTTTTTACTAGAACTCTTTTCTATATAGCTATAACATGTACAGTATATCTTATATAAAATCATTCAGACAGATAGAGTTTAGAGCAACATATCTAAACTAAACTTGCGGAGAAAACAAAGGGAACAACCACGTTCCTCCCAACCGTAGAATCGAGCGGCCACGATTACTTGCCCGATTCACCCCCTAGCCTTACCATGAGTCCATAAGGGCGAACTTGGAAATCCCTCTACAACACTGTCCTTCAATTCAGTCACTTTTTTCTCCTTGCCTCACACCCTTCCAGTGTTGATAACAACAAGTGAAAAAGAAAAATAAAATAGACTCGTTCCCAACATTCTTAGCAGTGTCCTGCCTCCTCACATATGCTTATTTGTAACTTGCCTAGGTCTTTTCCCTTCCTTGGAATTTTCGCAGCTTCCTAAATCCTTGGTTTTTAGGGGCTGCCAATGGCCAAATCATTAATTTTCCACTTGTAAAAATCAGCCCAGGGGTAGTTCCAACATGTTCCCCACTCATGGAGTCATGGTCAGCTACTTTTAACATGGTTGTTCCATTTGTCTTCCTGCAATCAATATAAAATATTCTTCTTTTAAACAAGTGTCATTGTCAAATAGTTAGTTGGGTCAAATCAGAGTTTTGCCCAACATTCATAATAATTTATTACAATTAACAAATTCGAAATTAGGAATTGCCATAAATGGCAAAATTTTTCCAAATTCGAATTTACCAAAAACATAATAATTTCCCAGAAAATTATATTTCCAAAATATTTTATTTTGGGGGATGTCACAACATGGAACATGACGTGAATTCCTTCTATGTCTATTGTGGCCTCCATGTGGACCCCTTCCATGTGTGCTATATGACGTGGCTTCGATGTGATTGTCGGTGTGGCATTGATGTGGCTATTATTGTCGTGCTGACATGGCATCACCACTTGCCCATCGAGCCTTTGATACTTCAACACTTCTCTTTCACCTAATCTGGTATGGAACCTTGTCGCTCTATTTTCCAACCACCAAGTCATCGGGACCACTAGCCCATCGAGCTCACTGGAGCATTGGGCCCTTGGAACCTTTAACACTACATCTCAACTCTTTTCCCCGATTTGGTATTTGATGTGGAAAATGACGTGGTCTCCACGTGGACTCCTTCTGCAGGCACTGACTCACGTGGCATTGATGTGGCATTGACCACCGGGATCACTGAGGCACCGAGCCCCTGGAACCTTAATGTTGTTCTTTTAACACTTCACTCTGGTCTGGTTACTCAATATCCGATACAATGCCCCCCCCCCCACCCCAAACTAAAATTTAACTCCTTGCGCAAGGTTTTGTAGCTCTTCCATTCACATTCGAATTATGTAAGAGTGACTTTACAATATAAAGCCTTCGAACATGATTTTCCCAATGAATGTGGGGTAAATCCACTGTCTCCATTTACTTCATTCTGGTTAACCGAGAGCCCCCTTTCCAAGCTCATTTCCACTCATCCCTTCAGTGCATGCCTAATCTTCCTCTGCACCCTCAGATTTCAACAAACTATATTCGCTCAACCACAAAAATTTTCACCTTCTCGATATTGTCCCTCTATTTGCAGGGTCATTTCATCCAACTTCAAATTGATTGTTCATAGTCATCCTTCCTTCACACAAAACCTCATTAACATGCATAAACATTCTCTTCTTCCTTTTTCTGGTTCGATTTGCAGTATGGATGCTTCCTTTGTCTGTTTGGTCCTTCATAGTCTCCCCTTGTCTTTAACATCAATGACAACAATTTTCCAACAATATCTTTTAGGCCCCATCCCCTAAGGTCCTTGGGCTTGGAAAAACTCTTATAACTCACTAGATGCAACCCCAAGTACTTTGCACTATCCTTCCATAAATAATTAAAACAATGACTTTCTGATTTTGATAAGAATACCTTTCAAGATGCGTGCCGGCAAGTGCTAGTACATTGGAATCGCTTCTAGCACCGATTTAATCGGGACCAGTCTTCCACCCCTGGAAAACGAGTGATTACACCATAAACCAATATTTTGATCAATTCAATCCAAGAGCCATTTATAGTTTGAGTTTTTGTATTTATTTGGCTTAAGTACAAAACCGAGATACTTTAACCCATCACTTGACTCATATGATGTGAAATTAAAAATTCCAACAATGGCTTGTCAAGCTTCATCCTCTACCAAAGGAAAATAAATAGCATGCTTCATCCTCTACCAAAGGAAAATAAATAGCATACTTCTGAACATTTACCAACATACCCGTTGCATTACAAAATAGCTCCAAAATATATTTCAAATCCTTTCCTTCCACTCCGACATAGAGACAAAATATCAACACATAAACAACAAAGAGAAAATGTGTAAGACTCACCTCCCTTTCCAACTTTACACTATGAAATTTATTACATCGTTTTCCCTTCACGATCACCCTATTGAGCCCATTTGTAATGAACATGAAGAGATAAGGTAAGAGTGGGAATCCTTGTCGCAAGCCCTAAGCCGATTTGAAAAAAGGCGAGCAAAGGACATAGAAGTTACACAACACATTATTCATTTCACCAAAGGGAGCTCAAAACTAGTGTGAAGAAGAAGAAGCAATATGAGGTACAACCAACACACCCGGTCATATTCTTTGGAAAGATTGATTTTGATGGAGTGACTTCCCTCCCGAGCTGAACCAATAGCTTCATGAATCAACCTTCCCTTTAAAAAACTAAATTCCTCTGAAGAAAAAACATTTTCCATGATGGGCCTGAGCCTTACTGTAATTGATTTCACAATGATCTTGTAAAGACAATTGCACAGGAAAATCGAACGAAAATCACCAAATGAACTAGGGAAATCCCTTTTGGGAATGCCAACAATCAATGTAACATTTACAATGCTCGGTATGTCGACATGTTATTAGTCCGACAAATATCTTCCATGACACATAGAAGATCATCCCCAATAAGGTCGAAAAACCCCCAAAACATTTTGCACACCAACCATTTAACCCAATGCTCTTGTCTCTTTTAAAATACAAAATTCTTATTATCTTTATTGTTTGATAAGTAATAACTTCAATTTAACATTAATTAGTGTAGGCTATTTTTTAATTTATTATTATTATTATTTTATTTAATACATAGAGATATTAAATTTACATGAAATTTAACAATACTTGGACAATATAATGTTCACATAATAATTTCAAAAATTTTAAATGATTTTAATGTTTAAAAATTACATTTAGTAAATGAAAAAATTATATTTCATTTTATTATATATAGTTTTGTAAAAATATCGATTTCTAATATTATTAATAACACAAAATGTCTAAAAAAAAATCAATACTTAATATTTCATATATAACAAAAAGATACTTAACCTAAAATATTTACAAAATAATAAAATACTTAATATTTCATATATAACAAAAAGAAACTTAACCTAAAATATTTACAAAATAATAAAAAAAATAAGTTTTTTTTTTTTAATGGGTTTGCATGCATGTTATCATAATTGTAGATTATAGTTTATAATTCCAAAAGTAAATTTGTAATTTAACTCTCATCTTGGAAAACACTACACATTCTAGGAATGATAAGCATATTGACCTTTATGAGTAAGAGTTGATGTTGTTAGTAAAAAATCATTATTTAAGGGAATACATTATCCTTAGATAATAGGGAAATTGGTTAGTATGGGGTTTAGTTTTTATTTGGTCATTGATTCAAATCTTGTAGATACTTTTGTGATACCTTATCCTCTTTAAAATCATAAAAAAAATAAAATTATAAAAAATAAATTCATTAAATTTTTTTCATAATTATTACTTTTCTATTTTAACCAACATTATTTTCTATTTTAACATACAAATTGGATTGAATTGAATATAATGCATTTGTATTATCTCTCCTTAAAGTCATCAATTCATAGAAAAAAAACTTATAAAAAATAAATTCTTTAAATTTTTTCCATAATTGTTGCCTTTCTATTTTAACCAACATTGTTTTCAATTTTAACAATAGTAGACATACGAATTGGATTGAATTGGATGTAATGCATTTGTATGATATGTCGATGGCATAAAAAATGACATTGGATTGAATTGAATATAATGCATTTGTATTATCTCTCCTTAAAGTCATCAATTCATAGAAAAAAAACTTATAAAAAATAAATTCTTTAAATTTTTTCCATAATTGTTGCCTTTCTATTTTAACCAACATTGTTTTCAATTTTAACAATAGTAGACATACGAATTGGATTGAATTGGATGTAATGCATTTGTATGATATGTCGATGGCATAAAAAATGACATTGGATTGAATTGAATATAATGCATTTGTATTATCTCTCCTTAAAGTCATCAATTCATAGAAAAAAAACTTATAAAAAATAAATTCTTTAAATTTTTTCCATAATTGTTGCCTTTCTATTTTAACCAACATTGAAAATTTCAATTTTAACAATAATAGACATACGAATTGGATTGAATTGGATGTAATGCATTTGTATGATATGTCGATGGCATAAAAAATGACATTGGATTGAATTGAATATAATGCATTTGTATTATCTCTCCTTAAAGTCATCAATTCATAGAAAAAAAACTTATAAAAAATAAATTCTTTAAATTTTTTCCATAATTGTTGCCTTTCTATTTTAACCAACATTGAAAATTTCAATTTTAACAATAATAGACATACGAATTGGATTGAATTGGATGTAATGCATTTGTATGATATGTCGATGGCATAAAAAATGACATTGGATAGGGGTTATTGTGTCATTAGTCACATGGGTTAAGTTATGTAATTAGTAGTGCAATTTCAATGCATGGATAAGAGTTTCGAACCTGTTAAAATAATGAAAATATAGTTTAGGAAAATAATAAATATAATAGATAATAAATTAAAAAAAAACAAAATTTAAAAATAAATTAGAAAACACTAATAACAAAAAAAAGAGGTAAAAATAATAAAAAAAAGGGGTAAAATAATATAGTTACTTACTTGATAAACCATTCATAAATTTCATGTTTTAGAGGTTGTTTTTACTCATTTTAAAAAGTGGTGCTATTAATAACATATTTTTTGTTCGAGGTATATTTTTGACATTTTAAATTTTCTAAACTGTTTTTTTTGTGACTGGTGAAATCGACAACTAGCCGGGCTTGTACTCACATGACATAAGGTCGATTCTGTCTGCTACCACTATAACCTCCAGTTGTGCCCATGATGTCGCTTATGTGGCACACAAGTTAAGCCAAGGTTTCAAATTGGTGACTTCACATAACAGAGTGCCTTAACAATACACTCCATCACTGACTGCCCTACAACACGGGGGTTATGAACTATAAAACATCAACATGTATATTTTTGACATTTTAAATCTTCTTAACTATAGAGTATCAACATTTTTTTTCAAATGTTGTTTTTTGTCTTCTTTTTTTAGTAAACAATGTATTTTTTAATGGTGATTTTCTTATTTTTCAATGTTTAAAAAAACCTCCCATAGATGGCATGATCAACCTAGGACTGTATGTCCTCGCCACCTAACGGGGGAGGTGCTAGACGACTATCCCACCAGTCTTATCGATATTTTGAAGAAGGTATGGGTAAGGACAATGAGTTTCATTCCATGGTGTGTGACCTTGAAGTGGTTACGGTTAAGGACAATGGGTTTCATTCCAAGGCATGCGAGTTTGGTGTGTGTTAATGACATTAGTGAGAGAAGGTGGTTGAGGTTCTTAGCTATTCAACATTCTTCTGGTGATGATGGTAAGTACATTCGCCTCTTGGTTATTTTGCAAAGATACTCTCTTTAGGAAAACTAGGTTGATTATGATTGATGTTGCGCTCTGAGTTTGTATGTATGTTTGCACAGTTTGGATGATCTACTCTTCTTCAGATGAGGTTTTGGCACCCTTTCAATTCTTGTTTGAGTTTCTATCCAAGGGAATATCTACTTAGGCTGACACAAGGTGGGTTTTCTCTATTTCATCATTTTTATTCTCTGATATTTCTTTATTCTTCAGGGTGGGCGATCCTTTTTCCCAGTTTGCATCATCATTTTGGTGGGCAACGTCTGAATCTCTTTTGTTTCTTTATGTACCTCTTGGCCCTAGACTTTTAAGCGATGGGTAGGCTCCCCTCAATTGAGTTTTCTCTACTTTCAAAGTTGTTTGGTAGTTGGGGCCTCCAACCCCGCCTCGCTTTTGACCCTGTCTTCACTGGTTTTGTATCTATGTTCCGACTTATCCCTTCTTATTCCAAAACTATACAAATGACACCAAATTTCCTTGAGTTGAGCATGTGTAGCATTGGAAAGCAAGTAGCTTCCAAGCCCACTCCCTCCTCGTGAGCTCCTTGTTGAGCCCTTGGCACCAGAAAGGGTCGTGAAGCAAACCAATAAGCTCTTCCATTCCAATACCCCACTGAAAATGTAGGAGAAAATGGATATGTATGTGAATGAGGCGATGAATATGCATGCCCATACCTCAAAATTCTAATTCAAGCAGGAGTTCCATGAGTGGGTTTCAGACATTGGTTTTTCTACGTTTAGAGACACAAGTTTTTAGAGCTATGCAGTTCTACTGGATGGCTAAAACTATCACTTCTCCGTCTTTGAAAGATGCTCAGGTTAATTAAGTCAAACACGAGGAAACATTGGATAGGCTTTGGAGATTGGAAGCAAAATTTATCATGTTGTGCAGAGTTGCTTTCAACCTCGATTTCAAAGTAACCAACTAGGGCTCTGATGACGAGAAGGAATATGCAGAGGTTGCAAGCTCCTCGGGCTCACCAGGCACCAACTCCATTCCGATTGTTCGCGAGGAAGATATAGAGGATGAAATCAAAGGCGAGGCCAAGATACATGAGACCTTCAGTCATATAATCCCAACAAATCCACGTCTTAGTTATTCATGTGGATCTGTTTGCTTTCAGGTTCATATCTATCTAGTTATGATTCTAGTATAGTCATATTATGTATATGGTCTATAGACATGTTTCAGCTAATAAAACATGTTATAGAGACAATACATACATATGGTTTCTAACGTTTGAAGGTTTTCTAATGTCTGGTTTCCATTTTGACAAGCATTAGACATGACTGATTGTACCATTTGTATATTGTAAATATATGAGCAATTTAGATTACAATTGTTTTTTTAAACCTAAAATTTTATGTTTTTTGACATTATCAAAACTACTATATATCATTTATTTTTTCAAAGTTATTATCTTCGCCTAATTATATATTCTTAGTTAATTTAAAATGTCATATACTTTTAAAACAATTTAGAATATTATTTTTAACACTTTTTTAGCTTTACTTCAATGCATCACTTATAGACGTAGCTAAATAAAACTACTTTTTTAAAATTTAAAAGTTAGTTATAATGAAAAATATTTGCATTTAAAAGTTTTTGTTTAAAATGTTATGTCAATAAAGAATTGTTATGGTGGCCCCCGGGGGGGGCAGCTCAATTGGCAAGTGCCGTGAAAATGAAGTTCCATGAGGTTTTGAGTTCAACTCCCCCCGACTTACAATGTGTGTCGCGTAAGGGGCATCGTGGGCACACCTGGAGGTTATAGTGGAATCCACCAGACATTTAAAANNNNAGAAAAGAAAAGAAAAGAAAAGAAAGAAAGAAAAAAAGAAAAGAAAAAGAATTGTTATGGTGAAAAATGAGAAATAGAAGAAAAGAAAAAATTAGTAATTTTTTTAAAAGTTTTTAAATATATTTTTATAAATTTCATGTATAAAAAATGGAAATACTTAATGTTATCTTCCATGAAGTAATAATTTACATTATATGAAAGTCAAAATGTAAACCAAATAATTGTCAAAATGTAAACCAAATAATATGCTAAAGAAAATATAAAAAATATGTATTCCAAAACAATGATATATAGATAATTATTATTAATGTAAAATTTCGAAGTGATCTAAAACATTACAAATATAACACATTAATAATATGTTAAATTGAACATTTTCTTCAATGACGTCTTAAAACCAATCAATAATATGTAACATATTAAGTTCATCATTTATTGAATATGTTAAATTCATCATTTTCAATCAGTACATCTTTATTTTCAGGAGCTTTATTTTCTTCTTGGGTATCATTCTTATCTTCCATTGAGTATTTTATATTTGCAAATAATCCAAAGTAATCATTTCCAAAAAATTCTTTTCAATGATAGTTGAGGCTCTTTTGACTTTTTTGCTATATGTAATGCATGAAAATCTCTTTTCTTTAAACCAATTTTTTGCATTTAAAATAAATTAAAAAATAAAATTATAAAGAACTATTAAAAAATAAAAATAAAGTATTAAGAATAAATTAGAAAAAAAAAATCAACATTTCAAAAAATTAAAAACAAAGCAATATTTAAAATAAAAACTTAAAATAATTTGATAAAACAAAAAACCTAAGGGTTCATCTTGAGATTACTTCACTTTAATTTGAAATTAAAAACAAAGCAATATTTAAAATAAAAACTTAAAATAATTTGATAAAACAAAAAACCTAAGGGTTCATCTTGAGATTACTTCACTTTAACTGCTAGGAAGGGATTCAAGGTTCAGTTTCATTGATGAGAGATACTACCTTGACTTATTCAATTCTTATTCCTTGGATAGATATTCACTTTGCCTTATTTTATTTCTATGGAGTGGGAGAAACTCTTTTATTGGGTCTTTTATGTTCAGAAGTAGTCCAAAGTGATTGTTTAAAAAAAAAAACTTTTCAATGATAGTAGGCTTTTTTTTACTTGGCATTAAAATCTCATTTCTTTAAATCAACTTTTTTGTATTGAAAATAAATTTTAAAAAATGCAATTGAAAAAATGCAATTATAAAAAACTATTGAAAAACAAAAATCAAAGTAAAAAAAAAAACATTTAGAAAAAATTTTAAAAAATTACATTTAATAAAATTAAAAACAAAACAATAACTAAAAAAACACAATGAAAATAAAAAACTTTAAAAAACTTGAAAAACAAAAATACTAAAGCTTCACCATGAGATTTCTTCACTCTAACTACTAGGGAGGGACCCATAGTTCAGCTTCATTGATGGGAGATATCACCTTGACTTATTTTGTTCTTATTCCATGGATCACTATTCACCTTGATTTATTATATTTCTATGGGGTGGGAGAAGCCTTTCACCATGATATTCTTATATTAGGGGCGAGATATCACCTTACCCCTTACCAATTTTAATTATTCATGGGATTACTAGCCTACCTAGTTCCTATCCAACTATCAATGGAAGCACTGTAGGATAGCTAGTGATGGAAGCATAGTAGTAAGTGAGATAGTGTTAATGGGTTGGGGTGGTGAGTGATGGGATTAGCAAGGGATAGATCCATTTCTTTTGAGATTGCTTAGGGGTATGTCAATTTCAATGAATCATATCATTGGATAGGTATCACTTGATTGGTTCTCATTCTCGTATTCTCATACTCTTACTTGGGGGTTATGATTCTTATTCCACCAGAATATGGCTTGGGGTTAGGTTTAATCAGTTTAGTGAATCAATCTCAAGAGGTAGGTTTAGGTCACATCAACTAAACTATTAATTTATTGACTTGTACCAGATTAATTGAAGGTTAGTAATTGTTCTTCCCTCTTAATGCCTAGATCAAACGATGAAATTTACCTTTCTCTTTCTTTTGTTAAAATAATATCATAATATAATAGAATCTCATCAATATTATATCATATATCCTTTTTTCTATTCAATCACTTTAACAATCACTAATTTCAGCATAGGATCGTGTGTTACAAAATACCCCCTCTTGTTTGGTTGGTATTATAACCCTTACCATATTGGCTTTATTAGTTTCCTTACTTATTATCCTTCTAATACTTTACTTATCCCTATATATTTCCTTACTTAGCTCTCAAATGGGTCCACCCAAGTAGTTAACAATATCCCCCAACGATACAATATGCATGCCAAAAAGAAAGAACATATCCCACTATGTGTGCTTGCCTACAAGCAAGAGAATCCCTATGTTGGAAGGTGTTGGGAAGCTCAAATCCGTTAGGTAATTCTTCCTTGCCATTATCTATGTGTTTATCCTAACCATTTATGCCTATGAGGTATTGAAACAACATCAACCTTACTACTCACCACACCACTTATTTCATTGGCCTTAGTTGGCTCTCTAGTTACCAAAAGGATATGAGTCATTAATTAAAAGATAATATTTATACTTTTTTATTTTTTGGTAGGAAACTTTGATGTTAAGAATGCCTCTTTATTTCCTTCAAAGAAACGACCCCTTCTTTCCAAACTATTGACTTGACTTACTTTAGGATGCTAAAGTGTAGTTACATATCTAATAGTAACATTGTTTGCTTAAACACATATCTAATAGTAGCATTGTTTGCTTAAACATAATTACATATGTAATAGCAACATTATTACCCATTAAGTCTAACTCTTCAGTTTCTCATAATCCTGTTGACTTTCCTTACTTTCATTAATGAAAGTAAGTAAATAAATATACTTCATGATAGGAAATCTTTTCCACGCCTCATTCTCTTTTCTTTGTCATCTTGTAAAGTAGATTCTCCCTTATTCGTTCCTAAAGTATGAAATTAGATCCTGGAACTACGAACTTACTACTCTATTAAGAAGGAGAATTACCAGCTATTGCACTAATGAACGAGTCGATGAGATTGATAAAGTGGTCATAGTTGGAGATGGGATTGCACATGTCAATGGATTAAACCAGATTCAAGCCACGAAAATGAATTTTCCAGCTGTGTGAAAGCAATAGCATTGAATCTTGAGAATGATAATGTATATACTGTGGTATTTGGTAGTGATACCACAATCAAAGAAGGATCTCTCAGGTGCATCTAGATATATTGTGTTAGTTCTGGTGGGAAAGGCCATGCTAAGTTGTGTGGTTGATGCATTGGGAGTATCTATTGATGGTAAAGGGGCCTTAAGAAATAACTTACTTAGATGTGTCAAAGCGAAAGCCCCATGTATTATCGAACATAAATCTATATACAGACTTATGCAAACATGGTTAAAATCAATGGATAGCATAGTCTCTGTAGGTTGTGATCAATGAGAACTTATAATCAAAGATCATCAAATTGAAAAAAATCACTATAGTTATTAATATCATATTGAACCAGAAGTTAATGAACTCAAAGTCGAAGGATGATAGTGAGAAATTGTATTGTGTCTATGTAGTGATTAGACAAAAAATCTCAACCATGGCACAATTGGAACATGGTTAATAACTCGATGAACATTGTAACCTCAAAACAAGAACTTTAGCCCCAAAACCCATATTTTGGGGTCAAAAACACCAAAATCAACCCTTGAATCAAAAAGCGGTGCTACAATAATCACACTTTTTTTTGAGGTTAAAATTACAACCTTTCACCACTATGGTATTAAATCTCTATAAAGTTGCAAACAAAAACTTGAAAATCAACTCTCAAATGCCAAAATCACCCCCTTTTTAGTTTGGGGTTAAAAGTACAACGTGTTTGAATTGGGCCTTGACAACTAGTACTGTTGTAAATAAAAACCTTAAAATCATCTTCCAAATTGAAAAGTGGTGCTACTTGTAGCACCCTTTTTTTTCGGGGTTGAAACTACTACTTGTTTGAAACCGTGGCCTTGAAAATTAGTATAATTGTAAACACAAACATTACAATTAATTCCCAAATCAAAAGGTGGTGCTACTAGTAGCACCCTTTTTTATTTTGAGGTTAAAATTACAGCTTGTTTGACATTGTGGATTTGAAAATTAGTACCGTTGTGAACCAAAACCTCAAAATCAACCCTTCAATCAAAATGTGACATTGCTTTTAGCAACTTTTTTAGACTTAAAATTAAAAAAAAAATGAACATTTTAAATTAAAAATTAAAAATTAAAAATTAAAAATAATATTTTAAGTGAAATAACATACTTGAAAAAATTAAAACATAGACGAATTGAAAAAAATCATTAATTAACATAATTTTATTTAAGAAAACATTTTTTTAAATGAGAAAAAAAATGAAAAAAATTTTGAAAAATAAATATCGAAACACACTTTATGGAAAAAAAAAGTTATAAAAACTTAAAAAAAAAAAAACAAAAAACATATTAAAAAAATGTGATAAATAAAAAACAAATTCTAAAAAAACAAGAAGTTATGTGTGTGTTTTAATTGAGGTTTTTGTTTTTGCGATGGGGGGTGGATTCTTGAAATATTCCCCCCCACCCCAAAAAAGCTCTCCATTCCCCCTACCCATGCCTAATCCTGGTCGTACCTCCCCTATACCCTTCCACCCTACCAACCCTTTTCCTCCTAACTCCTCGCCTTCCCTCCCTCTCCAACCCATCCCCGCCTCCCCCACCCCCCATTCTATATGTACACAACCCTAAAGTGGCAAGTTGTAGGGCTGCACATGGGTGGAGGGGAGGTGGGGTAAGGAGGGGGAGGCAAGGAGTAGGGCGATGAAGGGTTGGCGGGGTGGGTGGGAGGAAGGAGTGGGGGGTTGGTAGGGGGAATGGTGGGAGGGTGATTATGGGAATTGCCCTCTTTTGTTTTTTTTCAACAATAAATTTGAGCTAATTCATTTTTTTTTTTAAATTGTTTTTAAAATTGGGTTCATTTTGTCTCTTTTTTTTATTTTTTTAATTATCATATACACTATACTCTTTCTTTTTTTCTAATTTAGAATGTTTGTTTTTATTCTTATTTTTTAATTTAAAATGTTATTTTTTTCAATTTTTTTCCAAACATGTTTTTTTTCATTAGTTTTTCTATCTTAATTAAAAAAAAAAGGGTGCTACATGTAGCACCATGATTTGATTCAAGGGTTTATTCGAGTTTTTAGTCCACACCAATACTGATTGTCAAGACCATGGTATCAAACAAGTTGTAATTTTAACCTTGAAATAAAAAATGAGGTGCTACTGGCAACACCACCTTCTGATTTAGGAATCAATTTTAAGGATTTTGTTCACAATGGTACTAGTTTTCAAG
This sequence comes from Picea engelmannii, assembly GCA_009831015.1. Taxonomy (NCBI): domain Eukaryota; kingdom Viridiplantae; phylum Streptophyta; class Pinopsida; order Pinales; family Pinaceae; genus Picea; species Picea engelmannii. The sequence continues at coordinate 313,700 of ML789888.1, read as the reverse complement.
ACCACAGTTTCAAACAAGTTCTAATTTCAACCCTGAAAAAAATTGCTACTATTGATAGCACTACCTTTCAATTTGAGAGTCAATTTTAAGGTTTTTGTGAGCAACATTATAGATCATTGTTGCAAAATTTTGTAATTTTAACCTAAAGAAAAGGGTGCTACAAGTAGCACCACTTTTTGAAATAGGGTTAAAAACATACACTAAATACAACCTCTTAAAAACCGAGAACTCTAGAAAGTTCTCATCAAGTTTTTTCTTTTTTTGTAAGCTAAAGTTTGGTATTACCTCAAAAATTCAATCCATACATAAATGTGAAGGGTTTGGTAGCTGGCCTGCCAGTAAATTGGAAACCAGAACAAAAACTAGGAGCCCTTTAAGATGTTCATCATTGTCTAAAGTTTAAGAGACATAGTTTTTGAAAGTCTAAAAAGATCCAGAGTTTCTGAAAGTCTAAAAAGATCATAGCAAAAAGCCTAGATAATAACAGGGTCTAAGCTTGCATCTATTTAGAAAAAGAAAAACTATCATGAGATAAAAAAAATTGTTATCCAGAATTTCCTGATTCATCCATGTTTGAGGGTGGCTTATGCAATTATGGAACCACTGCATAAGGTTGTTGATAGGTTGGGCATCTTGAACGAACACACTCGCCTGATAGATTGTCAAAAAGAGTACCCATCCTTCATAGAATAAGCTCTTGTCTAAATTGTTCATCTTCCACCGCCCCTCGCAAGTCGAAAATAATTTGGAGTTGATCATGTGAGAGTCGTCGATGCACAATGTTCGCTCTTCTTGGAGAATTGGCTACCAAATGGTCTTGGGGATGAATGGAATTTAGCTCATGGATTTTCGAAGGAATCTCTTCCTTAATTAGGAATCTCCAATTCTCCTCAATGGGATCCCATTCACCTCTGACGACATGGATGGAGGCCTTGTCTAGAGGATTGTTGTCCCTGGGAGCACCAGAGGTTGAGGGCCCTACTCTGGCCTACTGAGAGGAAGTCGAAACCCTGCTAGCACCGTCCATCATTTCCAATATCCTTTGTGATGAGGAATGACCAGAAGAGGGAAGCAGAGAAGGAGAAAACAAATTTCGAGCTTGATTTTCCATATAATGATAATAATCCATACCCCTTTTTTATCGTCCACGTTTTCTCGGAATTAGTGGTAAGAAAAGGGGGAGATTCAGATGCAGAGAGTACAATTCCAGAGAGGGGCGAATCCAAATGTAGGAAGTCCAATACAGAGAGCGACAAGGAAAGACCAGGCATGAGGGAAGGATGGAAGACTGAAACACCAAAAATCCATTGTTATGGGACATAAAAAGGAGAGAGAACGCCATAAGAACAAATAAGACCGTTCCTTGAAGTCGGCTGCGATGGATATGATTGCTTTGCAAACCTTGAGCTAGGGATGGAAAGTTTCCCATGATTACTATTTTAATGTTGCGTCCTGACCTCATAAAAACAAACATTGGAGGTCGAGATAGTGGGTATGTGGCAGCAGAAGAGGATGATCTCCATTAATGCACTTGGTGGAAAATTAACACCCTATCCGGGGAAGTTCTCATCAAGTTGGTAATTATGATTTGGTTCAAATTCTCTTGAAATCAAATGCTTTGGAATATTCCATTGTCATAGCTACCACCACTTTGGATCCTCCTCCTCTACATTTTTTTATTATCAATATTCTAGGTGTGCTATGGTAGAATATTTCCATGATAATGGAATGCATGCATTGATAATATTTAGATGATCTTGGTAAATAGGTGGTGGCATAGCAACACATGTCATTATTTAGAAAATGACCACAATACTTACTTTCCTTATAAATCACCCATTGTTAATACCTATATGGTTACACCTGGTGGATAAGTACTCCTTTAGGATGATACCATCCATCATGTATATCTTGGCAGCATTAAAATACATGGGCTATCTCAAAATTAGTCAGAGATTTGAGTAAGTGATGAGCTCCTAAGTAAACGGGATTGAAAAATGATGTTTGAATTCTTGATTGTATATTATTCCATTAGGCTTGCAAATCACTTTGGGAATTTTTGGTGTTGTGTCACAGTATTGCCTTAGAAGAAGAGTGATGAGCAACACTAGAAATTCATTAACAACTTATTTGGTCAAAAAAATGATAAGAAAGATCCCAAGTGAGCCATGCCAGGATCATTGAAGTTTTGAGACAACAACTTCAACACTTCTTATTTATTGATAAGATCTTGTCAATATAGGAAAGACATATGTCATATGGGTTGCAAAATGAGAGGTACATAACTTGGTTTTGCAAGACATGGAATTAGAACTAGAAAATGGTGAGTTAACCAATGAAATGGAGATGGAGTTAGATGCTTTAAATCATAACCCTATATTGAGCTGGAATGGCTAGACAAGAGAAGGATCACACTTCATATTCTTTTAGCCACAGATGCCTGCCTATAATGGAGAAAAGAATTAGTTCCCTTGCTGAGCGAAGGGTTTTACCCTATATTTATTCCCCTCAAACAACATTACAACGGGTCTTGAAAGTTTGAGGGGAATAAATAGTAGGTCCTAGCCAACCCTTTATAAGGGAAGGGTACTTTTATTTCTTTCCTTCAAAGAGATCATGTTTTGAGGGGAAGAAATATAATGCTTATGTTGATCTTATTTGACTCGTCTACATTAGTCAATCTAACTAGTAAGGTCTTTAAAGGTCAACCCCTAGGCAATAAGTTTCTCCTGGTCAATCGAGTCAATAAGGTCCTACTACACCCCATCCAGTAAAGTGGTCAACCCAATCCGTCACTGAGTAAGGCGGTCACTTAAGTCAATCGGTAAGGTCTTTGTCAACCCAAACAGTAATATATGACCCCAACCCACTAATATAATGAGTGGGCCTTTTCAAATTTTGAGAGTAATCTTTTGATAGGTAATATTAGGTCTTGTGCTAGCTTTTAGAAGGAAAGATCCTTTCAAGTAGGCAATTTCTGACTATTTTAGTGAAAGGATTGAAGGAAAAACATAGTAAGGATAACCCTTCAAAGAGATCTCCGAGGATAATAAATCAAAGGCCCTTCTTGAACCCTATATTTAAGGGCTCTTTTAAGGGGAAGAAATCAAGGGTGGGCCTATTAGGACCTTCAATCTGGGTTCACATTTTCTCTGTTTACGTAGGATCCCATGTCTTCAAAAGTACACGATTATAATACATGATTTAGGGTGTGTTCTTGAATGGCCATTTACTATGGGGAGGAAACACAACTCCTCTTGCATGCATGAAGGGGATGTTTAGATAAGTTACCCTCAAATTCTTATTTTCCATTTCCTTATGCGTGGTTGGAACTTTCTCCACAATATCCATTCGACTTATATGAGTGCGATGAGACCTTCATAAGAATCTCCTTCCTTTTGGATATATCACCCACCCATTCTTGGAAGATTTTTTTGAATGGTTTGAATCACAAGTAAGGCAAGCATGGTCACATCGTATCAACCAACAATGGTAGGACATAGTTAGAATGGTTAGGATTCAGTCCACTCACTAAGAATAATAAGAAATCATTTTGGCTGGGATCTCTTTCTTAGCCATGAAATGGGTTTGTGGTAGTTTGATACCACAAGTAAGAAAAAAAAAGTGCACTAAAAAAACTTGTAGAAACACATTAAAAATGTAAATAAAAAACCAAAAAATAAAAAATTAAGAAAAATTAAAAACAACCAAAAAATAATTAAAAAGGAGGGGGGAGTGGAGAGCTATATCTAAAATTTCCTCTCTCCTTTCGCTTCCCTTCCCTCCCTCCCCCTTGCCCTTCCCTCCTTCCTCCTCCCCTTTCCCTACATCGACATCATTCACTTCCTTCCCTCACTTGCACATTGTTGCTTGAGTGATGGCATGTGGGTAGGGGAGGTAAGGGTGGGAAAGGGGAAAATAACTTATCACTCAACCGGTGGTGTATTAGCAGTGGAGAGAAAGGAAAAGGGAGTGGGGGAGGTAAAGGGGAGGAGGGAAAGGGAGAGGGTGGAGGGGTAGGTAAAGGTGGGGAAGGAGGAAGGACATGTGATTTTTGGAATTCCCCCCACCCAACCCCCTTTATTTTTTTTAAATTTTTGTATAAGTTCTTTTATTTTTGGCGGGGTAGGGGGATTGAGGAATTTTAATTCTTTTTATTTAGTTTCAAAAATTTTGAAATTTTTATTTTAATTGTTTATAAAGAGAGGGGCAGGAGAGTAACGGTGAGTAGGGTTGATTCTCATAATCATCCACCCCCGAGACATTTTTTCCTATTTTTTTTTTTTTAAATTTCTTTTTTGAAGTTTTTTTTTATTTTTTTCA